>JAJGOT010001050.1:0-91467 GCA_022457155.1 Cladopsammia gracilis
AGACACACAAAACCCCTTCCCCCCTTCCTTGCGCGCCCTTCGCGTTCTCGCGCGCATCAATTCCCCCCCCCCCCCTTCCCCTTCGAACGCTTGCCACGCAGGCTACTGTACTGAGCCGTTAAAAACGAAGCATATAGAACCAAGCGGTAAAGTGGTCCATGGCCAAAAACGGCAGGTTTCAGTGGTGGTGGAAAGAAATGATAATCTGTCCATTGCGGCTCAACTGAAAGGATGCGTTTATTAATGCTGTTTATGCGGCCGCAGGTAGTAATAGAAAAGTATATACCCGTTGGACAAATACTCGAAAGTAAGCAGCTCTCTAATTTATCCAATTGCAGCCTATATACTCTCCAAACTTTACAATATATCATCAGTATCCCTCAGAATATAGACTCAAAGACAGGATTTTTGCTCAAAAAGAAATTCGCGTTGTCATCTTCAGGACCTTTTGTTCTGCTTTGCTTGTATGAACGCGTGTCGATAAACGGCACGGTAACAGTTTATTCCCATAATAATAAATGTATACTACACGCTCATTGAATCGAGTGAAACTTCCACAGGCACGGTTCCAGATGAAAAATGCACCGGAAAAAAATGACAAAACACTTAATTCGAAAATTGAACGGAAAAAGTATACCCCATCTCAGACTTAGTGGGCAAAACTAAGACCCCATCTCAGACCTAGAAGGTCAAAAACCCGACCCCATCCAGCGGCACATACCCGTATAGCTTATATATGGGAGAACCTCCCCCCCCCCTTCCCGGGTTATTTTAGCTACTGCTAATTAGCTGAATTAGTATAAAGTTAAAATTTGGGAACACGGCAGTTAATTTGGGATAATACAGATCAATTGGAACCTATTTACGCATCTCTTTTCAAGCTAGCGATGCAAACATCTTATTCATATAAGAAGAATACAAAAAAAAAAAATACTTTTCTCTTTGCCTCTGGGCACAAGTCATGAAATGTTTTCTTATAGCTTGAGGGCTAATAGATTGGAAGTCCGATGATCGAATTTCACCGTGCAGCCTCGTCACATAATTTGTTGAATTTTAAGTCAAAATTTACATTTCGTGAATAAGTTTTTCACTCCCTAATGTAACATTGCCTTGTATTTATTACCGGGGCCAGCCAAAGGCTGGAACCGGTTATAAAATGCAGTCTGTTCCTTTCCGTTTTTTCAACGTCTCGTTTCCAGTGCCCCGCTTTCCGCTGTGACGAAATCGTTGTCATAGTAACTTTACTTGCTCAGATGTAGCGCTGGGTCAGTTGAATTCTTATTCGCCATTTTGAGAAAAGCACGAGGCAATGGAGGGCATTCAAGACAAAGATTATAACTTTTTGGGGAACGACAAGTTCGCCAATCTTTACGAGAGACGACTACTTCATGAGCGAAAACTTAAGAGTGGATATTTAGAGAGCCGTATTTACGAGCGACCACTTACGAGTGAACCTTTTATCGAGAATCAAAGCGAACATATATCAAAACTATCTTTACATCAATCGCTTTTTGCAATATTGCGGGGTTTTTTTTTTGGAGATTAAATGTAATGACTCTTGACGAATGCAAACAAACAAAAAAAAAAAAGAAAAGAAACTTTCAGCTCAAAGAAAAAAAAAAAGAGAAAAAAGAAAAAAATGCGTCTCCGATGGGATTCGAACCCACGTCCTTCAGTGGCCTCCTGCTCAAGAGTCCTTTCAATTCATCCACTGCGCTACCAAGGATTTGACTGATATAGAGATCAAATTTTGTTATTTGAACGTAGATATGAGGAGCGAGCGAGCGAGTAAGTGAGTGAGTGAATTGGCTTACCAATAACCCGTTCATTACTCATGCGCGTATTCACGGGTTAAAAACGCGGGAATCCTGTGCTATTGAAATAAGTCTTCGTAGGAATCAATGCAATTTACGCATCTTAAAATCCCTTCCTGTTCTATAACACAAATCTTCTAAATTTATTAACTACAGTTTTTTAAAAAAGTGGCCCCGGTAAAATTCACGAAGTGATTCTCGTTGTATTTGAAGCCCCAAAACGTTCAAATCACGTTTACCGCTGATTTCACCGATTTTTCATATCCAAAACACATCACGCTCCCGAGGGGGAGGGGGGGGGTGCCGCTGAGGGTCTGAGACCCTGACCCTGTTTGGGACAAAAAAGAAACGAAAATACCTGCCCGGTGCAGAACAACACTCGCTATTTTAGAACCCTGTCTAGGATACGACTCGTGCGTGGTTATTAATCTGAGCTTTAAAAAAATAGTAGACGGATCTGAAACGAAAACGGCTTCACCTTCTCATGAATATGCTAATCACGACAAGGGAAGTCACCACAAGCGCTACGTTAACTGGAACCATACCCTGTTTGGGACAGACCCGCGTTAAATTATATATCCTGTTCAGGACAAAAATGCCAAAAACCATATTCTGTCCAGCGGCACGTCCCCGTATAGGTCATATAAGGGAGTACCCCCCCCCCCCCCCCCACCGGGTCACGCTCATACAAAGCCTTTGAGCTGACAGCAAACTTTGTCTGAGTCACGTACCCCTTCTTTCACAAAATACTAATAAGCTTATAACATGTAAGCCATAATATATTTAACAAATGCATTACAAGTTATCTCAATAAATGCCACTTCATTTTTTCCTGTGTAAAACAAATACTAATATAAGCATCCTTGCCATGACCTCGGTCAAAGTGATTGTTGACATAAAGATCATGTTCTATTTATTACGTGTTTAGTGCATTTTGATTTGTGTTTAACGAATTCGTTGTTGTGTTTAGTGAATTTTGATTTGTGTTTAACGAATTCGTTGTTGTGTTTAGTGAATTTTGATTTGTGTTTAACGAATTCGTTGTTGTGTTTTGCAGATATGGGCCACCGTATATTTCTCATTTAATTAAAATTGAAGTTTTCCAGCCTGTGTCATTCAAAATTGATTATGCTTTTAGCAGCAAATCTTATCACTGAAAGAACAATGAACGATAGAAGAAAATCACGTTTCATTAATGTTCCATGTACAATGTAATTGCTCACCTCAAATTATCTCTCCTCACTCTTCGGAGCGTTATGTTATCAAATAAACCATAAGTCCTTTTTTCCCAACAGACTAGAGATCCCAACGGCAGATGTCTATCCTTGGTTATTGGAAACGGCCCCATTAGCATAATTCGTTGAAATATCAGATTGCAAATGAACAACATGATCCAACAAAATTGAGGGAATACTTTCCCAAATTCTGCATGTATTACAAAGCAGAAAGCTTTCCACTAATTAAGGCTGCTCTATCTAGTGTAGAAACTCTCTTCTCTGCAGAATCGAGACCTCTTTGTTCTCGCGCTTCGCGCTCGTGTCTCGCGCTACGCGCTCGCGCCCCAAAATCCGCTTCAGCGCCCCCAATAACGCCTGTTATGCAGGCTAGATTATCGCCGAGACAAGACCGAGAAGAATGGCTCGTTTTAGGCGTACTTTGTCTCGTTCAATGCAGGCCGTAAAAATCACTTCAGGCCGGATTCTCGCTATGTCAGGCTATAATTTTTCGTACGGGTTTCACCCTTTTTAATCTATTAATACCAGCTACTAGAAATAGGTCAGTGTCTTTTAAAACCTCTTTAAACGCTCACAAGACAATTCACCCTTCACGCTTTCCTCCCACACCGCTGTAAACGAATACCCTTTACACAAACAACCTTTTAATCAATTTATTAGCCTACGCACATCCCCATTTACTTCTCCTACAACACATATTAACTTATCTACTCTCAAATCTCCAAAATCCGGGGGTGGGGGGGGGGGGGAGACTTCCACATAAAATTTTACAATTAGTAGCTCTTAACGATAAAACTTAATTCTTTTCAACCATGCCCATCTAACGAAATTCTAAAAGGACACCCCGTCATTTTCATATGGCGGACCCCACCGGCGTGTGTCAATAAGTGACTACGAAACAGCGTCCATTTTATATATTGGGCAGGCTTGGCAACAAGCCAGCCCAATCAATAAAATAATGTCTTAGGGTAGGATGGACCTAGAGTTATGTCCAATGATGCTCATCAGAACAGAATAGAATATTATATTACCCCCAAACGAAGTCTTTCATAATTGAGGCATGTTATTATTATTTTCAGAAAGTCATGGATCCATCGGTCACCCATGAAAGACAACCAAGTTTAATTTATATAGCGCCTAGCAGTTTGCATAACACAACATACAATATCCCTTTCAACACTTTTTGTAGGCAATTTGTTTTTGTTTCGAATTTGACATACAAGTGCAGTGAAGTTTTTATGCCGGCTCAACTACAGTCAATGAACGGAATAAATTTTTTTTGGCCAGTTATAACAAAAACATATAGCGTTTCGAGGGATAGAACCATTTAAACTCTGTGGTTGCTTTTGTGTAAGGATCAGTACTATCATTTTGATGACGAAGAAAGATATCCGAAAACGATAAAGAGAAGAACTCAAGATTGTGACTTGAAAGAGAAATACAAGTGAGTGAAATTCTATTTGGCGATGATGTGGAACTTGGAGAATCGTTTGTTTAACTGGCTTTTAACCGGTTTTTATTTGAAGCCATCAGAGAGTCCCGTCTTTCAGATGAGTTTTTTCTGTTTGTTATCAAACAAGTTTTAATCTTAAAGCTAATTTCACTCCGTTTTAATTGATAAACGTGGTATACTTTCACGTATCAGTAACTTTTTTCCTGCTTTTAACAAACCATGCAATGATGTTAATGGTTCTCTGAAGTGGTTTGTTTGTCGAATTCAATGTTGACTGGAATGGACTTCTCATTTTTTCGAGCTGTGGTTCCCAGTAACCACTTGAGATAAAAGATTAGTCCAGTCGACGAACTAAACACATTTAATCCTCGATACAAAACAGTATACAAAACGACTCGATACGTTTTTTCAAGCATGTGCTCCAAGTCACGTGTCTAAAAGAAATCAACTAATACTTCATATAAGTACGAATCAACAGTCCTTCTCATCAAGCTGCAAATAAAATTTATTTCAAACATGTAGACTGAAATGCTTTAATGTCGTCAGACACGAGGGGTCATGTAGCAGGTGTAACAGTATCTAATCTTGTATGATTGTATGTAACGTAACGATTCTTCTATGTCACGCGTGTTGATTACGTCACGTGTAATTTATCGCATGCAGTACTTTTACTCGAGCACGTGCTTTTGTAGTAATGGCTGAATAAACTACTTGAGTTGAACTACGAGTCTGTTTACATGGTTGTCAGAAGTGGGATCACCGACTAAAAGGTCAGAAAACCCATCAAGACTCAAGACAAGAACTCAAGAACGAAATGAGCGATTTAATAGGTTTCGAATCACCGAAAATCGACTGGGCTCCGGGACCAGATTTACCTCAGAGATTCAAGCGTTTCCGACAGAAATGCGAACTTCTATTCGATGGACCACTCAAGGCACGAACCAACGAGCAGAGATGTCGATATGTCCTTCTGTGGACCGGCGACTACGGTCTAGACTTGTTCAACACGTGGAACTTGAGCAGTGAAGAACAAAACAAACTCGACGAATACTGGACGCGATTCGAAGAGCATGTGAAACCCCAGTCCAACCACATACTTAACCGCTTCTATCTCCGAAACTTGAGGCAAAACGGACGACCCCTCGATGATTTCCTTACAGAAGCTAAGCTTTTGATTCAAAACAGTGGCTATTTGCCCGAACTCCACGACGAATTACTGAGAGACGCTCTCGTGTTCGGCGTTGATTCTGACATCGTGAGAAAAAAATGTATCGCCGAAGGAAACGACCTCACACTCAAGAAAGCCAGAGAAATCGCTCGCACTCACGAAGCTACCAGGCTACAGCTCCAAGCAATGACAAGCGAAGCGGATGCAACACAAGTCAACTCACTACACAGAGCCAAAGGCAACGCCAACACCAAACAGAGAGTCCAGAGAGACAACGAAGCCGGAAACCAAAGAAACGACAAGCGACTATGCTACCGATGCGGCAATGAGTCCCATACAGGCGACAAAAGGTGTCCAGCTAGCGGTGTTGAATGCAACTATTGCCACAAACGCGGTCATTTCAGCAAAGTTTGCCAGAAAAGAAACCAAGTACACGAAGTACAGAACCATACAGCCTGTGAACAAGAAGATAACTCTGACTCGGACTATGATGATATGTTCCTGGGATCACTTGAGGTAGACAGCGTAAACAACAGCGAACGCAGTAAAGTCTTCACAACAGTTGAGATTACTGCTAAGCCTTACCACAAGAAAACTACCTCGGTAGTATGCAAAATAGACACGGGCGCAGAGACTAATGTAATATCTAAGACTGAGTTTGACAAGATCATTGCCTCACCTAGTGACAAAGCACTTGGACCACCCCAGATCCTCACAGCTTATGGTGGCCAAAAGATTGAATGCATGGGTACCTGTCAGCTATTTATCCATCACAAAGACGGGATAAAGGAAGTGACCTTCACAGTAACCAATGTACAAGGACCCGCCATGCTAGGATGTAAGACATGTGAGGAACTTGGATTTGTCACCATTAACTGCAGCATAGAGAACACCCCACTGCTAACCAAGGAAAACCTCCTAAGCAGCTACCCGGACCGCTTTGAAGGACTAGGAACATTTAAGGAAATGAAACCTTACCATATTACGCTTGACCCGGCAGCAGAACCAGTCATACACCCACCGCGGTCAGTCCCAGTGCACCTTAAAGACCTTTACCGTAAGGAGCTAGACGACATGCTGAATCTCGGTGTCATCGCACCTGTTGACAGGCCCACCGACTGGGTCAACAGTATTGTGTTGAGCGAGACAAAAAACGGCAAAGGAGAAGTCACAAAGATTAGAGTCTGTTTAGACCCCCGTGACCTGAATAAATGGGCCAAAAAGGAACATTATCGTTCAAAGACGGTTGATGAGGTGGTGACCGAGCTCAACGGCGCCAAATTCTTTACCATTGTCGACGCAAAAAAGGGGTACTGGCACGTACCACTCGACAAAGAGAGCTCCTACCTCACAACCTTCAGCACACCATTCGGCCGATATCGCTTCAAACGTCTCCCATTTGGCCTAGTTGTTTCACAGGACGTGTTTCAAAAGCAGCTCGACACAACATTCGAAGGCCTCGATGGCGTCACCGGTATCGCTGACGACACATTTATATATGGATCGTCTGAAGCTGAGCATGACAGAAACTTGACCAAACTCATGGAAAGAGCACAACAGAAGGGCGTGGTCTTCAACAAAGACAAAGTGCAATTCAAGTGTAAGGAAGTCAGCTTCTTTGGACACACCTGGACGCCACAAGGAATCAAACCTGACAACAAGAAAGTATCAGCAATCCTAGACATGAAACCGCCTGAGGATGTCAAGAGTCTACAGAGTTTTCTCGGCTTAGTCAATTATCTGACGAGATTTTCCGGACGCCTAGCTACCCTGTCAGCACCACTGAGGGACCTAACCAAGAAAGACACAGCGTACTCCTGGGGACCTGAGCACGGCCAAGCCTTCACCGACGTCAAGAAAGCAGTCTCATCACTCGGCGTACTTAGGTACTTCGACCCGCATGCAGAAACCGTCATTGAAACTGACGCCTCGCTGAAAGGATTAGGCGCTGTACTACTACAAGACGGACAGCCTGTCTGCTTTGCCTCTAAAGCCCTCACCGAGACCGAACAGCGATACAGTAACATTGAGCGTGAGGCACTCGGTGTCGTCTGGGGACTCGAAAGGTTCCATTACTTCATCTACGGCAAGTCCTGCACTATCCACACCGATCACAAGCCACTCGAGATGATCTTCAAGAAGAAACTCAGCAGCTGCCCTGCGAGATTACAGAGGTTTGTACTACGAGCTCTGAAGTACGACGTTACCGTGAAGTATGTAAAGGGAGCCGAAGTACCCATCGCCGATGCCCTCTCCAGAGTATCACCACAGCTAGCTTCACCCGAAGGAGAATTCCCACAGTTAGACGTCCATCAGATCACAAAGAATCTTCCAGCATCACCGATAAAGCTTCAACAGATTCGCGACGAGACAGCCAACGACCCAACGTTAAGCAAGCTCCGCGATGTGATACATGAAGGATGGCCTGCGACTAGGGGGAAATGCCCTAAAGCACTCCACAACTACTGGAACTTCCGCGAGGAACTCACCATTGAGGACGGACTCATCCTGAAGCAAGAGCGGATAGTCATGCCTACCACGCTCAGGCATGACACTCTAAACACCATCCACCACGGACATCTTGGACAAGAGAAGTGCCTTCTACGAGCCAGATCAACGGTATTTTGGCCAGGCATCACCAAAGATGTCACCAACCTGGTCCAAAACTGTGCCACCTGCCAAGCACATCAAAGAAAACAACAGAAGCAGCAAATCCTACAGCCTGAACCACCCTGCTACCCATGGCAGATACTTAGCTCAGATCTGTTTGAGTTCAAAGGAAACCAATACCTCCTGGTATCTGACAAGTACAGCAAGTTTCCAATCGTTAGGAAGCTCACCAGCACTACTTCCCGTGCCATCATCAACCACCTGAAAAGCATCTTCGCTGAACATGGGATACCGGAACAGCTGACCACAGACAACGGTCCTCAGTATGCATCACAGGAATTCCGCGACTTCACGCAGACCTATGGAGTAGAACATGTCACCAGCTCCCCAATGTACCCCCAGTCGAATGGCTCTGCAGAACGCATGGTTCAGACAGTAGAAAATATCCTCAGGAAATGTGATGAAGAAGGAGAAGACCCCTATCTTGGACTACTATCCTACCGTACGACACCTGTCAGCAGCAACTTGAAATCTCCAGCAGAGCTGCTGAACAACCGTAAGTTCAGGACCACTCTACCAATGTCCAAACGTGTACGTGTCAGCGACGCTACCAGTAAGACAAAGGAAGAGCTGTACCAGCGACAAAAGCTACAAGCATTCTACTACAACAAGACTGCTGGACCGACACTACAACCATTCCAACCAGGTCAACCAATCAACATCTATGACCACCACACTCAGAGATGGGAACCAGGAACAGTTATCAGACCTGCGAAGGAACCAAGATCCTTCATCATTAAGAACGACCGAACAGAAGGTGTCTACCGTCGCACTCGATCACAGTTGAAGCCCAGACCTGAGGTAAAGGACGACAGCATTAATGAACCACCACCAACTACTCCTGAGGCAACAGCATCACAAGATAACTCAGCTACCCCACCTAAGGATGGACAAGCCCACACAACAAGATCTGGACGCACTTCAAAACCTCCAGACAGACTAGACATTTAAAATACTTAAACACTTGAACTATGTTGGACACTACCGTTGGAGATTAGTCATGAACACTATCATAAGTTATGCATATCATTCTTTATATTATCGTTAGAAATTGTTTTGTTTAAAAGAGCGGAGATGTAACAGTATCTAATCTTGTATGATTGTATGTAACGTAACGATTCTTCTATGTCACGCGTGTTGATTACGTCACGTGTAATTTATCGCATGCAGTACTTTTACTCGAGCACGTGCTTTTGTAGTAATGGCTGAATAAACTACTTGAGTTGAACTACGAGTCTGTTTACAGCAGGGACATGTCGCAACGACATGTAGCAGCGAGAAAAATTTGTGTAGTACATACTGAGGGACAATTTTTTGTAGCAGGGGCGTGCAGCATGGACATGTAGCAGGGACAAAATCATAGCGCTTACACACACATGAAAATGATGCGAGGGCATGTCTCAGGGACATGTTGCAGCGACACGTCCTCTCGTGTGAACTGATACTTTCACAATTGTGCAACACCAATTTTGGGGATATGTTGTCCCCACGACATGTCGCACGGAGTTCAACTTGTTGAACTTCATGGGACACGTCGCGGGGACAAAATGTCCCCAAAATTGGTGTTGCACAATTGTGAAAGTATCAGTTCACATGAGGGGACGTGTTGCTGCAACATGTCCCTGATACATATCCCCGCAACATTTTCATGTGTGTGCAAGCCGCTATGATTTTGTCCATGCTACATGTCCCCGCTTCACGTCCCTGCTACATGTCCCTCAGTGTGTACTACACAAATTTTTCTCGCTGCTACATGTCACTGCGACATGTCTCTGCTACATGACCCCTGGTGTCTGACCACCTTTAGAGGCGTTATTAAGAATTTCTAAGATGTGGTTGGTTGAAATACCACTCGGTCGTTTTTGGTTAAAACTACTGGGTACAAATGGGTACAAGGAATGTTTCAAATCTTCCATGATAGTTCCTTTCCAGTACGCTAAAAATAACGTCACATAATGGACGATTAAGTAAGTTTTAAACTGATTCTTCGTTCCCAGGAAGTAGTGATAGAATCGCTTTTAATGCGATGAGTAATAAAGGGCAATAAATAAGCTTAAATATATATTACAAATGAATTCATTTACTATTTATCGCAATCCAATGACAAATCAGCGCACAAATTCAGCCAAAAGATGTGGTACAGTATTCGAGAAATACCTCTGCCTGTTAGTGTGAAACAATACTTCTCATATTATTTCTTCATATTATTTATAAATAATTGCAAGAATTGGAACTGAAGCAAATGTGGCTTAGTTCGCTGAGAAAGTTCGCAATTCCATGTGGGAAGGGGGATTCGAAGGGATTCGAAGGGTTTGGACATCAATAGCTGGACTAAAAACAAAACATCGATCATTTATAAATGGGGAAAGGGGTAGGTTTCTACGTGCTTCGTCGGTGTAGAGTAAAACACTAAAAACTGACATCAACTAAATACGAATTGTTGAGTAAATTTGCCACCTATCGAGAAGTGATCGACGTTTCACTAGCCCTTGACAGGCATTTTCCCGTGACTGAAAAATGCAGTTAGGTCTTTAAATACTGGCTCAATAACTCAAAAAACAGAATAAATAAACCAGTAGAGCCAAATGGCAAATTTGAAAATATCTCCCCTTTTGGAAGCATTGATTTCACTCTGTAGCTCTATGGTTTTTCTCTTTCGACGTCAACCAAAACCAGTTATAAGACAAACAGTAAGAACAAATATATGAAGTTAAAAAGCGGCATATGAAAAGGAGGAAAAGAAGAGAAAACAGCATTGCAGACCACAAACCATGCAATAATATCAGCTTGAGATAATTTCCGCTCTGCTTTCTCCCTCAAACGAGGTGAAAATGGTTAGTTAATTGTCCAATTCCTTGAGGTTGCATTTAGATATTAAGAATGGTCATAAAAATACACCATACGATTTACAGTCAAATGCAATTAGATTAAAGCGGAAAAAACGTCAACAACAGTGACAAGTGCAAGTGTATGATAAATGTTCAACAATTCAAAGATTGAAACGAATTTAACCAATCTTCCGAAACGGAAAACCTTTATAAAACGCCAAACAACACGAGCTTAACACTCAATTCGGCTTAAAGGAACCTTACCACTCAATCAAAAGTGATTATATTGGTGGTCTCAAACTATGTATTTTCTTTTTATCTCGGGAACAGATATGCAAATGTTCACTCGTTCCATCGTGTGTAAACTTTTATAATTCCCAAGTGTATTGCGTGTTAAAAGATGATCGCTGTATTTTAATTATCCAGCGTAATACGTCATTTCAGACAGCTCGTTTCACACAATATGCATATATTGTAACGATAATGTGTTTTGGTCGGTTACAATCTGTTTTACTCTTCAATTCTTTGACTTCAAACTCAGTATGGAAAATCAGTGGACTTAACCTTACGTTGTTTTGTATTCACGAGATGGCTCTTAAGAGCCCTTTAATTTATTTAGCCATCATACACTGCCACGTTTCAAATTAAAAGTACATATTTTTGGTCAGCCTTGTTTAGTCTTAAGGCGGGACTTAACCTAAACGCCACTTTTCCGCCACTTGACATGGCTTTAATGGAAATATCTCGTTCACGTTTCAAGCAATCCAAAAACCCTATGCTTAAAACATAAATCTTATATGTTATGGGGTGTTTTGTGAATTTTTGGGTGAGTTTTGGGTATGTTTGGGAGGAAATAGTTTTTCTCAAAGGATTGGCAAAATTTAGAGAAATAAGAATCATTGAAGATTTAGTGGTTTTAAAATTAGAATTTGTAGTTAATAATTAATAGACGGATACCAAGTTAGTCCACTAGCAACCTGGGGTGCGCTTACGTGGGTATCGACTGTCTGTTGATGTTCCAAAAATCATTTTCTTACTCCTATCCCTTCTTAAAACCTCATCAAATTTCATTCAAATTTAGGTTAAGTCCCGCCTTAGGTGTTTTCAATGATGTAGGGTTCTGATCCGGCTTAGGTGGTAAATAAGTTTTCTATTTAAATGAAGTTTACAAACAACTGCTCTGCGGAATTTAGTACTCGATAAAATTTTCTCAAGACCAGCGTGTTGCTCATGTATTTGTGTTGAATAACGCTTATATACTTGTTACTGACGCCTGCAATGTCGTGTGTTGAGCGAGAATTGAAAATTAGAGCAAAAAATCTCTGTTTCACCAGATTTTTCCTGTTTGGTTATGCAGCGCATTTCTATTTACATGTAATAGGTAATCTTGTACAATGAGACTGTTTGCTTGATAAAGATTGAAAACGTTCGGTGCAAATTCATGATAGCGTTTGAGATGCGTTTTCCGAATAATATCCTTAACTGACAAATAGCCAACAGGCAAGAGACAGTGCCTGAACTCGTGTCAACACTCACAAGCCTAGGAGTGATTCCATAGAAAAATAAAGAATTTCTTAGGACAGGATGGACTTAGAGTGAAATCCTATGTTGCTCAACCGAACAGAATAGAATATAATATTACCCAGGATACATGTACATATTTATTCATATAATATTACCCAAACTAAGTTTTTCATAATTAAGGCATCTTATCATTATTTCAGATTGTCAAATAGATGCATCAGTCCCCTTAAAAGGCATCTTTAATACTGTTACAGTTCAATACAACATAAATGTCCTTTTCAATGCTATTTGGAATCCCTCTATTTGTTCATTTGTTCTGAATTTGATTTACAAGTGCAGTTAAGTTTTTAAATGCCGGCTCTGCTACAGTCAATGAATGCAATTGTTTTTTAGCGGAGCTCTTGCCTGGCCGAAGGCCAGGCTGCGCAGCCCCATACTCATAGAACCAGAGAACCATAGAACCCATGGCCGTCATTTTTCATGGTCATGGCTAGCGGAATGTTTCGCGGGCGCGTTGTCACACCGCCGACGCCGCCGCCGGCGCCGTCGCTTAGGGCTAACTCGCGGGCGCGTAGACCGTCGCAAAACATGCGCGTATGACGCCACACCGGGATCTTTGCAATTTTCACGTCACCTGGGAAAACACGGCTGTGTTTTAGCGGAGAAAACCGTTTAAATTAAAGTCGTTATTCTCCTGAATTTTTTCGCGGTTTGCTACTCAAGATAGGGATACTAATTATGGGATACTCAGAAGCCGCTATAGTGGAAATAGAAGAGCTTTCAGAGATAAAATCTTGCTTCGAGGATGGGAGCAATGCGGGAAGATGTTTGTCACTTCGGATTTCAGAACTGAAGAAGCGGAGATTTAAACAATTTCCAAGCAGTGGATGGACTTAAAGGTAAAACAAAATACATTTTTCGATGGGAATTTATGTTGATATCAATCTGTGATTGACTTTTTTGTGTTCTCGCTAGTTTTCGGGAGAATTGTTTATAACACTCGCTCAATTAAATTCAGTTGTTTTGATTTCTTTCATCGGAGACATCTCGGCCTCTTAATGGTTTGCGTTTTGCTTTTAAACATAAACTTATGGAGATTTGAATAAAATTTTTCGAAAGAAGATTGTGTTGTCCATTTTTATGTGTTTGTTCATTCATTACATAGGTTGAAAAGCGATTTTATGTAAACAAAAAAAACAAGACTTGCATACTTCACACGCGTGGTCTTATGCAAATATGTTTGTGTATTTTTTGCAATTTTGATTTCCAAATCAGTTTCTCGGACAATTTTTATAAGCAGCAGGTGTATTTTATTTGGAAATTAGTCGTACTAATTATTCTAGACGGAGAAAAAGTTGTTTTTGTGAACTTTTGTACGGTCTAAATGTACTGTGCAAACGGTCGCTTAAGTCTGTTTTTGAGAATTGCTAAAATTAAAAGTTAGGCCCGGTCGTCAATTTTATTCTTGTGCTTCCGACCTTTCACCTCAGTTAAGTTTATCATCGGCTTTCTGTTCAAAGAGCGACGCTGTTAGGCTCAGGCTATCTATATATATTAGGCAGCTATGAGAAAAAAAATATAGCGTTTCAATTTTGTAGACGTTATTTTGCCTTTTTAGTCAGTCTGAAAGCTCCTAGTTTCAACTGTCACGCGGTGTCCTTCACGTTGAACATGCTCAAACTTTTCATGATGGCTGATGATAGTTGATCGTTTGACCGAGAAGTGTGATAGTTGGTTAAAAATACATAATTTTTCGGTCAGCTGTTGCCATCTAAAGTACTAGCGGACTCAGCTGCTGTTTTGTCAAAATGGTCGGAAAAGCTCGAAAAAAATCTGACCAACTTGTATGTTGATTTGTCGCGCATTCATCCGGTAGCCGCGAGTCAAGCGAGGAGACAGTCCGGAGGCGGGTGGAGTTTCTCTGTATATATTTTGGTGGGGGTGTGCCGCTGGGACTCTGCAAATCTTACCAGACAATGTTCAGCTGATTTTGCATCCCTATACTAGACTAGACACCGAAAATCGCTGCCCCCCGGGGTAGTCAGTAGGTGATTTTGCTCATGTGCCTTTTGACAACTACATCAACAAACATGCGTCATCGTGCATCGTTTGATCGCAGCCATGAAAGTCAACGACAATAGATGACAACGCGATTAAGACCCTGACCCCAGCTTTCCTCGACTATCATGCACCGTTTGGTTAGAGTGCTATGATCATCTTTTCTTGCAACGTCTAGTTTTACCAAAATCGATCAAACATTTCCTGAGTACTGGAAATTATAAGTTTAACGGCAATATCTTATGGCATATAGTAGCTTATAGTATAAGCATGAGTGCCACAAACCTAAACATACCTGATTAAGTTAATTCCTGCTCTGCTCGCCGCTTGGCGTCGAAAACTGTCAGTAAAATTCTACAATTCCTTATATACAGATGCAAATTGAGCCAAACTGTAGACATTTAGTAATTCACTAAATAGCTATGTTCTCTTGGCCAACACGGTCTCATTTACATCCAGTGCAAGTAATAGACTAGTGAAGTGGAATAAAGGAAACCACTCTATCATGTTTCAAGGGTTTTAAACCGGGCGCTGATGGACCAATGACAACATGTAATTACATCATGACCTCTATCATGCCTGTGGTAAAGTTGGAAGTAAATTTTGACCAAAACAAACGCTATCACGAAACCGAAACGTTTGGTACTTGGAAAACTTTTAGCGCGAAAAAAATATTATCTTGTCTTCGCTTCGGTTTGACAGTTTTCTTTCTTTGGTATTGTATTCGATACATTTGACTTGCCTCTGAGGCGAAAATAACAGCATAGCGGCAAAAATTGAGCCTAAAAAATAACACCTCTGGGAAACGTTTGATTAGTTCAAGAATTGCGGATTGAGAGATTAATTATAATACAGAAAGCTGCACTGCAAAAGAATAGACCTTTTCAAGTTTCTTACCGCCATATTGGCGGGTTAGTATGAGACTTCATCCACTACCACCACCTCGGATTTCTATTGAGACTTATATACCTAATTCAATAAACGCAATTGGTCATTGGCAATTGGGCATTGGGCATTTGGGCATAAGGAACACAATGCAATGCTTTGCTTGAGTGACCGCCAAACAATAGCTTCCCAATGCGCAATTGCCCAATGTCCAAAGCAACCATTTTTCAATTAGGTGTATAACGGAGTAACTGGTTAGCTTTCAGTTGAGATGAGGGTTAGCCCCATACTCATAGAACCTTTGCCGTCATTTTTCATTGGCTAGCGGAATGTTTCGCGGAAGCGTTGTGTGCCGCCGGCGCCCGCCCGCCCGCGCCCGTGTTGGGCAGGGCTGGCTTGCGGGCGCGTATGGCGTCGCAAAACATGCGCGTATGACGCCACACAACATCCGAGATCTTTGAGGCTTTGTTTTTTGCGCGGCTACACAGCCGTCAGCTTCAGTAAACACTTTTATAGTTTGGATCTTTCGCTGGTCAGTGTTTAGCGGAGAAGTAAAGTCGTTATTTCCATGCATTTTTCGCGGTTTGCTACTCAAGACAGGGATACTAATTAAGGAATACTCAGAAGCCGCTTTAGTGGAAAAAGAAAAGCTTTCTGGGATAAAATCTTGCTTCGAGGAACATCATACGTTTTTCAATGCGGGCAGATGTTTGTTTTTATTACGGATTTCAGAACCAAAGACGTGGAAATTTAAAGAATTAACAAGCAAGCGAGGGACTCAAAGGTAAAACAGATTACATTTTTCGATGGGAATTTATGTTGATATCAATCTGTGATTCTTGTGCTTCCGACCTTTCAACTTAGTTAAGTTTCACCTTACTTAACCCTCGGACGTACACGCAAACGTATACCCCAACCGTGGTACAAGGGGGAAGGGGGGGTGTTGTTGCAACCCCCCCCCCTTTGGGTTTTTACGATGTTGCAATATTTCGGAAATATTTTCCATCTAATAGATAGCCCGCGATGTGCTCTACAAGATAAGGTAAATATTATGGGTTGGGGCGCTGCTGGGGTCCGTGACGTCATCCAAAATGGCCGCCAAGGTGGCCGCCATCTTGGATTTTACTAAAAATTTAAATTTATCACAAAAATGCGGAAATTGCAAATATTGTCTGCTAGAGTTGCAAAATAACATACAATCAAACATTTTGATGCTTATATGTTTTTTCGCTGAAAAAAAGACGAAAAACACGCTTTTTTCTTCAAAAATGGGTTGACCACATGTTACTTATGACGTCATATCTCGTTACCATAGCAACCGGTTGTCGCCAAACTTTACCAAAATGTGTCTTAAGGATAAATGAACAGCTACTGAAAACGGCATGTGCTAATCTTTAATAGTCGTGAAAATATCGGAGAAAAACCTTAAAGGGGGTGGCAACCATCCCCCGTTGTACGTCCGAGGGTTAAGCTTGTTCGGAGTGCGACGCTGTTAGGCTCAGCCTATCTATATATATTATTGTTAAATTAAGGCCTAAGCAACTCGAGAATCTAGGTGGTACTCTGGTACGGTAGGCTATGTAAGCCTGAGCCTAGCCTCAACTCCTGAGTGGGGATTTTAGAGTTTCTTTTTTACACTTAAAACTTTATTGAAAAATAAAATTTTAGGTCTCGATATTACGTAATAATTGTCAATAAGTGTCCGATGTTGTGTTGGTGGATGGAATCTGATGCTGACCATATTGGCGGGAGTGCAAACATGGCGCGAAATATAGTGTTTGTATCGGAAAAAAGGGAATCTGATGAGAAATAATTCGTGTTAAATTCAGTTCTGGAACTTTCACGAATTGTAATCTTGAGATATTAAGCAAAATATTTTACTGATCAAATTTGAGGAGTGTAACTGTGCTAAAAGCCAGCTGTAGCGATTATAATTTCTCCATACATTTTTCTGTGAACCCCTTTCAATGTCATCAGAAAAGTTAACACACAAATGTATTGAAACTTAAAAATGTGACTGCTCGCTTTCTAGATCAGCTATACCCCTCAAATTTGATCAGTAAAGTCCCTAATATCTTAAGTTAACAATTTATAAAAGTCCCAGAACTGAAATTTAAATGTGGCTAAATGCAATTTAGCAAAGTTAAACTCGAGTCTACGCAGTCAGCGGTTTGCTTCGTGACAGTACATGTCCCGCGCAGCGTTTGCTGACCTCTGCGGATCACTTACAAGTGTTTGCGATCTTTGCTGATCACTAACAAGCGTTTGCGATCTTTGCGGATCACATACAGGCGTTTGCGATCTTTGCGGATCACATACAAACATTTGCGATCTTTGCGGATCCTTGATGAGTCTTAGCGATCTTTGCGGATCCTTGATGAGTCTTAGCGATCTTTGCGGATCTTTGCTCCTCTTAGAACCATTGCCTTGCTGTTAAGCGAATCATCGCGGAGTCTTGCCCCGTCCCGCACACCCATTGTCAGCTGGTGGAATTGGGTAAGTATCAGGTTAGGTAAGTTTCCACTGATTTATCAGTGTGACGGTGCCCTGGTAGGGCTGCACGTAGGGGGTTCTCGACCTCAGGGTTGCCATGGATACCTCCCTGCTTGCCTTGAAATCGCATAAGCCCCCCCCCCCACCAGCTTTCTAGGCACGATCTCCCAAGCTCATCTATTGATGATGAGTTTAATGAGAATTATTTGCCACCAGATTCCTTTTTTTTTTCATGCAAACTGTATTTCGTGCCACCGTCAATATGTCGGTAAGAAACTTGAAAAGGTGTATTGGCAAGTTAACAAAAAACTTAAGCACACGCAATGGATTTGTGCCATCAACATATTTAAATGTAAAGGCGAAAGATATAAGATCCAAACAGATTCTGACATAGATTTGCCGGCATCTGCGCATGTGAATGGAAAGCATGAATTCAACAACAGGAACATCGATTCGGTTTCGAATGTAAAACAAAAATCAAGATACGGTGCTATATTTATAGGCACGATCGAGTAAGAAACTGCCAATACAAACTCTAACAATATAAAAAAGATGTAGACTAAGGTCCCACTTGGTTCAAATAAAGGACACAAGATGATGTGGCTTCCCTGCCGGTGAGTGCAGAAAACAAAAAAAAAGCACACCATTATACTATAGCTACACAGATCAGCATTTACAATATGGATCTTTTCGCTGTTGTAGGCATTTTAGGTTAAAACTAATAAATTCAAAGGGTTTCATAGCAGGATGTTAAATTTCGCGTCGTTAATTTTCGCGATAATTGGTCTTTACAATGTAATTTCGTGATTTGTGTTTTTGCAATCGCGAATATCGCGAAAATTAAGTCCAGCGTGATCAGCCAAACTCGCCATCTGATTGGCTACAGAAGGGCGTTCAAATTAACAATTAGACGGCAAGTTTGATGCCCGGGGGAACTCAACAAAGCTTTATACTGGGAAACGCTGTCCCGATGTCCAAACCCTTACCCTGTTATACGCCATTTTTGACTAGGTCGATAGAAACGGAGAGCGAGCCGTCTAATTGTTTTAGGTCTTTGAACGGAAACGCATTTATAACTCGACAAAAGACAATTTTAACGGTAACCAGCTTTATTGCAATACTGAATGAACACAACACGCTTTCGCTAAATCGGTAACGATCATAAAAGTTCCATACGGTCATCTTGTGGAAACCCAAGCAAACGGCGGGATTGAGAATAATACAGTATGGGATATCTCAATAAAGTTGTTTGTAAATAGTACAAAAATAGTCAGTCATCAGCGTGCCTACACTTAGTGCCCTGGGGAGGTAGGATACTCCCTATAATGGACTATACGGGGAGGCTCCGCCCAAAAGGGGTACCATTTTCAGGCTGGAGCCGGGTATTTAAAAGGATACGGTTTTTACGAGCTGAAGCATAGGAAAGGGTAGAGAAAAATGTCATTTTGGTATTTAAAAAGGCCTTTTTTCAAATTATCTCGAACAGACCAACCTGACGGCTTATTAATCGAAGTATTTGAAAAAGTTTAGTATTATTAGTCAAAACACTTTTTATCTTTTCTTTGTCATTACAACATGAAAACATGAGGTCTGCAATTGATGTAAAAGTAATCCTTATTCACTATGTGATGTTCAGAGTATCTTGACTCTCGCCACAACGTGAATGAATTGAATAAATAATGTTGTTTGGTGAACATCTCTACGGTAGTGTTTAATGTACTCTGACTCCACTGACACGTGACATTCAATGTGAAATAGTTTATTTAGGATGAGACAGTCATCCGATGAATGTATCCTAATAACTTATTATGTCTATTCTCCCGACCCTTTTAAATTACATTTCACTTACATTATATTTCAAAAGTTCAGAAAATTGGCAGCTACGAAAAAGCACTAAAAACCACCCTTTAGATGTGGCCAAAAAATGTGGGAACTTATATCCCACCTCCCCCCCCCCCCCCCCGCCCCTCCCTATAACGATGCAGTGGCACTGGACCTTGGGGGCAAAGGAACAAACACTGCTAACATTACTTGATACTTGTATAACATTTAACTTGAACGAAAAAAACCGACGTAGAATGATAAATATCTCCCGCCAAACCCTAAAATAGTCCCGAGATGTCCCATGACGACACGCAAGCCTCTATATCGTGCCGTCAGAATAACAGTTTCTGACTAGTTCGTCACCACGTCTCTCAGATGTCAGAAATTCAGTACATATTCTGACTCCACTAACACGAGACATTCAATGTGCAATAGTTTATTTAGGATGAGTCAGTCAGTTATCTAATGAATGTATCCTAATAGAGACAAAGAAAGGGAAATGAATGAAATAAGAAATTAAGGAAATTAAATATCTAACATTTTCGAAACCAACTAGAGTCCAAACTGTCACACCAGCATTATCGGACGCTGACGTCCAGCCGGACCTTATCGAATGGGTACTGAATAGAGAAATGTCCGACACAATATATTTAAACTATTCTTAAATAACCCGTAAAACTTGAATAAATAACTGATCAATAATAATAATGTCATGGCCACTATGAAAACCAATGTCTCTATACTTAATCCGCAATCCTAAAAATTCCCACAAAGGTAAGTATAAAATAAACACATTCTTTATGTCAAGCAATATAGCTCAATTCAAAGCCTCAAAAGCTTTCTTGTCAAATCAGCTGAAATAGGCTCTCTATGTTGTTGTTGTTGTTGTTGTTGTTGTTGTTGTTGTTGACCAAAACGGGTTCTATTTTTTCGCAGCCCTATTAACAGCATGAATAATAGGACTATCGGTAGGCGAGAGAATCCTCGCCATCTATCAAAGGTAAGTATAAAATAAACACATTCCTCAAGTTAAGCAATATATCAATTCACAGCCTCAAAAGCTTTCTTGTCAAATCGGCTGAAACAAACTCTCTTTGTTGTTGTTGTTGTTGTTGTTGTTGTTGTTGTTGACCAAAACGGGTTCTATTTTTTCGCAGCCCTATTAACAGCATGAATAATAGGACTATCGGTAGGCGAGAGAATCCTCGCTATCTATCAAAGGTAAGTATAAAATAAACACATTCCTCAAGTTAAGCAATATATCAATTCACAGCCTCAAAAGCTTTCTTGTCAAATCGGCTGAAACAAACTCTCTTTGTTGTTGTTGTTGTTGTTGTTGTTCAGTGTTGTTGTTGTTGACCAAACGGGTTCTATTTTTGGCAGCGCTACTAACAGCATGAATAATAAGACTATCGGTAGGCGAGAGAATCCTCGCTATCTATCTACATTATGAGCCCATTGAATGTCATAAATAGGTTAATCCTTTAACTCCCAAGAGTGCCAGACATCAAAATTCAAGAAAACTCCCAAATTTCATTTTGTAAAATATTGAAAAACAAATGGTACCATGGTACTGCTGAAGAGGTTTCATTTGAATGGTCACTCCATTGAATTTCGTTGGCAGCCTCAAAAGTTACAACTACACTACTTGTCTCCATAATTGACTCTGGGAGGGAAGGGTTAATCTACTATATAACGGGAGTGCGTAGTGTCCAATAAATGCTGCAGGTACAAGGCTACATTCTCCGCCTTGGCAGGATAAACTTGAATGTCATCTCTAAACCAGGCAAAGTTCTCCCCTCCAGCAAAAGCCCCTCTGCATGAATCGGTGGTCCCTGTGGTCCTGAAAGCAATGAGTGCCGACTCCAATCTGAACGCCAACTCCTTTAATAACGGGTCGCAGAAATCTGCGAAAGGCGCGCATACACCGCAGCTGAGAACATCTGGAAGGAACAAATAAAGAAAAACAATCAGAAAACAAAGAAAACGAGACGGAAAAGATAGAATTGGTAAAAACTACAACTGCATAAAACAAAAGGACCCTTAAGTAAGACATACAACAGCTCCAAAACGAACTAAAAGTCTTCGAACGGTACGCCCCTTACGGGCTCAAAATATATGTTACACCATCGACGAGTGCTAATAAGAAATGAAACTCGCCAACAACAAATCATACTTACCAGGGGATGCTAAAACTAGCATACAAATTACGGACGCAAAACCCATGTAACACCACCGGGGGTGATTACAACAAATTAAACTCGTCACCGGGGGTGCTCAAACTAATATACAAATAACGGGCTCAAATTACATGTCAAACCACCAGGCGATTGTTAACGACACATGCAAATCAAACTCTCCACCAAGGGGGCTTTCGCTAGCATACAAATAATGGACTCCTCGAGAAACAGGTCACATCACCAGGAGGTCGGTTAACGACAAATTACGTTCACTATCGAGTCGTAGCGGCCTCATTTACAACAATTTTCCATCTATTGCTATTCCATCAATATGACTGCATCTACACCCACATCCTTACCAACAAATCCAAACTAATATTTTGGCTTATAGCTTCACTCCCATGCTCGCCAACAGGGGGCGTTCGTTAGCATACAAACAACGGAGTCAAACTACTTGTCACACGAGTTAAACTCGACTCATTAGCTACTCAAGCTGGGAGCTAAACAAGCTCCAGGACCTCGAGTATAAATAAAGTATGTATGTATGTCACACCACACAGGGGGCGTTAATAACAAATCATACTCGCCACCGGAGGACGTTCGTTAGCATACAAACAACGGAGTCAAACTACTAGTCACACCACGTAGGGGGTGTTAACAAGAAATCATGCTCGTCACCGAGGGGCGTTCCTTACCATACAAACAACGGATTCAAAGTACTTGTCACACCACACAGGGGGTGTTAACAACAAATGAAACCCGCCACAGGGCGAGTTCAGTTTTCAGTTCCGTCGACCCAAGTGACGATACTTAAGTTGAGCACGGTGCCTGACTCTCCACACATCACGGTCTGTCATAAGACAGGCCAGCTCCTCCCTTGTTTCTACTCCAGCATGTTCAATCATCATCTTTACCATTGTCTTTGCTGGTCATCCAGGATCTCTCTTACCATGCTCCAGTTTCCAAATGATGACCTTATTGGCTGGAAGCTCTGGGGGGCGTTATTTAGCATGCAAATAACGGAGTCTATGTGCTTGTCACACTACCGGGGGGTGTTAACAACAAATTACACTCGCCATCGGGGGGCGCTGGCTAACGTACAAACAACGGAGTTAAAATACTTGTCACACCACCAGGGAGTGTTAACAACAAATCATGCTTGCCCCCGGGGGGGCGTTCGTTAGCATACAAATAACACAGTCAAAGTACTTGTTACACAAGTACTTTGGTGTGAAAGTACTTGTCACACCACCAGGGTGTGTTAACAATAAATCATACTTGACAGCGCGTGGCATGCAAAAATGGAGAAAGGGAATCTAGAGAGACAGATCCACAGGGGATACAAGACAAACTATAAAAAATCCCTTAATTAAAGCATAAGCAGATACCTAAACAAAAAAGCCCACTAGGGAATAATCGTCGAAATCAATAAATCTTAACGAAATGATTTGCCCGAGAATTCTGGTCTAGATGAAGCCAATTAAGGTCCAACTGCATATGACGCTCCGAAGCGAAAGAAAACTGCTCAAGACAATCTCCTGTGGAATCCTAACCATACTGCCGACCCTGACAATTCTAACAACGTTGTGATTATTAGTGTGCGAACACACTCTCTTATCAATAAATTAATAAAAAAGATCTTAAGGAAAACTTGTCCGCAGCAAACTACCTTCAACTAGAAGACTTTTGCGACTATTCCAAGGAGCGATTCCTGTAAAAAAAAAATACTAAACTGGATTCCTGAACAAAAGCGGCGCAGCGGAACTGGCCGGAATAACAAACTGTTGAAACTTTCAATTTGTCTCTCCAAAATATAGGGTCTTCCTTTCCAATCATGCACGAAAACAAAAGAATTAAAAAAATGCCCGGAATTAATGATGAGATGCAAATGTATAGCCAGTCAAATTGGGTAACATTTCAACAACTTGGTGTCATTGAATTAATCTGGCCCACAATAAACGTAATTTTCGTAACATGCACATACTCAGACACCTGTAAATTAACACAGAGATCATCAAGTTCCGATCAAAGCTTGTCAACTCTGAAATCAAGCTTACTTGCAAAAATTCCATGAGTGTCAATATTGTGGCCGATCCACGAAAATTGGTTGTTTGACTACCAATTAGACTTCTCGCAATTAACTTGACAACCAGAAC
The DNA here is from genome assembly GCA_022457155.1 of Cladopsammia gracilis. Classification (NCBI taxonomy): domain Eukaryota; kingdom Metazoa; phylum Cnidaria; class Anthozoa; order Scleractinia; family Dendrophylliidae; genus Cladopsammia; species Cladopsammia gracilis. The sequence continues at coordinate 24,289 of JAJGOT010001050.1, forward strand.
GGGAAAGATCCGAACGACCCAAAGAATTGTTAAACTTAGCATCTTATTCTAATGAAAACGCGCAAAAATATGGTTTCCGGAATGCCCTGCGACCTCAGGTGCGTTTCTTTGGTAAACTTAAAAATCTTTAACGCACTGACCAAGCGGCAACACAGTAAATTGAGAATATCTCGTATGGCGTGTGCCAAAATATCCACATGATGGCATCCTGATTTTAAATTAACGGGGAAAACAATCCTTGAAAAGACATCCCTAATAAAATGCAAGCCTTCGAACATAAATTTCTGTGGAATATATGAAGATCTGTGTTTTAAATCCAAAATACGCCTCTTCAAGAACTAGCCACAATCTGAACTGAAACAAATGCAGGCAACGGATTGAGGATATCAGGAAGAGAAACGATTTCTTCAATGCAATTGCCACGCAAACGATCTAGATAAATTCGCCATGCAACAAAGCCTGGATCTCAATCGCTGATGCGTTGTCGGTATAATGTCGAGGTGTGAAGTTTGTAATAAATGGAATTCAGTAACGATCTCATGATAACGTTTAAAATGAAATTGGGACCGTCAATAATTCGCCAAAACTCAATGGATTAAAACAATCTTCCCTACCAAAACGTGCGCAGAAATGACGACATTGGAGGCAGGGATCTCAAATTCAAAGTTCTTCAGGTTCTGATTGGGCTCTTTGGCTTCGACTCGATCGAATCAATAGGGGAATTAACAAAATTAACAAATGAAACCTCAAACTTACTTTGTTCCTGTGTCACCAGTAATCTGTGTGAATTACCTTTCAATGAACGAGTAGTATAAACGCACTCTTAGGTTTCGGGATCCAGCAAAGGCGGGACGAGAGTGTGAAGGGCACGAAGAGTAAGGCTGTTTGGTGGATCGTCTGGTAGCTTTTGGTCAGCGGTCAATTGGGTTGTGTCTACATTAACAAGTGTTCGGGGCTCTGTGTCTAAGGCAGTGGGGATGTCCCGTGTTTCCTCACCTTCAATGTCTGCTTGTACTAAGTCAGAAATAGCAATAGTAGGCTCTACAGGTGTATATTTCCCTAACCGAGTTCTGCGGAACATTTTGACTGGTTGATTTGTTGGATTGAGTAACCTAATTGGAACAGATTTACTCTCCCAGGTCTGAACAATCTGAGCAGCACCTATGATACAATACCTATGACGCAAGTCGTCTTTCGGATCTATTCAACCAATGCTGCCTGGTTGACATGACTCCCCAGGTTCCCTGGGAACTATCACTTTAAAGTGGGGTGGTATGATAAAAGTAGACTTTGCATGCACTGAGCAAATACAAGATTCTTGGTGATTAGGCATATGTGAAAACTCAAACCATTCTTGCGTTAACGTGTCACAAGAAAGTTCTAATGTATGGTTCTTTAAGTCTGTTCTAGCCTTATAGAATTCAAGAACGTTACGTCCTAGGATGACATCATATGTTATTGATTCAATAATCAACACATTAAAAGGATACGGCTTGTTATTAATAGAGAAGGGTAACTCCACTTGGCCTAAGACTGGTATGCTTTGACCGTTCACCGCTGATATTGATTTAACATGAGTGGCTGTGGGTGGATACTTAGTCATCTGAGGTAACTGTCGCAATACCTGCGCTAATATTCGCTCCTGTGTCTATGAAACAGGTAACTGACTTAAATAAAAGTTTAAATAAAGTTGTTGTTGTTGTTGTTATGTCCCTCTAGCGAAATGTTTTGTGATGCGTGAGTCAGGGGGGAGAGTTGAGTCGCTAGTCACAAGCGAAACAAAATTGTCGGACAATGCGCCTAACTTATCATTATCATCCATGGTAGACTTGTGTATGTCATACGAGTCTATAGTGGATTGTGGTATTTGTATAGTGTAAGTCGCAGGTGTATCACATGAGGATACTTGGGTGGTATATTAGCATCCTGTACTGGTGTATGCCTACCATCGAGATGGGCCATATCGTCCATACGTGCATGGGTAACCTTTGGTATAATACCCTTCTGTATAAGTGTATGTGTACCAGAAGGCTGGGTCAAATTATATGAAGTAGCATGGGTACCCTGTGGCCCAGAGATCTCCTGCATGTGTGCATATGGATTACAAGACTCATCAGTATTGTGTGGGCCTGCCTGTGTGTCACCTGGATTAGCGGTATTCCAATTTGATGTCGGAATCACATAAGGCTTAATGTTGCTACACGAGATAACATAGGTTCCTGTGGCCCATCATGACTTGATTAATATGTATGTACACTAGGGAGATTTTCCTTTACGTCAGAACACAACACATTACCCTGGGATAGGGGTATAGCGATATCGCGTTTAGTAGTATTTTCTGCTAGTAAGTCGCGTGGACAAGTCAATAACAGATCTGTGTCTTCACTTTGCTTCATTTAACAAAATATTCCTTCGGGAGTAGCAGGAGCACATTCTAACCGATGTGAGGAAATTTCCTTTTCTATGCTTTTTTACTTCATTATGTTCGTCACCGAAATCCTCGCTTTGGGGCTGAACTTGGCCAAAACCTGTTTATAATTATCCATGTTTATTTCTCCATAATTCGTCCAATTTTGACTTAAATTTCTCATATGTTCGGTTTTGGTTCCCGTAGCATCTTTCGCTAAAGCATCTTTACTTACGCTTATCGCGTCTGAATCTGTTTTCTCTATTTTAACACTAACATCGTTAATTCGCTCTTCAGGTTGCGCTTTCACCGAAAGTGATTTTGTAAGTTCGAGATTTAAATCATCTCTACCGTCAACAATTTATACAGTGGCCGCGGTTTTTGCTTTTCCAATGTCGTTTATTCTCGAATCGCGACGACTTTCCTCACTATATTTTGATTTAGCTGAAAGTTTTGTGTATCATCAAATTCAGTTGTGTCCACGGTCCCTGAAAAGCTTATTGTATTTACCTCCACTGATTGTTTAGTGACGTTTCCGCCTACGTCCCCGCTAAAATCATCATGCTCACCAGTTAGATTTTCAGTTTAACCCTTGACTTAATTCTATCGTCAGATATTGTGAGTTTTCTAGAAGCAAAGTTTTTGACTTTCTGTTCTCGCTTGTGACTCTCCATTTGTTCTGACCCAACTGCCCATGTTGGCGTTTCTAAACTGTGTAAAATCTCTTGTTTGAGTCTGTCCGAGACTACAGGCTCGCAAAAATGTATTGCCGAATTTCTTGTCTGTGATTTAAATTGGATTGTGTCCCTTAGGGGAAGAACAGTCGTAGCCTTATAAACCAAAACTGTGCGATTCGATTGTGAAACTATTATATCTTCTACCGCATCATGATTTTACATGAGTGATACCTTTTTAGATAAATCAGTAATAGGAATTTTAACACATGGTTTTTGCAAAACGACTTCTAGTTGTCTCTGGTCGACAGAAGCCAAATTTAGTTTAAAGCTTGTCGATTAAATGGGTGGTCCTGATTTCTCCCTTGACTCCCGTTTTGGTTCATAGCGGAGCTCTGCGGGCCGAAGGCCCGCGCGGAGCACCATACTCATAGAACCAGAGAACCATAGAACCCATGCACGTCATTTTTCATGGTCATGGCTTAGGGCTAACTCGCGGGCGCATAGACGTCGCAAAACATGCGCGTATGACGCCACACAACAATCGGGATCTTTGCAATTTCACGTCATCTGGGAAAACACTGCTGTGTTTAACGGAGAAAACCGTTGAAATTAAAGTTGTTATTCTCCTGCATGTTTTCGCGGTTTGCTACTCAAGACAGGGATACTAATTAAGGAATACTCAGAAGCCGCTATAGTGGAAAAAGAAGAGCTTTCAGGGATAAAATCTTGTTTCGAGGATGGGAGCAATGCGGGGAGATGTTTGTCACTTCAGGTTTCAGATTCAACTGAAGAAGCGCAGATTTAAAGAATTTCCAAGCAGTGGAGAAACTTAAAGGTAAAACAAAATACATTTTTCGATGGGAATTTATGTTGATATCAATCTGTGATTGACTTTTTCTTTGTGTTCTCTCTAGCTTTGGAGAATTGTTTATAAACGTGCTCAATTAAATTCAGTTGTTTTGATTTCTTTCATGGGAGACATCTCGGCCTCGATGAGCTATAGTCTTAAATGGTTCGCGTTTAGCTTTTAAACATAAACTTATGGAGATTTCAATAAAATTTTTTGAAAGAAGATTGTGTTGTCCATTTTTATGTGTTTGCTCATTCATTACATAAGTTGAAAAGCGATTTTATGTAAACAAAACAAGACATGGATTTTATAGTTCTAAACTTCACTCGCGTAGTCTTATGCAAAATATGTGTGTGTATTTTTTCCAATTTTGATTTCCAAATCAGTTTCTCGGACAATTTTTTATAAGCAACAGGTGTATTTTATTTGGAAATTAGTCGTACTAGTTATTCTATACGGAGAAAAAGTTGCTTTTGTGAACTTTTGTACGCTCTAATTAAATGTACTGTGCAAACCGTCGCGTAAGTCTGCTTTTGAGAATTGCTAAAATTAAAAAATAGCCCGGTCGTCAATTTTATTCTTGTGCTTCCGACCTTTGACCTCAGTTACGTTTATCATCGGCTTTCTATTCAAAGAGCTAGGCTGTTAGGCTCAGCCTATCTATATATATTAGGCCTATTCTGAGAAACTGGAACACGATGATCTCTATTATCGAACTGGCGCTTCCTACAGACATAGGCGAAATGACCTGCTTTCTTCCAATAATTACAGATTGACCTTCCATCAAGTGTACACCGATTGCTATAATCCTGTCCCTGAGTGTTTTGGCTCTACGCAATTCTTGCGTAATTATCTGCGTTATTTCGTCTCTACCCAGTAGTTTCTCCTGTTTATAATCCGCCATCGGGGTGTAACTATTGGTAAACGGCACATTGTACGCGGATACTTTTGGTTCCCCTGACGATTTTCATTTAGCTAATGCGCTAAGGATTTCGTCAGTCCTATCCGTTGGCTTTTCGTCAGAAAGCGTTTTTTTAATTTAGTGAGTGTTTCTGCTTCGGAAAACGTTTTTGGCCGCTGCAAAATCACAGTTTCTTAACTCAGGTAGGTCTCAGACTGTTTAACAAATAATGTATGCTTACTTCGCCTGACAACTGTAAACGCTGACAGAGTTTACGTATTTCCGATGCGAACTGCGCTACTGTTTCACTCGGCAATTGTCTCCTATTTAAAAGTTTCTGCCTTAACAGCCAAACATCCGATTCAGTATGAAATTGCTTTACGGGCGCCTCGCAAAGTTGGTCATATGGTTTGTCCGTTAAATTTATAGATGCCAAAACCAAACGCCTGCGTTTCCTGTTAATAATAGCGGCAACATATCAGCCTTTTGAAAGTCATTCAGTTTGTAAAAAGCCATTGTTAAAAAAAAACCGATGTGCAAAGGCGATATTAAAATACAGCATTAAAGATCTAAAAACAGTGTCCGAAGACGGAATAGTAACGACAAGAACGTAGCACGATCTTTTAAAACACCTAGGTCCCCAAAAGACGCTACGATCCTAGAGTTTATAACCTTGCTAAACTATGCAAGACACTTTACGAGTGGCTTGCCTAGGGTTAGCGCTACCTAAACGGAATGATCTTTGATCACGGACGGCTTGGTTCCCTTAATAAACCATGATAAAGTGTACTCACAATTTCCTTTAACGAGAGGCATCGATTTCTTTGCCCGGGTTACTTCCACCAGTTAACTGTAAGACTACAGATGTAAGTGTCCAAGAGAGTTTGGTTGGAATCACTTTAATCAGTTTGGCTCGAGTTAACAAGTGAAAAACTAGCTACAAATAAAGTGGCTCTATTTATGAGGAGCAATTAAGTTGACTGTTGTTTTGGAAAGCAAATAGCTTTCAAATGCAGAAAGTAGCTGGGTGTTTCCAGGTGATGTAAAGATCGGAAAACTAACCCTTTAACTCCCAATAGTGCCAAAGAACAAAATTCAAGAAAACTCCCAAATTTCTGCTGAAGAGGTTTCATTTGAATGGTCACACCATAGGATTTCATCAACAGACTCAAAAGTTAGAACTATACTACATGTCTTCATAATTGACTCTGGGAGTGAAAGGGCTAAACGAATTGAAAATGAGCTGAATTCAGCTGCTTGTGCAAAAAAGTTGTAAACTTGAAAATATCGTCATACAAAAATTCAAACGCTAGATTGAAAGTAATTAAGTTTACTACGATTCTAGTAAACAGATTTTAGTTTGTGAAAATATAGGTGAAATTTAGCTGAAAAAGGTTTAACGGACAACAAAGAACTCCAAAGGTGTTATGACGAATGGATGAAACCAGATTTAAAGAGGCTAGCAAAACTAATCATTATGCGCGTTTTTGGCGCGAAGTGTGAGCGGACGTGCGCCCTAAACAAACGAGGGTCGTCAAGAAAATTTTCTATTTTTCCGAATCCCACTGCTGAAAACACCTCTTACGGAAAATTACAGAAATTGTAACTTGTAAAACTCAATGTCCTAAACCATACAACCATTTTATAATATTTTGAAACCCAAGATAAAATACAGAAAAGGTCGGAATAAGAATCTTTCATTAAGGGTAAAACTGCGAACATGAACCTTGTCTTACGACTATTGAACAAAGTGTAACAAGCTGTCGGTTCACACCTATCGGAAACCCTATTTTTTCAATTTGATTTTACTAATGAAAGATCATCCTGATTCTTGGACTACGCTGAGAGTTGGATTCCCAACATAGCCTTCAAAACCGACATGAGGTATAAATATATCATGCATTCCCAGTTCAAAAATCGGCATTGATATACAACCAATCTACACCAGTAAGAAACTTGAACAGGACCTAAAGCTTAAAGATTCGCAGATTTTTATTGTCAAATGTTTTACCAAATCTTTACTTATTCGAATTCCCAAAACCGTTGAGTAAATGTGACCACTAAACAGTAGAGTTGAGAATTGACAAGAGAAGTTAATCTTTGTTTGTTTATCCCAACCTATCCCAAATAACCTTTTATTTGTGGCCTACCTGTAAATTAGCTGGTGCGCCCAGCAGGACGCACCGATACCATAGCTAAGTGTAACGACCACGTTAAATAAATTGTCTAATTGTCTAAAGGTAAAACAAGGTCATTGCCGTCAGGCACAACCTTTTAGGAGCCATAATATCTTTCTTGTCAGCCCTTTTCTCTGAAGCGTATAACATGAATATATCATAAAAGCAAGCGAATTAAAACGTCAAAATGTTGGTTGAATAAAACGCAACAGCGGCAGGAAAAGGAGGTGTAAGTTTACTTTTTGTACTTACTAACAATACAACGCAAATTCATCCTATCGTGCGCTATTGACAGAGTCAGCTCCTTTATCCCTCGCCTTGAGTCAACCTAAGCTAAATAGTTATTATTATTATTTATTAGTTATAAAAGTTTATATATTTTTTGGTATATTGAAGTACGAGGGAAAAAACCCATGCAGCGAATAAATATGGGCGGCAGCGAAATATTGATAAAAGCGAATGTATATAAGCTTAAGCGAAAAGCTAGTAAAATGAATAAATGCTTTCCGATATTTCCTAAAAGGAAGAAAATGACATAAATTGATCCCTTCATTCACGACCAGCGGTGTCCGACAAACATGATCATGATACGAAGTATTTTTGTTTCGATTTTGTTGTGAGTAAAAAAAGTAAGCGGCATCTTATAGAATTGAATTTTAAGTGATATTTTGCAAACGTGTGTCCGCATACGCAACTACGAGTTCCTTTTTGTTGTTGTTGTATGTACTTCAGTACTACGCCACTACAGCCTATCTATGCACAGAATTCCTTTTTGTTGTTGCTGTTGTATGTACTACGGTACTACACAGCCACGGCCTACCTATGCAAAAGCGTTCCTTTTGTGTTGTTGTTGTATGTACTACGGCACTACGCAACTATGGTTTATCTATGCTCAGAATTCCTTTTTGTTGTTGCCGTTGTGTGTACTACGGTACTACGCAACTACGGCCTACCTATGCACAAGAGTTCCTTTTTGTTGTTGTTGCTGTTGTATGTACTACGGTACTACGCAACTACGGCCTACCTATGCACAGAATCCTTTTTGGTGTTCTTGCTGTTGTATGTACTACGGTACTACGCCACTACAGCCTACACATGCAGAAGAGTTTCTTTTTGTTGCTTTTGTGTTCTAAGGGATCAAAATGTTGGATCTTGAAAACACACAATAGTTAAACTGTGAAAATGCCATTACGATACTACGTATACTACGGAAAATGTTTCAAAACTGCAATCATGTTTGTCGCCGGGTATAAACCGCGGCTAATAAAGTAAGCTTAAGGCAAGCTCCTTGTCATAATCATGAAAACACGATATATTCGCCGGGACAGCATTTCTTGAACTACTTGATGAAAGAAAAAAACATTTCTTTTGACTCCATCATTCAGCCCCTGTAAATAAAATAATGTTCATTGTTATGATTCACTTAGTACAATGTTCACAAAAGTACTCATTAGATGTTTAAAGAGGGTTTTCAACGTAAACAGGCAAGAAAATACAAAGCGGATACTCCAGAAGGGCATAAACCTCTTTGATATAAGGCCGTCATGAGTTGTTTGCTGTTTCTGGCTGAATTTCACTTGTTCGTCTGTAACTAAACTCTCCATAAGGTGGACACCTCTCTAAGGTGAACATCAGTGATTGACTGGTTCTGGCCGAATTTCACTTGTTCGTTTGCAACTAAACTCTCTATAAGGCGGACACCTCTCTAAGGTGGACAGCTAAAGCTGGTCCATTGGTGTCCGGCTTAGAGAAAGTTTACTAATATACACATGTAGAACAAAATAGTAAGATGGTAATCCTTGTTAATAAAACGTTACTTTCTATGGTATTTCAGTAATAAGCTGCGATTATAATTAACGCCCGTTTAATTATGAGGTTATATTTTTCAGACATTATCATAACAGTAAACTTTCAAACAAGTTCCAAATGGAGGCAACAAAACACTATTTATTTAAGGTTTTTTTATTCAAAGTCATCCTTTAAAATAATGCCATCCAATGTCCTTTTATATCCCAGATTAAATACCAAAGAAAATTCTACTCACATTGTTATTATTGGCTTTCTCCAAATTCAAACGTGACATCATCACCAATCAGCACAAATGGAGCCCAGTACTTCGGGGCAAAGAACTTGTCTGACTGTCGAAGAGATTTCATGGCCCGGTGAAGAGCAACACTGGCGCTTTCTCCACTTCTCAGGTGTTCGTAGAAACTTTTCATGAACTCCATGGTCGCTTCGTCCTCAATTGCCCAGAGTGACACCACAACAGAACGCGCACCAGCACGCAAGAAGGCCCGTGCCATACCGACCACACCCTCAGACTTAACCTGCCCTCGACCACTATGACAGCAACTAAGCAGAACAAGCCTTGCTCTTAACTGAACAGTTTGCATATCAGAAATTTTTAAAATGTAGTCATCTTCTTTAGGAATCTTGGATGTCCAGCCCGGGTTTGGAGCCAAAGCAATTTCGCCAGTTTCCTTTCGTCCGTGGGCTGCAATGTGAACTAAAGCAACTGACGCGATTCTTTCAAGCACCTCATGTTTGGTTGCATCCCTTCCTGTAAGTGGTGGGATATTTAGAATTTTTCCGATAATCTCTACTTCTTCTTTGGCTTTCGGAAGCTGGCTGTAAATGGGCTTACCCCACTTGTCGGTAACTTTCTCCAGACATGGATCACCCACCAACAGCGCCCCACTCTTACAATGGTGTTCCTCGGGTGCATCTGCGATCAGTTTTAAGCTTGTTAATGACGGAACAGTACGGATCCTGATAGATTCACTTAATGCAGTCCAAGGAGCCAAGCACAAGGGACCATCCGGGACAATGATTAATTCGTCGCCCTGAAGCAAGTCTGCAATGGGACCAATAACTGTATCATACAATGGCTGTAAACAGTCGTTGGTGTCGTGTGATGACTCTGTTAGTACATCATTGTCTCTCGGATTGGATGGAGGGTCATCACTTAGGTCATCTAATGATCGATTCTCACACGTAACCTTAACACTAGCTCCAATCTTGTTCAAAGCCCTATTTAGTAAGACGGTAACAGGGTATTCCTCTGCATCTTCACTCTCCACTTTCACTTGTCTAAATACAATCTCGTTTCCCTTGCCGAGTACCCACATATTGATTATGTCTCTTTGAAGCGCCAGAAAAGCTGTCTGTGTGGAACGAGATCCATCGAAGATTGTTTCTTTAGTCACGGCTGCCTCAGGCGAAAACATTGCAAAGCCATAAACCATTTTTAAGTCATCAAGCAAAGCCTGAGCCCGTCCTTGCTCGGCAGCAACTAAAGCCTCATCCGTCTTTTGAAGCTTTATTAGAGTTTGCCACAAACGCGTGTACGAATCCCGATGGTGATGACGAAAATTTATTTTACATACATCTTTACCAAGTAAAAGAGCTCTCAGAGTGTCAAACAAGTCAACGCTGGATTGATAGTAACTTAAAGCCTTATGTAAAGAACCCAATTGTTCAAAATTACATCCTACATAAAGACAGGCACGTCCTTCAACGGCCCTCTCGCCCAGTTCCTTGGAAATGCTCAGTTGTTGCTTGTGGTACTCTAATGCTTGTTGAAAGTCACCAACTGAATAATACAAGAGGCCGAGATTGCAGTAGGCATTTCCTTCCCCGGACCTGTCGCCGACTTCCTTGGAAATGCTCAGGTGCTGCTTGTGGTACTCTAATGCTTCTTGAAAGTCACAAAGTGAATGATAAACGTTGCCGAGATTGCCGTAGGCACGTCCTTTCCCAGCCCTATCGCCCACTTCCTTGGAAATGCTCAGGTGTTGCTTGTGGTACTCTAATGCTTGTTGAAAGTCACCAAGTGATTGATAAACGTTGCCGAGATTGCAGTAGGCATTTCCTTCCCCGACCCTATCGCCCATTTCCTTGGAAATGCTCAGGTGTTGCTTGTGATACTCCAATGCTTGTTGAAAGTCACCAAGTGAATAATAAACGTGGCCGAGATTGCTGAAGGCACGTCCTCTCCCGGCCCTGTCGCCCATTTCCTTGAAAATGCTCAGTTGTTGATTGTGGTACTCTAATGCTTGTTGAAAGTCACCAAGTGATCGATAAACGTTGCCAAGACTGCCGTAGGCTTTTCCTTCCCCGGCCCTGTCAACCACTTCCTTGGAAATTCTCAGGTGTTGCTTGTGGTACTCTAATGCTTGTTGAAAGTCACCAAGTAAAATATAAACGTTGCCGAGATTGAAGTAGCCACGTCCTTCCCCAGCCCTGTCGCCCACTTCCTTGGAAATGCTCAGGTCTTGCTTGTGGTACTCTAATGATTGTTGAAAGTCACCAAGTGATTGATAAACGTTGCCGAGATTGCAGTAGCCACGTCTTACCCCGGCCCTGTCCCCCACTTCCTTGGAAATGCTCAGGTGTAGCTTGTGGTACTCTAATGCTTGATGAAAATCAGCAAGTGATCCATAAACATTGCCGAGATTACAGTAGGCCATTCCTTCCCAGGCCCTGTTGGCCACTTCCATGGAAATGCTGACAGATTGTTTGTGGTACTCTAATGCTTGATGAAAGTCACGAAGTGATTGATAAACGTTGCCGAGATTGCAGTAGGCCTTTCCTTCCCCGGCCCTCTCGCCCACTTTCTTGGAAATGCTCAGTTGTTGCTTGTGATTATCTAATGCTTGTTGAAAATCACCAAGTGATAAATAAACGTTGCCGAGATTGCCGTAGGCACATCCTTCCCCGGATTTGTCGCCAACTTCCTTGGAAATGCTCAGGTGTTGGTTGTGGTACTCTAATGCTTGTTGAAAGTCACCAAGTGATTGATAAACGTTGCCGAGATTCGCGTAGGCACGTCCTTCCCCGGCCCTGTCGCCCACTTCTTTGGAAATACTCAGGTCTTGCTTGTGGTACTCTAATGCTTGTTGAAAGTCACCAAGTGATTGATAAACGATCCCGAGATTGCCGTAGGCACGTCCTTCCCCGACCCTGTCGCCCACTTCCTTGGAAATGCTCAGGTGTTGCTTTTGGTACTCTAATGCTTGTTGAAAGTCACCAAATGATTGATAAACGTTGCCGAGATTGCAGAAGCCACGTCCTTCTCCGGCCCTGTCGCCCACTTCCTTGGAAATGCTCAGGCCTTGCCTGTGGTACTCTAATGCTTGTTGAAAGTCACCAAGTAATTGATAAACGATGCCGAGATTGCCGTAGGCATGTCCTTCCTCGGCCATATCGCCCACTTCCTTGGAAATGCTCAGGTGTTGCTTGTGATATTCTAATGCTTGTTGAAAGTCACCAATTGAATAATAAACATTACCGAGATTGCAGTAGGCCTTTCCTTCCCCGACCCTGTCGCTCACTTCCTTGGAAATGCTCAGGTGTCGCTTGTGGTTCACTAAAGCTTGATGAAAGTCACAAAGTGAATAATAAACGTTACCGAGATTGCTGTAGGCATGTCCTTCCTCGGCCCTGTCGCCCACTTCCTCGGAAATGCTCTGTTGTTGCTCGTGGTAGTCTAATGCTTGTTGAAAGTCACCAAGTGATCGATAAATGTTGCCGAGATTGCCGTAGGCATGTCCTTCCTCGGCCCTATCGCCCACTTCCTTGGAAATGCTCAGGTGTTGCTTGTGGTACTCTAATGCTTGTTGAAAGTCACCAAGTGATTGATAAACGTTGCCGAGATTGAGGTAGGCACGTCCTTCCCCGGCCCTGTCGCTCACGTCCTTGGAAATGCTCAAGTGTTGACTGTGGTACTCTAATGCTTGTTGAAAGTCACCAAGTGAATAATAAACATTGCCAAGATTGCCGTAAGCACGACCTTCGCTGGCCCTCTCGCCCACTTCCTTGGAAATGCTCAGTTGTCGCTTGTGGTACACTAACGATTGTTGAAAGTCACAAAGTGAATAATAAACATTGCCGTGATTGCCGTAGGCACGTCCTTCATCGGCCCTATCACGCACTTCCTTGGAAATGCTCAGGTGTTGCTTGTGGTACTCCAATGCTTGTTGAAAGTCACCAAGTGATTGATAAACGTTGCCGAGATTGCAGTAGGCCTTTCCTTCCCCGGCCCTGACGCCCACTTCCTTGGAAATGCTCAGGTGTTGCTTGTGGTACTCTAATGCTTGATGAAAGTCACCAAGTGAATAATAAACATTACCGAGATTGCTGTAGGCATGTCCTTCCCCGGCCCTCTCGCCCACTTCCTTGGAAATGCTCAGGTATTGCTTGTGATACTCTAATGCTTGTTGAAAGTTACCAAGTGACCGATAAACGTTGCCAAGATTGCAGTAGGCTTTTCCTTCACCGGCCCTATCCCCAACTTCCTTCGAAATGCTCAGGTGTTGCTTGTAGTACTCTGATGCTTGTTGAAAGTCACCAAGTGAAATATAAACGTTGCCGAGATCGCAGTAGCTACGTCCTTCCCCGGCCTTGTCACCCACTTCCTTGGAAATGAGCAGGTGTTGCTTGTGGTACACTAGTGATTGTTGAAATTCACGAAGTGATCCATAAACGCTGCCGAGATTGCCGTAGGCATATCTTTCCCCGGCCCTGTCGCCCAATTCCTTGGAAATGCAGAGGTGTTGCTTGTGGTACTCTAACGCTTGTTGGAAGTCACCAAGTGATTGATAAACGTTGCCGAGATTGCCGTGGGCACGTCCTTCCCCGGCCCTCTCGCCCACTTCCTTGGAAATGCTCAGATGTTGCTTGTGGTACTCTAATGCTTGTTGAAAGTCACCAATTGAATAATAAACATTACCGAGATTGCAGTAGGCCTTTCCTTCCCCGACCCTGTCGCTCACTTCCTTGGAAATGCTCAGGTGTCGCTTGTGGTTCACTAAAGCTTGATGAAAGTCACAAAGTGAATAATAAACGTTACCGAGATTGCTGTAGGCATGTCCTTCCTCGGCCCTGTCGCCCACTTCCTCGGAAATGCTCTGTTGTTGCTCGTGGTAGTCTAATGCTTGTTGAAAGTCACCAAGTGATCGATAAATGTTGCCGAGATTGCCGTAGGCATGTCCTTCCTCGGCCCTATCGCCCACTTCCTTGGAAATGCTCAGGTGTTGCTTGTGGTACTCTAATGCTTGTTGAAAGTCACCAAGTGATTGATAAACGTTGCCGAGATTGAGGTAGGCACGTCCTTCCCCGGCCCTGTCGCTCACGTTCTTGGAAATGCTCAAGTGTTGACTGTGGTACTCTAATGCTTGTTGAAAGTCACCAAGTGAATAATAAACATTGCCAAGATTGCCGTAAGCACGACCTTCGCTGGCCCTCTCGCCCACTTCCTTGGAAATGCTCAGTTGTCGCTTGTGGTACACTAACGATTGTTGAAAGTCACAAAGTGAATAATAAACATTGCCGAGATTGCCGTAGGCATGTCCTTCCTCGGCCCTGTCGCCCACTTCCTTGGAAATGTTCTGTTGTTGTTTGTGGTACTCTAATGCTTGTTGAAAGCCGCCAAGTGATCGATAAATGTTGCCGAGATTGCCGTAGGCATGTACTTCCCCGGCCTTATCGCCCACTTCCTTGCAAATGCTCAGGTGTTGCTTGTGAAACTCTAATGCTTGTTCTTTGTCACCAAGTGAATAATAAACGTTGCCGAGATTGCCGTAGGCACGTCCTTCCCCGGCCCTATCGCCCACTTCCTTGGAAATGCTCAGGTGTTGACTGTGGTACTCTAATGCTTGTTGAAAGTCACCAAGTGAATAATAAAAGTTGCCGAGATTGCCGTAGGCACGTCCTTCGCCGGCCCTGTCGCCCACTTCCTTGGAAATGCTCAGGTGTTGCTTGTGGTACTCTAATGCTTGTTGAAAGTCACCAAGTGATAGATAAATGATGCCGAGATTGCCGTATGCGTGTCCTTCCCCGGCCCTGTCGCCCACTTCGTTGGAAATGCTCAGGTCTTGCTTGTGGTACTCTAATGCTTGTTCTTTGTCACCAAGTGAATAATAAACGTTGCCGATATTGCCGTAGGCCTTTCCTTCCCCGGCCCTGTCGCCCACTTCCATGGAAATGCTGAGATGTTGTTTGTGGTACTCTAATGCTTGTTGATAGTCACCAAGTGATTGATAAACGTTGCCGAGATTGCCGTAGCCACATCCTTCCCCGGCCCTGTCGCGCACTTCCTTGGAAATTCTCAAGTGTTGCTTGTGGTACTCTATTGCTTGTTGATAGTCACCAAGTGAATAATAGACGTTGCCGAGATTGCCGTAGGCATGTCCTTCCCCGGCCCTGCCGCCCACTTCCTTTGAAATGCTCAGGTTTTGCTTGTGGTACTCTAATGCTTGTTGAAAGTCACCAAGTGATTGATAAACGTTGCCGAGATTGCCGTAGGCACGACCTTCCGCGACCCGGCCTCCCACTTCCTTGGAAATGCTCAGATGTTGCTTGTGGTACTCTAATGCTTGTTGAAAGTCACCTAGTGATTCATAAACGTTGCCGAGATTGCCGTAGGCACGTCCTTCCCCGGCCCTATCGCCCACTTCCTTGGAAATGCTGAGGTCTTGCTTGTGGTACTCTAATGCTTGTTGAAAGTCACCAAGTGAATAATAAACGTTGCCGAGATTGCCGTAGGCACGTCGTTTCCCCGCCCTGTCGCCCACTTCTTTGGAAATGCTCAGTTGTTGCTTGTGGTACTCTAATGCTTGTTGAAAGTCACCAAGTGAATAATAAACGTTGCCGAGATTGCCGTAGGCACGTCCTATCCCGGCCCTGTCGCCCACTTCCTTGAAAATGCTCAGATGTTGCTTGTGGTACTCTAATGCTTGTTGAAAGTCACCAAGTGAATAATAAACGTTGCCGAGATTGCAGTAGGCACGTCCTTCCCCGGCCCTGTCGCCCACTTCCTTGGAAATGCTCAGGTGTTGCTTGTGGTACTCTAATGCTTGTTGATAGTCACCAAGTGATTGATAAACGTTGCCGAGATTGCCGTAGCCACGTCCTTCCCCGGCCCTTTCGCCCACTTCCTTGGAAATTCTCAGGTGTTGCTTGTGGTTCTCTATTGCTTGTTGATAGTCACCAAGTGAATAATAAACGTTGCCGAGATTGCCGTAGGCATGTCCTTCCCCGGCCCTGCCGCCCACTTCCTTGGAAATGCTCAGGTGTTGCTTGTGGTACTCTAATGCTTGTTGAAAGTCACCAAGTGATTGATAAACGTTGCCGAGATTACCGTAGGCATGTCCTTCCTCGGCCCTATCGCCCACTTCCTTGGAAATGCTCAGTTGTTGCTTGTGGTACTCTAATGCTTGTTGGAAGTCACCAAGTGATCGATAAATGTTGCCGAGATTGCCGTAGGCCTTTCCTTCCCCGGCCCTGTCTCCCACTTGCTTGGAAATGCTCAGTTGTTTCTTGTGGTACTCTAATGTTTGTTGAAAGTCACCAAGTGATCCATAAACGTTGCCGAGATTGCCGTAGGCACATCCTTCCCCGGCCCTGTCGCCCACTTCCTTGGAAATGCGCAGGTGTTGTGTGTGGTGCTTTATTGCTTGCTGGTAAGTCATTTGCAATACAGTCTTTCGATGATGATGTCTCTTGTCAAGCGCGGTCCTAGTGGAGAGGAATTTCTCAATACCTTATTGTATACTTACTTGCATTTTGTTTAAGGTTTTTTTAGAAGTGATTTAACGAAGCTGGACTAGTAAGAAAGCTGTGTTTCTTTGAATTTCACTTCATTATTTGGATAAAAATGATATTTACACTGCGGATTAATTCAATTCTGCGAGTATTGCCCAATTGCAACCACTTGGGGGTTAATTAGACCGTCAGTTCTTCGAGTGATGTTACAGCAGCTTGATGTAATATGGTGAATTGTAAGCTTGGAAAGAATAAAGAGATGAAACGGACCATATGTAACGAGCGCGAATCGAACCCATTCCTTCCGATCACCGGACAGAAGCTTAATCCATTGAGCCAAAGAGGACTCATGGAGAGCTGTAGTATTTTACTAGATTCAGATGCCACAGGCGTCACGCATAATGCCAGGTTCAGCACTGTCGAAGCGTCATGTGAGGTGATAGATAATATGTCACCTGCTGAACCTAGCAGTATGCGGGACGCTTGTCATATTTGAACCTAGTAAAATACCTCAGCCTCTCGTGAGTCCTCGTTTGCTGAATGGTTTGAGTGTCCGAATGGCTATCAGAAGGCATGGGTTCAATTTCCGTCGGAGACTCGGATTTGTTCTTTATCCCACGCTCATGGGGATATATGGTCGCTTTTATCTTGTAAATGGTTCTTTAATTTTTCTATCCCAACTTAAGCAAATGTGGCTGATTTCATCTAGCTATTTTACTGAGAAAGTTCGAATTTAGGTTTAATGATGTGAGCGGGCACTCAAAAAAAAAAGAAAATGCCAGAGCTAGGTTCGAATGAACAAACAAGGAAAGTGGTAAGTTTCTACGTGCTTTGTCGGAAGGGAGTCGGCACTAAAATACAGGGGAATACAGGGGAATATATTACATAACCCCGTTCATTAAACTGTCTGAAAAAGCGGGTGCGGCTTTCATTGTAACAGGGGAGAGGGCGGGGGCTGAAAACAATATCTGAAAACAGTAGCAAAACAAAGGATTATGTATCCCCTTGTCATATTCCCCTCGAATAGTCAAATAACACAAACTGGAAGACAAAATAGAGCTTACATGGAAAACACACTGACATCAGTCAATATTTTTAGCTGACATAAGGAGGCGACTTCATCAATCTTATTCCTACATAATTAACCTGTCGGGTCGTGACCAAAAAGCGAAATTTTGATAACA
The DNA here is from genome assembly GCA_022457155.1 of Cladopsammia gracilis. NCBI lineage: Eukaryota > Metazoa > Cnidaria > Anthozoa > Scleractinia > Dendrophylliidae > Cladopsammia > Cladopsammia gracilis. Next base: position 42,028 of record JAJGOT010001050.1, read on the forward strand.
TTATTCGATGGAAACATGCTTCGATTTAGGTTTTCGAGTCTCCCATAATGTATCACGTCTCGTATAACGCTTGAACGTGAACCTGAAATTTTCCCTTGGAAATCCACTTCATTAGTGCTCAAAAGATCATGGGGACAGTTGGGCCATGGCGAAAACACGAATACTTTTCATCCTCTTTTTCTCTTTCTCTTCTTCTAGCTACTCCCAACGAAGAAACGTTCTCATTGCAAATTGGGCAAAAGCAAAACATGTTTACTGTCTTGCTTAGTCACGTCAAATCCCACTGAGACCTTGCGGAATCATGCTGTTTTGCATTTGAAATAAACGGAATATTACTCTGGAAAATTGACAATTGCTTTGATTAAGAAAACTTCACAAGGTGAAAAATACATATTATTGACCTTTCTCTCGGGGATATGTGATATGTTCCACTCACGGTGTGCCAGAGGGCATATCACATATCCCCTGGCTCCAGGTTAAGAACCCTAATTATTTTACACATAGTTCAATTTTCGTTGCTCCTCTCAGGAAAATATATCACATAACCCTGTTAGTTGAAGTGTCTGAATTGCTGGGTGCGATTTTGATTATAACAGGAGAAAGGTGGGGCTGAGAACATCGGAGAACAATATATATATTCCCCTCGTTATGATAATCCTCTCGCCTTTACAGTCCACTAATAATAAAAACCACAAACGGACATCAGTCAATATTTTTAGTTCACATAAAGAGACGACTTTATCAAACTTTTTCCTGCATAATTAACTGGGTCGCGACCAAACGGTGTAATTTTGATAACATTATTCAATAGAATCGTACATCGATTTAGGCAACGAGTCCTCAATAAAGTTTTACCTCTCGAAGTACGCATGAACCTGAGTATTCTTTTCAGCTTACCTTGAACGAAACAAAGTCGACATCCACTCCATTAATCTTCCAAAGATCACGACGGGCAGTTGGGCCATGGCAAAACCACGAGCAAACATGCCAACCTCTGGAGATTAAAAATAGGGGGATTTTTTTTCTGTATTATAAAAGTGACAGGCCAAACACGACTCCCGCTAGTCGCAAAATGTATAAAGAAGCCTTTAGAATAGCTTTCCCAAGAAGGTCTACGAGATATTTGTTCCCCTTAGATCACCAAAATAGAGATGCGACAAGTGCTCGATATGTATTGTATGACTCTTTGATCTTTGGGATATAAAAGCAGACATTATGGTCAGACATAATGTCATTTATGTCGGGGCAAGTTGTACACGTGATAATCCGTTGGGGCGGTGTGCACCAGGTACGGTGAGTTCCATTAAATCTAGCCAATGAAGTTAGAGGGCGGTGTCAAGCTCGGATATAGGCATGGTTTTACAAGTTATTCCTCCTTCTTTCCTTCGCCATCAGAGCAGCCAAATTTCGTTCCGAGAAAAAATCTTTCATCTTATTATAATCAGGCAAGTAGTAACGTTCAGTATTTTTATATGGTTTAATAGAGCCAATACGTATTTTGATTCTAGGCCATTCTTTTATCCATCGTTTAAAACGCTTTCAGAAAGGCAACTTTCATAATCTAGTCGCCAAAACATTAACCATACCTGGCGATCTGCTCTTAAATTGGCATGGGATAGGAGGTAGAACGGTAGAGAAAACTATTGATTTCGATCTTGAAGTAGTTAGGTCGTTCGCTCCCAACGTAGCTATTCTTCAATTGGGCACGAATGACCTTCATTATATGTCAGCCGTCGCAACTGGCTCGGCGATAGAGGACCTAACTTGCTTGTTGTACGACTCTTATGGAGTAAATTGGTTTGTGTATGCCAAACGATTTTTAAGAGGGATGATGTTTCTTTTAACAACCAAGTGAAGCTGTTAAACCAGTATCTAAACGCGATATTAGACCCAATCTCGTATGTTATCTACTGGCTCCATTTTGGCTTCTGGAATTGCAAATCCCGCTTTCTGGCTCATGATGGTATCCATTTGAACCGATTGGGGCATTATAATTTTTTCGCAGTTTACGAGGGGCAGTTCTACGATGTCTCCGTGATTTATCGGCTCGTTGATTCTGTAATATTAAAATTTTATTCAGCAGACGTGTTTCATATATTGCCTGTTCATTGTGAGGGTTGTTAGCCAAGCCGTTGTTGTGTTTGCCTTGTTATACGGTTGCGGAGAATTTTCTCGCAATCAAGGCTTGTTTGGTCACGATTTTTAGGTCGTGCAAATTTTGTTTGGTCACGATTTTGATGTCGTGCATTTCACGGCTTTGGTATTGTTTGTTTTGTGCTGTCGCTTTGCCATATGAGTGTACCAACCTTTTGATCACCTCCTTTTGGGGGCGTGTCCATGGCACTCGGTATTTTGTGACTATGCACTTTATTGTTCATTGAACTTGGCATTTATTGTTAATTTCTGCTGCTGTAGTTGTCGCACGTACTTTTACGTACTGATTTCTCAATTTTAACGGCTGGGCGACGTCTGGAACTGCCTCCCCATGTATGACCTTGTAATGTCTGACCTTGTAATGATTATGAGGTCATAGTTTTTCACAATATTCAATTGTCTGTCAGTTTGGTGTCATTCCGTAGCTTTTTATCGGAAGTTATCTTATTTAATTTTTATAACTTTTATTCGGTAAGTAATGCCTCCTAGAAAGCGTGCAGCGGCCAAAGCACCAACGCCACCAGCCAATCGTCCCACTCGACCGCAACATAATTTTACTAGTATTTCTGTCGCTTTAAAATCGAGGGTTAGCTCCAAAATCCAAGCGAAAATTTGGGCTAATGAGTATATTGATTTTGGGACCTTAGTGTCTTCGTCGCCTCCATATGACGCATCCAAGCGAATTCAATCTATCAACCAATGGCTGTCGGCTTTTAGCATTTTTGTTTCTGTTTATGCGGAGAGATATAAAGACGAAACTCCACATTTAATGAAATATGGTGAAGTGGTGCGTGATTTAGATTTGGTAGTACGATGGTACGATGAACAGTTTCGGTATATAAGGCAGTCGGCGCCTCATCAGTACCCTTGAGATCAAATTCATTGGTTATTGTGGCTACGGGCGTCAACTACTTTTCGCAAATTACAACCGCCCACCAACAAACCCCTTACGCAATACCGTCAGCGATTTCTTTCCCAATCAGGTCCCCAACTCTTTCCTAAAGGAACTTGCTGGGCTTTTCAGGCCGGTAAACATTGGGCAGGGTGCCGATACGACCACGTGTGTTTTAAATGTGGTTCAAAACACCCGGGAAGCCAATGTTCCGCTCAGCAAAACCAATCCCGTGTCGTTGGGGGTGTTAAAGGGTGTTTAATTTTTACTCCAGGGGTATGACGAAGTTTTAAAACAATATCTTGTCGATGGTTTCCGATACGGTTTTCGAGTTAATTTTGTTGGTGAGCGGTTCGCTTTCGAATCCTCTAATCTTAAAAGTGCTTTAGATCAGCCAGACATAACTAGTAAAATTGTTGGGCCTTTCACAACCTCACCCTTTCCGAATTTTCGTGTCTCCCCACTGGGCATTGTACCCAAAAAAGACCCTTCAGAGTTTCGTTTAATTCACCACCTTTCCTTTCCCCAAGGTTCTTCCGTAAATGATTTTATCCCTGACTATTTTTCGACCGTCAAAGATGCATTTGTTATGGATGCGACAAAGTCCATTCGGCATTTGGGTAAGGGTTGTTTTATGGCCAAAACCGATGTGAAATCAGCTTTCCGCATAATTCCAATTCACCCTGCTGACTATTCCTTGTTAGGCATGAAATGGAATAACATGTACTATTTTGACCGTTGTTTGCGTATGGGTCTCAGTAGTTCGTGTCAAATTTTCGAAAAGCTCCCCACAGCGCTGGAATGGTTGTCTATCGACCATTTCGGTGCATGAGCAGTTTTACATATATTGGATGATTTCCTGTTCATAGCTCCAACCAAAGCACAATGCGAGCACGACTTGGGTAATTTTATGTATATATATATTTTTTATATATTTATTTATTTATTTATTTAAGTGAAAACTATACATCATTGTAAAAGTTAAATAAAAGGACAACACACAACACAGAGAAGAAAAAAAAGAAAAGAAAAAAGTCTATGATAACTACCCTGTATAAGCTACTTATAAATGTTAAGCAAAGTTAAGGTATTTAAGTAAATACTATGTACACGTAAATGTTGCGTCTTTCGGAGCAAATTTGAGATGTTGTTGCATCTTATGAGATTTTTGCGGAATGCGAAATCTGTCACGCAAAACACGTGTTTGCGGGAAGGTTCATTGAATGAAAATATCTGTCTAGTTTGATGAGTTTGATTTCTTTGCTTTTACGTATACAAATGTTCTAAATTTTATTTCTTGTAACTATATTTACATTTTTCAATGAATATCTTAACAATAGTACCTAATAGTTTGGGGCTAAAAAAGCTTTGTATTTTGACCCCGAAACAATAGGAAATTTCATTTCGAAAAATTGTACATCTGTATTCTCGGTCAGCTTGTCTTTTGCTCCGCTTAAACTGTTGTCAATTGTCCAGTTTAGCAAACGCTTAAGATATATTTATGACTAGCAGATAGTTGCAATGTAGCTTATTTCTACAGGTCTTCATCATTTCTAATTTTGAAGTGTTATTTTTTCTTGTCCATAACCTTTGATCGGATAACAACATAACAGGAATGAAATTATAACTTTACCACAATCCATTTGATGTTTTATTTCTCCTGTAATTTGTGCACCAGCCAATGTAATTTCTCGTTTTATTGCGTCACTTCTTTGACTTATTTTTTTACTATTACACTACAAGTTAATTCTCTTTTTGGTGTAAACTTGAAGGAACCCAGTTGATAATATTGTTATTTTTCAGTGACACAGCCACTTCAACGGCATCCAGTGTTCAAACCTCCAACAAAGCCACCTGGAGAAATTAATATGAAAGAGGGCCTAACATAGGGTTGGCGGGATGCGGGATAAACCTTTTTTCGCTTCCGGGATGCGGGATGAAAGAAAATTTGAAGGCGGGATGCGGGATGGTTAGAGGTGGGCGGGAAGCGGGAAGTTCGTCATTTTCATGGCGGGACGTGGAAATTCTTGATCTTTCCGGGTGGGAAACGGGATGGATGACGACAATGCACTCGCCGGATATTCCACGATTCCGTGAAGGAAGTCAAGTCTGGATGTTTACATAGCTGATTTTTTAACCGTTTTTTTCTATCCTGTCTTTCATTTGGAATCATTTCAGAAAACCTGATCTTTATCAATCCGAATAAGCACCTGTTACGGTGTCGCAATCTTGTCTCAAGGAAGCCATTAAAATGCTAAAACAGGAAGTAGCAAGGGTTGACAGGCCGCACAAACAATCCCGTTGTGAAACTTATTTGACACCTTTTATATTTTTCCTCTAAGGAGGAGTGTATCTTTAAAGGATTTGCCTTTTTCTAAAAGATATCATGGGTGGTTCTTTGTAGATTTGTCGTAGCAGTGGTTGGTTCTGTATCATGTGCCATTTTGACATTAAAATTTGTTTGAGATTTGGCACTGACGGCTGGTATTGTGTCACAGAGGGCAGAATTTCTTTTTGTGTTTTCTCCTCCTGTTTAAGCGCATTTTTCCTTTCTTCGAATTTTATTTTTGATAGAGTTTTCTCTATCGGTTGTATGGAATATGAGGTGCGTGGAGTGCGGAGTGTGAAAAGTGGAAAACGCAGGGTGTGGAAAACGAGGAGTATGAAAAATGCGGAGTTTGGAAAATGAGGATTACGTATTTCTGTGGAAAAACATAAAATATAAGGTGAAACCAGCTAAAGAATTTTTTTCTACATAGCAACTTTTGAAAGTTTTCAGTGAAATTCACAATCTCTAAATAAATGCCGGAATCAGTGTTGTTATCTCAAAAGAGTTGGCATTTTCATACATGCATACAGAGAACAGCCTGATCCTCTTAACTGCAGATCAGATTTATATTCAAATCATATTGTTATAGCATTTCAGATTGGTGAAAATCCAGCACTCTGTAAATGGACTGCTCAATAAAAAGAAGTCCGTTTAACATTGGGTTTTTGCGCTGAATATGCAAGAACCTAATTAGGAGGATAATAGGTGTTCGTACTTTGATCTCCCGTTATAACAATCACCTTGGAGATCACTACAGTAAAAACCCGCAAGTAAGAACCTAGCTTTTAAGAACCTGTTGGGCTAAAATTTGCCAGTTAGACCCCCTTTATACAAGAACCTGTTTAGCCTAAAATTTGAAACAGGTTCTTATTTTCTAAAATCCATATAAAAAATGTGTACTTGGGCAAATAAGAGTACATGTATGTAATGTTAGGTTCTGTGATCAGTGCTTCAATTTTTCTTATTAAAGTCATTTTTACATAAATACTTGGTATGCAGATTTTATATAAGGAATAAGCTGAATACCACTAAATTCTATTAGCTATACAATGTAATTTTTTCCTTCAAAAATAAGAACCTGTTTAAGAACCTAAATAGCCTAAATTTGTGCTAACTACCATTTAAGTAAGAACCTGTTTAGGCTAACTTGGGAAAATGCAGGTTCTTACTTGCGGTTTATTACTGTATTTGATTTGTGATCGGAAACAGTTCCCTAGTGCGAGAGTCACCTTCAGTAATTCTTCCAAACACACACATTTTCCATATTCCACTTTCAAGTATTATAGATAAAATTGCCATGAAATTGCAAATTCTCCCTAGAAACATTTTCCAAACAGCCCTAACTGAAGCAAATTGAGCAATGCACATTGTCCAGACGCTATGCAAACAATGTCGTCGCAGATTTCGTAACGAAGAATGCCGGCGCGGCTTCAAAACGTGTTCTGTCTACCCAAAATGCTGCAAAGTTAAGTTCGAAAGGTGGAATGGTATGAAATGTATGCATATATGAAAATACTAACTCTTTTGAGATAACAACCCTGAATTCCACCTCTTGAATTCCACTGAAATTCCTATTTATTTATTTATTTATTTATTTAAATTCCGGTATTTATATATAGATTGTGAATTTCAAAACTTGCAAAAGTTGCCTTGTACAAAAAAAATTAGTTTAGTTTTACCTTATATTTTATGTTTTTCCACAAAAATACGTATTCCACATTTTCCCCACTCCTATTTTCCACACTCCGCACTCCTCACTCCACACCTCACATATTCCATACAACCTTCTCTATCAGATTTCGTGGGTAGCCCCTATGCATGCGCAGTAGGCGTGTTTTGAAATTCGCTTTTTAAATTTGAAATTTTGAAGCTTGGTGTGATGGAGCGCTTTCGTCACGGTCCACACGCTGTTCTCCGATAAAGAAAACTTTTATTTGGCTCCCGCTTCAACACTTTCTCAAAAGCGGATAAATTTTATGCTGCTGTTTACCGTAAGCACCGAGGTCGTAATGCATTAGCCCACAGAAATCGCGTCTCGTCCGGAAAAAAACTGCAACTTGTCATGCAAAAAAAGTAGTTTGGAAGCGGGATCGGGATGACATGTTCGAAGCAAGCGGGATGGCGGGATAGAAGAAAAAATAGTGGTGGGAATCGGGATTAGGAAACCCTATTTTAGACCCTCATGAAACTGTTCACATTTCACAGTTAGCTGCGACCAAAAGGAACTGCAGAGTCCGTTGCGCAGATACAAAGAAAAAAATTAAAGTGAGATCTTTTTTGCAGTGCTAGTTCCTCAGTGTATTTACATTGCACACAGGACAGAAAGCAGACTACGCGATTTGTGATCTGTATTCTTTGACTACTTATTTATGCTAAGAAAAAGAATTCAGATAGCTGTTAGTTTTCTTGCTTCCTACAGTTGGCCTTCTCATCAATCTCACTGCTAGACAAAATCTTATTTAAATAATAACAATAATAATAATAATAAAAAAAGATTTTACATTGCGGATCTTTTCGATTGTGCAGTAGATAGGGAGACTACAACAGCTTCAGTCCGTCTCGTTTTCACGGCGCCAGTTGCACCAGCAACGGCAGCACCCGATTGGTCAAATAGACAACTGGATCATTAGAGCGTAGCAGAGTATTGACAACTAAAATCACAGACAGCGCCGTTAAACCACTTCACGAACAGGTTCAGAAAAAGAAATGGTGCGTGAGATATGTTTTGATTCGAATCGTGTACAACGGCGTCTGGGAGGGTTAGTTTTAAAACACGAACAGGAAGAAGCCGATTCTCGCTTATTGGAAGCAAAGATGTTATGCCGGTTCTTCCGACTGGGTTTGGAAAGAGCTTCATTTATCAAAGCTTTGTACTGTTGAAGGAATGGAATCGGACAGCTGCAAACCTTCATGCTTAGCAGTAGTAATTGTGCCGCTTCGAAGTATTATCGAGGAGCTAGAGCAGATCAACTCCAATGATTTCGGCTCTGGACATGAACGGTCGAAAAGCAGCGGGCGTTTGACTCTGGTTTTCCCGAGAGCGAATATCTTTAGGCTGCTTTGAAGCCATTGGAGAACTGTAGGGGCGACTTTTTTACCTTTCTCTTGGGCGAAACAACGTTAAACCGCTTGAAACGCTGATCTTCGCTGCAAATTTTTAAGCAAATTTCGCGCAAACACGCAAAGATTTTCCATCCTGTGGAATGTCAAGATGCACTTTTAAAAGATCGGCAAGAGGAATTCTGACAACTCCGGCTCTCCGTGGGATCTTGAATAAATTTTCGGTGGAGACCTACTTGTTTTTCCTGCCGAAATTATCAACTGAAATTTTAAAATTAATGTTCCAAATACGACACGTATCTAAAATGCCGGGTTTCACAGGGAGCTTCACCGCTTATTTGGAGTAAGGGAAGCGCCATTCTTGTGTTCCGCTTCCATTCGAATCAACTTTGCAAATATACCGTGCACGTTTCATTGCTTGATCGATATCGCATTTTCCCTATTTGACTGGGGGAGGAGTTTCTTAATGATTTAATTAGTGTAGGAGTCAAAGTTAGGACACACCCTTTGAACACGGGATACAGTCTCCCTATTTTTCCCGCTTCCTCCCTCCCCGCCCACGCCCCTGAGCAGCTTTAGTACTCTGTCCACTTTTTATCGCGCCGTGACATTCAAGATGGCAGCTTAATAAAGGATCGAATTCGACAAACATACCGGAAAATTGGGGACTGTGAACACTCTAATTTCTTCTGTACGTTTAAAGCCCGATTACGCTACTCGTAGAGTTTTTGTTTGCATTTGCTCTCCAGGAAATTAATAATTGCGTTTATAAACGTATTAACTTATGAAAATTTCTTGTGTTGAGCGCAACTTTGGAGACCAGAAAATCAAAACAACCAATTTCTATTTTGCCAGATGTTTCCTGTTTGGTTATGCAGCAAAATTTCACTTTAGACAATCTTATGCAATAATCCTGTTTGTTTGATAAAGGTCGAAAAGTTTCGGTACAAATTTACGTGATAGCGTTTGGGATTGAAAATATTTATTGCATTTTCTTTTCATTTTTGGAATAATTCTTCTTTACTGAGAAATGACCAACAGGCAAGAGGCAGTGCAAGTCGTGTCAACACTCAGAAGCCTGATTCCATGAGTGATTTTCGACGCAAAATAAAAGAATTTCTACGGGTAGGATGGACCTAGAGTTATATCCTGTGTTGCTCAACAGAAAACGAAGTTTTTCATAATTGAGGCATGTTATCATAATTTCAGATTGTCAAATGGATGACAAAAATAAATATAGCGTTTCGAGGGATAGAACCATTAAGACTCTCTGCCTACTTTTGCGTAAGGAAGAGCACTATTATTTTGATGACGAAGAAAGTATCCAAAAACAGAAGAATACAAGATTGTAACGTAAAAGAGAAATGCAAGTGATTGGCTATGATGTGGAACTTGGGGAGTCGTTTGATAAACCAGCTTTTACTTCAAGCAATCAGAGAGTCCCCATCTTTCTGATGAGTATTCCTTTTTAGTTTGTTATTTTAATTAACTCGTGAATACGGGAAGCGTAATGAACGAGTTATAGCAGACGGAGACAAATATGCAAATTATCACTCATTCCCTACTTCCTACCTTCCTTCCTTCCTTCCTTTCTTCCATGTGCTGTAAACTTTTATCGGTAATTCCGCCAGTGTGGCATTTTACCCGTTCCAAGGCAACGAAATATAGATTGGGAATACTCGACCGCCGAAAAAGAGGACATTATAAACGCTATTATGAGATGTACTAATGTTTCGTGTTTAGAGTTCTTTGATGGAAATTTAAACTGGCCGATCTTAAAGGACTTTGACCCTATTGAGACTGGGCTTTTTAGGTAATCTGTGACTGGGGGGGGGGGGCTCCTCAGACCCCCCCTCTATATCTCTGGAACCAGTAAGGCTAGGACCAGGAAATTTTCACACAATGTTCACCTCCATACAAGGAAACCTCACACCTAGTTTTGACCTGCCACACCCAATTATGATGTCGTAATGACGTCATTTTTTGTTTTTCCGACGTTTCTTTGATATTTTTCCATCGAGATACTTAAAATATCAAATATAACTGTAAAATCATCTCTTTAATATTAAAACATAATAAATACAAACGAGGACACACTTGTAAAGCGAGAAAAAGCAATAAAAAGCGATAAAACTATAATTTTGAAATTATTGTCCGCCATCTTGGATCGGCCATCTTGGATTTTCTTTATTTTTTTGTTTAAATTAAAATTTGAAAAATATCTAAAAGAGAAAAGGATCAGAATTGATAAAACACGTATCAAACTAATGTATATTATCCAAACAATGAACTTAGAAGCGTTATTTAATTAATAGTACAAAATGTTTGTCTATAAGTAAAAGAGAGCAAAAATTTACTTACCCTCCCCTCAAATATTTGATGTTAAAAATTTTTGATGTCTTTCAAGAACTAGTCCCAAGAAAAAACTATTCTAGCAAGAAAATGCACTATAAGTCAAAGAACAAGATCTTAAAATAAAAAATTCCCCATGTTTTAATATTTTGAAAACCTATGTGTTAAAAACCGGTTGCCATGGCAACATGGTTAATCACACTGCCATGTTATGGATACCAAAATGTCTCTAGATAAATTCTAGGAAACGTCAGAGAATTTCAGCCTCATAGCTATATCGGTGTAAGAGTTATCACAATTTTACTGGAGGGGGGTCAAAAAGCCCCCCCCCCCTCCCCCCAGTCTGAATAGGGTTAAATTGATTTTTCAACATAAAAGCGTGTTAAATATTAATATTTAAGAATACTAATTACTTATGCGTTAGTGGTCCAGTGGTGCTCTGTTAATGTTTCCCAACCAGCGCTACTACGAAATAATTTTTTTTTTCTCTCTCTTTTTATTTAAACAGAAATTTTGATGAAGTTGGCAACTGTTATCGAAAGTCTTAATATAAGTTCTTTATTTCTACAATTGTGACCCAAAACATTCGGCTGTGAAAATCTGAGGCGAGATTTTTCATAAAATTCATTTAGCGCGTATTTGTAATATTAGTTTTAATTAGCATTTTGACTGCGGCGGTAATATTGTAATAATAGTTTTAATTAGTATTTAATCAGTGGTTTTATCTGATGTATTCTTATATTAGTGTTGTTTAATTGTTAGGTTTTAACTAGTTATTAGGTGGAATACCTGTAAACTAGCTTTTAAGCTAAGAGTATATCCACATTAAATAATGTATGTATGTATGTATGTATGTATGTATGTATGTATGTATGTATAGCTTCCCTCGGTCAACTTCAATATGAATCTGTTCCTCAAGTGTATACCTCAATATACCTGTCCATGAATTTTCTGATTAATAAATTTTTATTTAGTGTTGGCTCATAGGAGCCTTTTTTTGCGGTTGAAGTCGTTCAATTTTAAAAATATATCCAACCGTGTTTACCGCACGATGTCGGTTTAGTGGCGCAATTATCTTGCCATCAAGACCTATTTAAAGTTAACGCAACGATGCCCTGGGGTGAAGTGTTAACAAACTTGTTTTATTCGCGTTACAAATATCTTTTCATTCTGCACAAAATAATAAATGCTACGGCAAAAAAAAGCTTTTACCTATATATTGCAAACAATATAGCGCGCATTTCGGCACATTAACTAAACTGGTTAAGCTAGTCTGCGTTTTGAGCGGCACGAAGTGCGACATGTGTTACGAAGATAATGTTTAAAACATCACTGATGCGTGTTTTGCACAATCTTGCAGATAAAAAAATTAACACAAATCTCAATGTTCAAGGTGCTTTGGTACGGAAAAAGAATTTGATAATATTTTCATTTTCTATTCAAACTGGTCTGAATGCAAAGTTTCTTACGCTTGATTGTTTTGCAATCGAAACCGAATACAGCGAAATTTAGCGGTCAGCTTTAAGCTGGTCAAAAATAGCAAGATTCTGAGATGGCCATGTTAGCCGTCACAAGCATCCAGCTCCCAAGACATTTCCAATGTTGTACCACATACTATTAGAAATGCTTCAAAATAAAAAGTAAGTACAGCATATCTGGCAAAAAATCGCCCATTGGCTTTGCCACTTTTTTCTTTTATAATTGTAAAGCTTTGAAAATTTTCAGTGAAAAATATTTTATTTAGAGACTTTCATATTCACGATGTTGCTCATTGATAAACGTGTATATACTTTCACGTGTCAATAACTTTTTTCATGCTTTGAACAAACTAATAACGTTGATGGTTTTGAAGTGGGTTGTTTGTATAATTGAACTTTGAGTACGGACTTCCCATTTTCTTGAGCTGCAAATAAAATTGCTTTAAAACATGTAGACTATCAAATGCTTTAGAGGCGTCATTAAGATTTCTAAAATGTGGCTGGGTTAAAAACAATACTCTGTCGTTTCTGGTTAAGACTGATGGGTAAAGTTGCCGTTTGAAAGATTCGGCCACTCAAAAGCCTCCCACTGAGACTGATATTTTGTTCTCAGAACACGCTGCTCGATTCTTTCAAATTTCCGTTTCTAAATACTGCTCTGTAAAAAAATTCAAGCCGAATTAAATGTTTTATATCTTCCATGATACTTTATTCCTAATACGCTGAATAAACGTCACATAAAGCAAGACTAAATAAATGATTGCCAGTTTCAATTACGCATTTCAATCAGGAGCTCTATCAATTAGTCAAAAGAGAGGGATAATTAACAATTATTGGATGAGGTTGAGCATGATAGCGATAATTATCAAGGCCAAAGTTTGTGTTATCTGCCGACGCCGAAGGCTGAGGCGGATAACACAAACTGAGGCCTTGATAATTATGGCTATCATGCGAAAACCGAATCCAATAATTGTTTTATTATGCATATTCCTGAGCTGCACTTGTAAAGACAAGAGCGCGCACAAAAAAGTGATCAATGCACAGCAGTCAACTTGTAAGTAAACAACTTACGTCACTTCTGCATGCATAAAAGTATTGTCTGTAGGTATGACGTAACAGAAACAGCAAGCAATAATTAGCTGCGTGCTTATAGCCAATCAAAATCGAGCTAGTGACACCAATGTATAATAATATCACTTATCCCAAAACAAAATAAAGATAAAACAATTCTTGAAAACTTGAGACCCATTTCGCTGGTAAATGTAGACTATAAGATTCTTACTAAAACAATTGCTAAAAGATTAGTAAAGTTATTCCCAAAAATTATAAACCCAGATCAAACAGGATACGTCAAAGGCCGTTTTATCGGTGAGAATATTAGATTGATTGAATACGTCATGTTTTACACAAAGCACATTTAATAGTCCCGAAATAGCGCTATTTATTGACTTTAAAAAAACTTTCGACTTCGTAGAATGGAACTACTAAAACGCTGCCCTCAGAGTGTTTAACTTTGGTCCAAATTTCTTAAATTGGATAGAAGTGCTTTATCGTGAAGCCTCCAGCTGCGTAATAAATAATGGTTACACGTCGCCGTTCTTCCGTTTACAACGAGGAGTAAGGCAAGGTTGCCCTCTATCGGGACTTTTGTTTGTAATCGGAATTGAACTTTTAGCAAAAGCTCTAAAAAACGACAATTCTATTAAAGGAATTAAAGTTGGTCCTAAAGAGACAAAATGTACACAATACGCCGATGATACCACCGTCTTCGTAAAGGACCAAAACTCAATAAGCAAGCTGTTAAAACTTCTCGATGACTTTAAATTAGTCTCAGGGCTGGAAATTAACACCAATAAAACTGAAGCAATGTGGCTAGGAAGCTGGAGAGATAAAACGGAAACCTCGTTTAATTTTAAGTGGCCGAAAGAACCTATTTGCGCCCTTGGTGTACACTTCTCGTATAACACTGAACATGCTAATAAACTAAATTTTAAGGAGAAAATCCTTAGCCTAGAAAAAACGTTAAACTGCTGGAAAAGAATAACTCACTTTATTACTTGGAAGGATAAATATTGTTAAAACTTTGGGTTTATCGAAACTAATATATAACACCTCTGTTCTTACGATACCTGAACATTTTGTTAAAGAAATTAATAAGTTGACTTTTAATTTTATTTGGGAAGATAAACGAGCAAAGATAAAGAAAACAACGTTTATCAGAGAGAGACAGCAAGGTGGGCTTAAAATAATTGACTTCGAAATTATGGAAAAAAGCTCTCAAGTTGGCTTGGATTGAGCGTTTAAAGTCGCATAATGAAGCTTCGTGGAAAACGATCCCGGAAATTTGTACGAGACAATATGGTGGTTTTTTTTAACTGACTGCCAGTTCGATTTCAAGTCACTTCATTTTGATAACCTTCCAGATTTCTACACTACCGTCCTCAAGTATTGGCAAGACTTTAATAAGCCAACGATACTTAATGAACATATTTCAACAGACGCGGAAATAATCTGGAACAATAAAAATATAAAAATTGATGGGAAACCCATTTTCTACAACTCGTGGTTCAAGAAAGGTATTATTCATATCAACGAACTATTGAATGAAAATCATGATTTCCTTTCTTTGGTTGAACTAAAAGAAAAATTAATCACACCTTTTACTACGTATTATGGACTATTTAAAGCCATCCACTCAAAACGGAAAATAATAATAAACAATTCATTATGCAATACAGATGCCGCAGCGACTTCAAGCCCCAGCAAAACCACACTTACCACCCGCGCTGCTTACTCTTCTTTTCTTAACAAGATAACTGTACCTCCAACTTGTGAGAATAGGATTTTAAATTGTGGGTTTACTAAAGACAACATTTATGAAGTATACTTGCTTCCGTTCACAGTTACCAAACAGACAAAGTTAATTGCTTTCCAATATAACAATTCATAACGTCCTTCCAAACCAAATTAATCTGTTTCACGCCGGAAAAAAACTGAAAATGACACCTGCCCGCTTTGCAACTGTGAAAAACAAACAACCACTAACATGTTACTCAATTGCATCAAATCCAACACATTTTGGGATTCGTTTGTAAAATGGTAGAACCAGAAATTCAATCAAAATGTTAATTTAAATTAATACATAATTTTATATGGCTGGCATCAAAACACACCATATAATTATTTACTCGACTATGCTCTTCTTATTGCAAAATATCATATTTTCGCTACTAGCATGTGCAACGGCTTTTTGGACTTTAACAGCTTTTTATCACGTTTAAAAAACGACACAACTATTATAAGAGAAATATTGTTTCAGAATTAATCCGTCGAAAAATTCAATTCTACATGGGCACGCCTATTGTAATCATGATGGTCGGTTGCTAGGGCTTTTCCTCCCGCAAAGTTCTAAATCTCGTTTTTTGGTTCACAGAGGAGTAGTTTATATTCTAAATGAAGCAAAACATTAGAGCATCTTAATTGGAGAAGATTTTTCTTTAAATTTTTACCATTGTGAAGGCTTTTTTGGCTTTTCTTGAAATTATGACGTCATAAGTGCCACCTATTTTTAGTAACAACATTAAAAATTTGAAAAGCAGTGTTCAAAACTTTACAGACATTTTTGCGACAGAAAAAAAGTATTTTTAGTGAAAACCCTATCTCAATCGGATAAAAAGGCGTAAGGTTACAGCTAATTAAAGAATTCAAATTTCCCGCCAAATGACCATATATGGTCAAACTTTAGGGGTATTTAAACGCGAAAACAATGAATGTAGTCGCAACAGAGGAAAGACAAAGTTGCATAAAATCAAAATTGTAGTTTTTTGAGTTTAAGATGTGTGGTACTATGACGCGTATTTCATCACGAATTACGTCATTATGACGTCACATTGACGTAATTCGTGACGAAACCCGTATCATAGACCACACATCTTAAACTCAAAAAACTACAATTTTGATTTTATGCAACTTTGTCTTTTCTCCGTTGCGACTACATTCATTGTTTTCGCGTTTAAATACCCCTAAAGTTTGACCATATATGGTCATTTGGCGGGAAATTTGAATTTCCCTAATTAGCTGTAACTTTACGCCTTGTTATCCGATTGAGATGGGGTTTTCACCAGAAATCATAGAATTTTATAATGAAAACTAATACAATATTTTCCACACTTTTTTCCTGAATTTTAATTCTGATGCCAAATTTGGACATCATTTATGACGTCACAATAGCAGTCAAATGGGATGAAATAATTACCAACTGATAGGTAATTTATCTACATATGTTCCTTCCAAGTTTCGTTAGATTCGATGCATTCTACTTTTGTCTATAGCCTAAAACTCTCAGTTTTGAGAGGTGCGGGAGGAAAAGCCCTAGCAACCGACCACCGTGAATCCTTATGTTTTGTTCATTTTGTATTTTCTTCTATGTAATTTTATATAAAATAATGTTTGTATGTAAAACGATTTGTGTAAAAGGTTGTTTGTATGGAAATAATAATAATAATAATAATAATAATAATAATGAAAAGACTTATAAATAGTGTAAAACAACATTTTTTAAATTTTGTAAATTTTATTTTTTGCTTTCTTATATGTTATTTTACTCGAAGAAATTAGCTTCACAAGCTACACTTAAATTCGAGTTAAAATAAAGTCTATGTATGTATGTATGTATGTATTTTGTAAGTAAGTTTTGTAAGTAATGTAACTAATTCAGTAGTGTATTGCAGTACGTTTCTATAGTTTTTATCCAGTTTTTTTCTTGTTTTTTTTTAGGTTTTTAGTATTTTGTCACTGTTTTGTGTTAAATAAAGGTCACTGGAAAATTTGGACCATTTACAGACTTCATAAAATGTCTATAAATCTTGAATTTACAGACTTGGTACTTTCACCTGTTAAAAACAAAATCTCTGTAAATTCTTTTGACAGACATTTTGTATAGTTTTATTGTCTTGTTCTTTATAAAATGTTTGTGAAATGTTTATAAATCCTAAGAGCTGTAATGAGAGGAAAGACTTACAATTTACAGACTTTACAAAATCTGCCAACAATGTTTGTAAATCTACTGTTTACAAAGATTTCATAATGCCTAGACTTCTAATATAAAATGTCTGTAAATGGCACTGCGTAATTTTAATGTTAATTCAGTTACCAAATCTCTGTAAATTAATGTCGTCCCCAAGCGGAACATCTAATGACAAACGGGGAATTATAAAATCTCTGTAAATTGACACAAACAAACTAATTTTTTTCCGAATCGTCTAAATAGAATTTTTAAAGCTACATCCAGTGATCACTCACATAATCTAAGAAATTCAAAATACAACCTTTTCGTTCCTAGACCGAGTACTGAAGCAGGCAAACGAAGTTTTCAATATCACGGTTCTGTTCTCTGGAGCAGCTTGCCTTTAAGCGCTAAGATGTAGCCCACTCTAAGCTCTTTTAAATCATGCGTTAAAGCGCCATGAAACATGTGTGATATGTGCGCCATATAAGTCTCTGTATTATTATTATTATTATTATTATTATTATTATTCATAAAGGATACTTTTCATAGTTTTTAGTATAATCCCGTATAGATAATGAATTTAGTTAGATAACTTGATTTTGTTAAGTAATTAATCTATTGTCGTTTAAGGCTCGACGGAAGAACATGTATTATGAATTGACAACGCGTAATATAAATAAAGTTTACCTACCTAACGGGGCATTATAAAATCTCTGTAAATTGAGCAAACGGGGCATTATAAAATCTCTGTAAATTGACGCAAATGGGGCATTAGAAAATCTCTGTAAATTGACGCAAACGGGGCATCATAAAATCTCTGTAAATTGACGCAAACGGGGCACTATAAAATCTCTGTAAATTGACGCAAGCGGGGCATCATAAAATCTCTGTAAATTGACGCAAAGAATAAAACTGACTAATTTTGTTTAGCAGAGTAGGCATTTACTCGATATTTTGAGTTAGTTTACCTAAAATTTAACTTAAATATTTAATTCAACATAGTGAGTTGAAACAACTCCTTAGTTTGAGAAAATCAAGTGAAAGTCACTTTTACTCAAACATACGATTAAAAACTTACTCACTGCAGTGAGTCAGTGCTTCTCACTCAAATTAAAAATATGAGTTAATTCTTAACCCAATAAAGTGAGTTGATACAACTCTTTATTTTGAGTGAACAGGGGTGCAACAGTCCGACATCTACTCAAACGTGAAAGCACACACATAAGAGATTGCGAGGGTCCTAAAGAGGTAAAATGGGACCTGGAATTGGCCTGTTTTTGCCCTGGGAAATGGGATTTGAGTCACTGGGACTGGGATTTGCTCACTGGGAATGGAAAAAAAACGTCGTAATTGGAATGGGACAGTTGTCATTAAGCATGTCCAGTGAATGCTTAACTGGTCTTAACTAGTCTAACTTATTCCCTTAGTGAAACAAAAGAAACGGAAAACTGATCCTTACGGCAGAAAAACAGAAGCAGAATCAGAAGCAAATAAAATAAAATAAAATAAAATAAAAGTGGAATATAATAGTGCCCAATATTTCGCTTTGCAAAACAAAGCTTCTTCAGGGGCTAGCACTATAAATGATTACAACTGTAAAACCGTTATACAAGTGGTTTTGAAAAACCTAAAGGATAACAGAAACAATGAATATGATTGGTGAAGGGTTTGACGGGTGATAAACTAAACTGACTAGTGATATAAAAGTTAATGAACTTCGTCGCGTCTGTTGATTCCAAGTGGTTCTAACGTTTGGAGTTTGTCTATGCGAAATGCTTCACGCACTTTTCGTACAGAGTCTCTGCTATTACGTATTAATTCCAGTGGTATAAGTTGCATATCCTTACAGGCGCGGATCCAGGACTTTTTTATGTGGGGTGGCTACGGGTATTTGCTTAAAGTGCACCTAACCCCCAATTTTTTTTTCGCTTAATCAACTCTATGTACGTTGAAAAATGGAATAGTGAAATATTTAACGTCGTGTTAGTGAGTTATAGAGATTTGAATTTACAAAATGCTAATTTGATGATGTCATTTCAGGATTCATTTATTATACAACTACTTGTTTTTACCTCCAAGGAATATTTTTTACGAATCAATTGATTGCCCACAGTTATATATTTAGTATTTATCAAATTGATTTTCCTTTAGCCATATACTGCGTATTGTAAATTGATGTAGAAATAATGGCAAAATCCTAAAATGACGTCATCAAATTAGCATTTTGTAACTTCAAATCTCTATAACTCACTAACGCGACGTTAAAAACAAGAAATATTTCACTATTCGACTTTTAAACGTACATAGAGTTGATAAAGCGAAAAAAATTAGGGGTTAGGTGCACTTTAAGTCTATAGAACTTTTTATTGTTGCAATTAAAAAGAAAACTGTTAAAACCGACGGTCTAAAGGGGGGGGGGTGTGGCTAGCCACCCAATCCACCCCCCTGTATCCGCCCCTGTCTTAGTAGAGTGGCCTAGTAGATTAAAGTGTTCTGATATAGGAGTAGGGCAGCTGAGGTGATGTCGATTCTCTACAGAGCGGCGATCTTCACCAAAGCGTTCATTTATATTAGTTTGCGTTTTGTTTCTCCGATGTATTGACACGGTATATTACGTTTAAAACAATTTTTACATTGGATCATATAGATCAGGTTTTTAGAATTACATGTTATGTGATTATAAATATAACGTTCCTCTTTAGTAGTAAAAAAAGTGTATTTCTTTTGGCCTTGTTGAATAAACTGACAGGTCAAACAGCGTGGGTGGTTGCATCTGTAAGCTCCTGCTGGAGGCACCGATCTGATCTCTCTCGCTGGTTGGTTTCCTTAGTTTAGTTTGTAGTAGTTTAGAACCACTTGGAATCAACAGACAGGACGAACTTCGTTAACTTTCTCATCACTAGTCAGTTTAGTTTATCATCCGTCAAACCCTTCACCAATCATATTCATTGTTTTTGTTATTCTTTAGTTTTTTCAAAACCACTTGTACAACGGTTTTACAGTTGTAATCATTTATAGTGCTAGCTCTTGAAGAAGCTTTGTTATGCAAAGCGAAATATTGGGCACTATTATGTTCCACTTTTATTTTATTTGCTTCAGTGAGTGTTCTGTTTTTCTACCGTAAGGATCAGTTTGCCGTTTCTTTTGTTTCACTTCAAGTATTAATACTGATCTAGGCCTGGAAACCCAAATCCGGCCATTCTCAACGGTTTGTTGCAGTGATCGTGCATTCTGTTTCTTTTTAATTCCCTTAGTTTGGCAAACATCAGAAAACTGTTAAAAGTGCCTATTTTACGGCCAATTCTACGATAGGAATATGAGAATATTTTATTTTTTCACTTGTCTTGCGGTCAACGATATTTGTGTACAGCGGTGCAATCAAGCCAAAAACGTTGAGCATGCGTATTTTCATGTTAAAAACAACATGGCGGAATGTCTGCAGGCGACAGGAATGTGAAGTGGCAGGAGCATATCACCTGATATGCGGATGTGAATAGAAAAGAGTTGGTATGAAAAACGCTGGTATTTTTCCAGAATTCTGCGAGTGGGAATTAGGACGCTGGGAAATGGGATTGGTATCCCCCCACCCCCCCCCCCCCCACCTTTCAGGACCCTCGATTGCCGCTTCGCGCCGCTTCGCGAGCGAGAGCGGGAATAAAAACGTATCTTTCAAAGAAAAGATAATATTTCAAAATACAAGACACAGATCAGAGTTCAACGGCGGTATTACTGTTGTATGAGGTATGTGTCTTATATACCATCTTTACTTCACATGTCAATAGCTGACGCAGCATTTTAATATTTTAGCCTTGCCTAAACAGCTCTTGAAAGAGGTGTTTTTAAAGCCTGGATTTACCTGGAACGGAAATAGGAATGATTTCCGAAGAACGAGAGATTAAAAAAAATTCATTGAAAAAGCCGTATGTGAGCTCGAAAAATAATAATGGTGAATACAATGTAAGCTTAAAATACAATACAGTAAATCAAAGGCAATCGGAGGCAATCTTCCGCTTGGTCGCTCGGCCGAGAGGTCTTGGGTGCGAATTGATCATGCGCAAGCGAGTCATTCCCGGCGGGCAGTTCGTGTTGGCGCTTCTTTTAACGAACTCCTATGTTTAATGTTACTCGATTATTACTGTCTTGCTGCTCGCTTTCAGCGCTCAAAACTTCACTTGCTTTGAAAAGACAACTTGTGATTTGAGCCTTTTTCTCGTT
Organism: Cladopsammia gracilis; assembly: GCA_022457155.1. Taxonomy (NCBI): domain Eukaryota; kingdom Metazoa; phylum Cnidaria; class Anthozoa; order Scleractinia; family Dendrophylliidae; genus Cladopsammia; species Cladopsammia gracilis. Next base: position 63,516 of record JAJGOT010001050.1, read on the forward strand.
TCACGTTTTCTGAATAAGCTGCATGCAATGTTTTTACAAAATATCAACGATCGCTATGCATTCGATTGCTTCCAACCTACATCCATCGTCGAGTCAAGTTGGCTAGTTGTCAATAAATGCTACACCAATTCAAGCGCTTCATTCTTGCTGCCCTTGTGATCCCAAAGGTAAGTAAGCTTACGTTAAAAATGTAAACCAGTTTAAATATTATTTTTGGCTACCTGTACTGAAGATTTTCTACGAATTTCAGGGTTCTGTCTTGGTGACTGTACGGGCTCACTTCGCAAGGGATTTCACGTTGTAATTTGTTTAGTCTTTTGTTTTAGTCCGTGTGTATTGGTACACCAGAACAGAACCAATTTCAGCCTGCTCATTTGAATAAATAAGCTTATAAGAAACTAAAACTTGAATTTTAATATTTCTTTCAATCTTGCAATTCTGTTCAAGTGATGTTGATTTTTAACATGAAGTACCTGTACAGTATTATTTTCTTCTTATTTGCTGGGGCCTTTGGTCGTCCATGCTTAGGACACCATACTTTACTGTAGGCGATAAGACCACTGACTTGTTATGTACACATGCTAAATTGTTTTGAGGTAAAACCTTTGGAAAAGGCGAACATTGCTCAGTTAATCAGTACCAAAAATGACAATAGTCAGTTCAAGGACGTACATGTACAGTATACAAAACATGGACCCAGGTACAAGGACCACCTTTAATTTTCGTCAGTTTTAATATAGTATATTTTTTTCTGCATTTTTCTGTCATTATTATAAAGGATGGACTGGGGACAGGGTATAAAACACAGTCTTCAGTTTAAATAAATATGACATTCAACTTCAAGCAGCCACGTCAAGACACAAGTACTGTAGAACAAGAAGGACTGGACCCAAGGTACTATAATTATGGGATGCAGACAATCCCATGTGCTTTTCTTTTGGATTTGTTGTGCATGTGCTGTCAAGAAAATGCTGATAGGCCTGGTGGAGTATAAACAAACACATGTGCAAGCAACCATACTGATGAAAAGACAGTGTCAGATCAAGATAAAGATTGGTTTGTTTGTTATTATTTCTGCAATGTAGATGCTTTGTGGATACTTGTGAAGAGCAGTGTTTAAGGTTTGAACATAGCCTCACCTTCCCCTTCCTTCACCGAGAATTCAAACTGAAAACACTGCTTTCGCGAGTATTCACAAAGCACCTACATGTAGAAACAATGAAAACAATTACATATAGTATGGTGGCTTTGGAATGTGTTTGTTTATACTCCACTAGACTTTCGTTTTAACTGAATCCAAAAGAAAAGCACATGGGATTGTCTGCATGTCATAATACATGTAATAGCACACTGTACAGTGTAGCTTGGGACTTGGCCCAGTCCTTCTTGTTCTACATGCATCAAAGGAAATCTGTGGGGAGAGCACTAAAACTTCACATCATTGCTCGCCTCCTGCCCCAACAGTACCGGCCAAGAATCGGACTGCATACATTGTATAAAATGCAATGTTGGCAAAAGGGTAAAATAGTAGGGAGTTAAATACCAATTGATGTTGAATGTCATATTTATTAAAACTTAAGACTGTGTTTTATACCCTGTCCCCAGTCCACAGTCCATCCTTAAATTGACAAAAATTAGGGGTGGTCTATCAGATTGTCCATGGACCCGGGTCCATGTTTTGTAAATGTCCTCAGTTCAGTGTATTTTTTAGTATGATTATAATACATGTACAGCTGTAGTTCACAAATGTCATATCAGATGGCTCTTTGTAAAGAGAAAGGGCAACCAGAAAAGAAGGCAATTTTAATTTGTTGCTGTACATGTATGTTGATTGATCATGTAGCTGTTGCATCTTCACTTATTTTTTTTTCTTTAGTCTGTGTGAGATACATGGAATGTTTGCTAATGAGGATAAAACAAAAATAGAATCAAGGATAGTTTTAAGCACAACATAGGCTGTGCTTCAAATCTACATTATTGGTGCCAGCTTATGAGTTTTGTGAAAAGCTACATGTTTGTACACTTTCTGATCACCCAAGGTCAAAAGTGATATGCTACGGGCCACTGTGTGTTGCTAGAGCACAGCCCAACAATGCAAAATTTTACCTTTGGGCAACCAGGAAATCTTTGTTTTTGCACCAAACTTATACTGTATGCTGAGCACCCCAGATTTCAAGTGCTTGGAGATTTCAGGCTCCCAACTATTTTCTTAGAGCACAGCCTTGGTTGTCTGATACTTGTACAGGTGTACATGTATCTAATCAAAGTTTATAGTTTTTGATCTAAATGGTGACTATTTCCTTTATTTCTTAGAAAACTGAGTGACAAAACTACAGTACTAAAACATGCAGTAATGAAAAAGATGTACAGTGTACATGTACAATTGTAGAATGGTCTGAGCCAGAGGTATGTGTATACTATCTTTCATCTTGCAGCAATGGAACTTGTTGATTAATTTTAATTTGACTAACCCCCAGCCTGATACATGTACACTGTATTGCAAGTTACAATGCATTGCATCGCCATGGAAATTCCTCTTGATTTCTAACTTTCCCATGCATGTAAGAGTGCATGTGGGCATCATAGACATCAATATTACTGTACATGGAACTTCTGCTTATGGACTCCACCTTTCTCTTTGAGGATAGATTCTGTAGTCATGGTCTCAATAGCACAACCCAGAGTAGACTTTAAACTATGCAGGAGTTGCGTGACTCTGTGTTGTGTTTATACATGTACAGGAGCATAATTTGTACTGTTATTGCATGTATAATTATGATAGACACATGAACATAAAGCAGTTGGTTTCAAATGAAACTGTGATAATGAATTGGTGGGGGAGTGAAACAAAATGTTAGTGTTATCAGCCTTGTTGATAAAGTAAATTGCCACCATATTTGTATAAAAGGATTAAAAAGGCAATGTTTTTTAGTGCTAGTCCTCAAAACATCAGCCTTAATTTACTTTACATTGTGCGTATCAACAATTCAGTTGATCAAACTAATCTACACGTAAACAATGAAACAACTGACATTCTTCTAACAATTTTTTTTCAAATTACAAAACAGAACAACAGGGTACACTGTAGAAGAAGATACATGTACATTGTAGTCATGATTGCAGTGACACTGTGCATGACAACACGCAAGTAAGTATGTTGTTATGAATTAAGCCCTGAATAAAGAAATAAACAAACAAACAAACAAACACATGCACAAGCAACCATACTGATGAATAGTGTCAGAACAAGATAAAAATTGGTTTTGTTTGTTATTATTTCTTGATGCTTTGTGGTTACTCGCGAAGTGCAGTGTTTAAGGTTCGAACGTACATGTGTAGCCTCACCTTCCCCCCTCCCTCCCCCTTCCCCCCAGCAGGAACACTGGGAAACTAACACACTTTAAGAAAAGTGAAACAGGAAAACTCATTTATAAATTTTTGAGAGCTTGAGCATTTGCACTGACTTGCTGATTATTTGAAGTCCTGGGTCAATCAGTTTTTACTTCCCAAGTTGTTTAAGTGTTCACTTTACCCTTGCAGTGCCTCGTTGCACATTAGGAGTAAATGAGTACTGCCACATTACCAGACAACATGCAGAGTCTTATTTGTGATAACGGCATTCCAACCAGAGGAGTAACAGCGTATTTAGAGTGTGCAGAATTCCTCTGGCTTTTGTTTCAATTCATTATTTTTGTGATATGATGCTCTGTTTTCTTAACTTAATGATAACCAATAAATTATGACTCCCTGTACATAGATTAATTCCTTGTGAAAACACTTACCCTACATGTATACTGTCAGTCAAAAATGTTATTTTTCTGGTTCATAATTTATAGATTGAGGACAGAACCAAGGATAACAAACAACCTGATGCTGTTGAAACAGAATCTAGTATATAGTAAGTTGACACAGTTATAATGGGATTGATATTTGTGGTGGTTAGATACAGGAAATTCAACATCATTTTGATGAGTTTGTTGAATAAGCTGATTTATTATATTGCAAGGTTACCCGTTACTAGGCAGGGATGACAACACTGATGAGGAGAAAAGGCAGGTTGTGAAGCAAGAGCGGTGGCTCTTCAAGGCTGTGGTCTGAGAAAGATTGCAGGAAACCGAAAGCTCTGAACCTGTGAAAAACCAGGGTGCCCAGCATTATGAGTTTTATGCAAAAACTTAGATTTCCTAGTTGACTCAGGGCAAAAGTTAAGTTACCAGGAAACACCAGGCACTGCTGGAGCAAAGCCTTGTTCTTGTATATCACAAAACCTTTAGTTTTCGACCTACCGTGTGTACAGTGTAGGACATGGCTACATTTCAGATTTCAGCATCCTATGCATCAATTACTGCATTGTTTTTCTGAAGGCCAAGAAACTTAGTGATGTAAAGTAATAAATTTCAAAAAGGAGCTGACCAAATTGGGCATGACTTTTCCAAAAAGGTCAAACATAATTATTCCAAAGAAGCTTCAGTCATAAAATATAAAAGATTACATTGAAAATTTATATGTCAAATACATATGGAAACATTACTGAAGGGAAGTTTATAATAATTTTTTTATGTTAGGGACGGACCATTTAATTTTTGTGGGGGGGGGGGGGGGGCAATTTCTTCTGAGCATGAATTTTTTTTCCAGCATCACTATTTGCAAGAATTTTTTTTACCTTAATGCTTGAATTTGTTTTCACGTGCTTTCTTGTGCACGATTTTTTTTCTCTTAAATTTCTTCTGCAGGAATTTTTTTTTTGGTAATTGCCCAACCCCCCCCCCCCCCCCCCCCACAAAAATTAAATGGTCCGTCCCTTAGGCCAAGGCAAACATTAATGTTACAGTTTATTACATGTGATTATTTATTTATAATCCAACCCAGATAAGCAAATATTAAGTGAGAATTTATTTTAAAAATGCTATACAGTATTGTAGTGCTATTTTCATGAAAGTACAATTGATGAATTTAATGTCTTATTTAATTTTTTTTATAGAAGTATTTCCCATGTATCAGACCATTATGTGTGTTGTATTTTAGGTTTTATTTGACAGCATTTAGGTTTTATTTATCAGAATTTTTATACATTTTAATTAAATTATAGAGATTTACATGACTGTAGAGAACAAAATTATTATAGAGAATTATTGGATTTACCTTCTAAAACAATCATTTGGAGTTGTAGATAAGATTTTTATGCAGTTTTTCTCCCTGAGATTGTCTATGATTGGTTTCTTTGGGCATACCACTTTTAGAGGAAATATATAGCTTATATCAAGATTTAACAGATTGAAATATATCTTAATGAACACCTTCATGTAACTTTGTTGAAATTTGATTGTGCTGTATAATGAGACTTGAGCTACATGTATGTCACACACTGGGCACCTGTCAGACACCATTTTGAAACATAAGCATAGCAGGGAATTATGGGTATGTAAAGCAGTGGATTGAGGGTCAAGTGCTTCTAAGCAACGAAATATGCTTTTGCACAGAGAGCCAGTGCTCACTTAAGTGCCCGATAATTAATTCTCAGGCACCAAGTGTGAACTGAGCCTTACTGAAGACCTTTTAATTTCAATTAATACAATGTATAACTCTGGTGTTTAAAATCATACATTTTAAAACAGTTGCATTCCGCTGCCATTAGTTTTATTTGAACTTCAGAGTTAGTGCCTGGTCGCACTACAGTCAAAACCAAAAATCCGCCCGTGCAAAATGACATACAATGTAAAAACAGAAACATTCCACTAAAAGCATGTCCCACCGGAGCGGTTTCTTTTGTTTTCCTCGATTTTTGCATAGGTGGATTTTTGTTTTTGACTGTAGTGCGACCAGGCCCTTATTGAACAAAAGGCAGTAAAGTTGTTCAATCCTTTTGTTAACTGTAGCAACATTTTTCTTCCTACAGCTAGATTTTATTGAGTAATGTAGACATTTTGCAAGAATTTATATTTACAATAAAATTTTAGAAATTTACAGACATTATATGAACTTCTCTGAGACATTTGTGTGGTTTATTTGTGGACATTTAACTAACATTTTATGCAATGTTTCGTTTACTTTTTACAGATACTGCGGATTCAGGTTGAGCGTTTAACGGTCTGAGTTGTCGCGTTCGTTGTCACGGTTGATTGATTGCGTTGCGAGGCAAAATGACAGCCGTTGCTAGGCGGGAATGACGACGTTCTGTCTGGGAAAAAGCATGTTGTCGCTCGTCTAGCGATTTCTTTTCTAGAAGAGTTATTCGCGTCTTGGATCTTACCAGTATCATGGCGATTAAAATCAAGATAGAATACTCCTACTATTCTACAAAAAGAATAACTCTAGTATTTTTTGTTGAGGAAGACCTGATGAGCCTAGAATACAACGCGTTTGTAGAAAGAAAGAACGTCGTCATTCCCGCCTAGCAACGGCTGTCATTTTGCCTCGCAACGCAATCAACCAACCGTTACAACGAACGCGACAACTCAGACCGTTAAACGCTCAACCTGAATCTGCAGTATTTTAGTGAGATTTTATGCTATGCGTGTTTCACGCGTTCCTTTTATACATGCTGATTTTACAGAGAAAATGTGGACATTTTGAATAGATTTAGTGCAATAAAATACATACATTTTACGAGCATTGTATGTACTTTTCTGTGACATTTTGTGTAGTTTTTTTGTGTACATTTTACAAACATTTCATTAAGTTTTTTTACTCACTTTTTACAGAGATAATAAGGAGATTTTATATTTACTGGTTTACAGAGATTTTTTTCTCGTGCCATTTTACAGAGAAAGTAGAAAGATTTTACAGAGATTTGTTGTTTGTAACATAAAATCTCTGTAAATTTTACACAAAATTTACAAGAAAAACATCAAGATTACATACACATTTTATGCGATCTTAGCGCAGAAAATGTGCTGTAATTTACAGACTTTTTACGAAGTTACAAAATCTCTGGGAATGTGCACGTTTACAGTTCGTAATTTACAAAGGAAATGTAGACATTTTACAGAGATTTAACTAACTTTAGTGAAGTCTGTAAGTGGTTCAAGTTTTCCAGTGGGTTATCATTGAAACAAAAAACAAAACAAAAAAGATTGAATTTTTTTTATAAAATCCACCCTGTTTACCAAAAAAAAAAAGATTAAGTAAGTTCCACACTGACAAATGATATTCTTCGATCCCTCGAGTAGTGACGGAATCGCGTTTTATGCGACGGGTTATAAACGGGCAATAAATCAAATATAAGTATAAGAACATTTTTAGTTAGTTTATCGCAATCCAACAAACCAGTGCACAAATTCAGTGAAAAGCTGTGGTACAGTATTCCAGAAATGCTTCTACCTTTTAGTGTGGAACAATCCTTCTCTCTTATTATTTTATCTCAGTACATTAATTTTAAGAATTGGAACTGAAGCAAATGTGGCTTCATTTGCTGAGAAAGTTTGCATTTTAATTTTATGAACAGGGACGTATGAAAAGGAATTCGAGGGGCTCAAACGAATTTCCTTTGGACATCAATATTGTTGGACCAAAAACAAAACATCAATTACTTGAAAATGGGGAAAGGGGTAAGTTTCTACGCATGCTTCGTCGGTGGAGAGTAAAACACTTAAATTTGGCATCAACTGGATATGAATTGTTAACGTAAATTTGCCAACTACAAACAGAAAGGTGACGTTTCAACCGCTAGCCTTTGATAAGAATAGGTAAATGCGGGAAGATACTATATCAAAAATCTTCAAATATTTAAATAGTGTCTGGAACGGAAAATACAATAAAACAAAATGTAAGTAATGTAATGTAAGTGTTCTTCTAGTGTTACAACAAACTCCCTGCCTGGTATTCGTAGAATACCGCAATTTATAACTGATTCTGAGAAAAATAAAAGCTAATTAAGCGTTTCAATAGTGTCATTGATCCTCGGCCTTCAGTAGGATTATTTCCGTGATTGGTCGCTGATAATATTTTTTTAAGATTCTTTAGTGGTCACTAGGTTAACTTTGCGTCCTCTTACGTCACGGTCAGCATGCGCCTTGGTGACTCTGGCAAGAGACCAGTCGTTCCTAGGTGCATCCTAACAGCGGAGGAGGATCGCCCTCCTGCGGGTTGCCATTTTTGTTTTTTTTTTGCCATTTTCTGTGTGGGTGTAAAATAGGAAGTTACTCCTTGCGCCATCGTGACCAGAAAATGTAGACCAGATGCTGAACACGTTTACACTAACGAACAGAACATCGGTACTGAAATCCCCTGCTGGTGATTTCAACTCTTGTGGTTTCTGTGTGCGTAAAGTGGTTCTGAGAATTTTAGGTGCGTCGGGGTCGCTGGATACCGGTATAAAAGGCCTGGTGTTGGCTGTAAGTGTTGTCAACACCTCGTGCGTTAGGTGCTTTGGAGGGACGTCTGCTAGCATAGCTTCTAGAATTCGCCTTGCTACTCTTATCATTCTCTCCCATGCTCCTCCTGCGTGAGACGCGTGTGGTGGATTGAAGGTCCACTCGCAGCCTTCCATGGGTAGATAACTTCATCCGGCGCTGACACCTGAAGGTTTCAATACTGCCTGGAATGAATGAATGGAATACCGGATGGTGGTGCGGGGCTGACGCGATCAGCTGGTAGATCAGCCATCGTCTGATTCTGGCACTGTCCTATTAAGGCACTTGCCGATGATGGTGTTGATTAATCTCTTTCCGCCTTTGATCCAATAAACGCTTCTTCGGGTTAAATCATGAGTGACAAGCCTTCCTTGATGTTGTAGTTAGTCATGAAAATGCCGGACTATAAGTGCTGACATGTGATATGAGCTCGGCAAGATGATAAGGTGGCGTTCTTTATTGTTGAGATCTGCTTGGTTAAGTCGGCCGCCAACTCGCAGAAATCCGTCTTTGTCGATGACAGGGCACAGGTTCGCTAAGGCTCGTGTCTTGGGAAGCTTTTCTGAGCACTGCAGATACTCGATGTCATTCCCGAATGCTTCATGCTGGACAATTTTGATAATAACCGCCTTTGCTTGGTTGTACACTTGTGTAGAAGGAACTTCCTCTTGAGCCTGGGTTTTGCTGCGTGTCTGTACGACAGTAATCAGTCTAGCGATTGCACCTTGTAGAGTGGTCTATCGCGAGAATCTTGAGAAACGTTCTAATCCAAGAGTCATGCGGGTCCCCCACTTCAGTGGGTAGGGCCTTTACATCTGTGCGCACTTCGGGGTCACCAGCGAGCATTTCTGCAGCTGTGTTTCCCTTACGAGTGCAGGTAGTTAGGTCGCTAATGTAAAGGAACTTCGGTCCTGTGTGCCACATACTCTCTTTTAGGTCACTTGCATCTACTGATCGAGTACCTAGGTCTGCGGGATACAGATTGGTAGAGACATAATTCCATTGATGCGGTGCTGAGGTTCTGCGTGTACATTCCACATGGTTACTAACATAGAGCTGTCCGAGTTGTAAATCACTGCATCATGCTCATCTCGAGCTTTTCAGTGATGAGCTCACATAACTCAACTCCCATTACAGCTGCGCAGAGCTGTAAACGAAGAATGGTTGTCGCGCGGGCTAGAGTGAGCTTAGCCTTGCCAGGGTCGAATGCTGCTTGGACTTCACCGGTTGGTTGGACTGTTCTTAGGTATGAGCCCATGGCCATTTCTGATGCGTCGCAAAAGTGTGGAGCTCTAAGCGGTTTGACGCTGTAAGAGCGGGAAAACTTGAGCTCCTCTAGTTACTGAAGGCAATAGCACCAATCTTCCCATGGGGGTTTGTGTTCTGCCGGAAGCGGGGCGTTAAGCGGGGGTGTTCAACGTTGCGAGTCATCGAGATGTGCGGTCACTGATCTCAGAAGCTGCTTTCCCTTGATGATGACTGATGCTGCAAAACCCAGGAGATCGCAGAGGCTGTTAGTTACTGATAGTACTCCTCGCCTCGAGAAAGGTTTATATTCCAGCGAAACACGGAATGTGAAGGCGTCAGACTTCAAGTCCCAGTACACTCCAAGCTATCGCTGCATCGGTATAGGACCCTTGCTGAAATCTAGGTTGTGGAGCCCGCTAGTTTGCGCGATCATCGGATGTGAACGCTCTCATGACTTCCGCATGACTAGAGGCGATTTAATGTAGGCGATTTAATGTAGGCGGTTTCCAGCATGGCTTGAGTGTGACGAAGTACATCTATTGCGCTTGCCGGGCTGGGGGCTGAGTGAAGGCCATCGTTTACGTAAAAGTTACTTTTCACTAGATCTTTGCATCTGAGCCGAACTCGGCTTCTCCGACTTCGGCAGTCTTGCGCAGTCCATGGTTCGTTACCGCTGGTGATGGTTCATATTTGAGCAACCGTTCCTTATAAAAAGGTGTCGAAATATAATCAAATAGAAATTCTAAATTTAGACATGCGCTTAGTTGATTTCTTCGAGGAAACACTGAAGTTCGTGGAAGCTTTATTGTTAAGGTATGTTTAGATTATATGCACGAGTCGATGTCTTTTAAAATACCGTAATCCACGATATGATATGTGTGATATTTAAGGTCTACATACATTGTACGCTTTTCAATAGAAAAACGCAAGGATATATATTCACTTGCGAAACAGATCCACTGACGACATACAGTATATATGAAAGTTGACCTTTAGCGCATTTAGCGGCGTCATCCCGATAAATATCTTTAATGACTGAAATATTTGGCCACATATATTAATTCAGAGTTGAATGTTTTAAGTGGCAATTTTGGAATAAAGTACTTCAATTTCGATACGGGTTGTCAACTTTATCAAATTTCCGTTAAAAAAAGAAAAGAAAAAATGAAGAACAAGATCATTTGACGTCTCTACCAGGAATTGAACGCAGAAGCCGGGAGCGTTGGTTATGGCTCAGCCAAACAGCGAGCCAGATCTCTCCTATTTCAAACAATGCGTTGTTGTGTCGCGCTAAGACATGAAACACGTAAGTTTGGTTTATTTAAACTTTTAAAAAAGGCAGCGAAACTTCACACATTTAAAAACAACATTTACAGTGCTGTAGCGTTTTCCTAAGTCTTGAAAATTACATTTGATGCCAGCAGATCGTTTATAAGCCTTATGCACTGGTCAGCGGAATTTCCAAGAAAAGTTTACAGCCGAAGGATAAAAAGATGGATCGATGAAAGGAGTGAAAATTTGCATATTTGCCACCGTCTGCTATAACTCGTTCATTAAGCTTCGCATATTCACGAGTTAAAAACTTCAAATATATAAAAAGTGCCTACAACGGAAAAACAGTAAAACAAAACTTATTTTAAAGCGACGGTTAAGCAAGTATTCTTCTGGCATGAAAGCACAAGTTAAGTCTTTAAATACCGGCTCAACAACTCAAAGAACGGAATAAACGAAGATAGAGGCGTTGATTTCACGCTTGCTCTGTTGTTTTTCTCTTTCGAAGTCAACATAAAACAATTATAAGACAAACAGTTAACGAACAAATATGTATGGAATTTTGAAAAGGAGTAAAAGAAGAGAAAGAACATTGAACGTCACAAACTTTCTAAAATATCAGCTTGAGATAGTTCCCGCTCTGCTTTATCAAATTTTCAAATTTAATTTCATTCTGTTTTCACGTGTCAGTAACTTTTTCTTCCTTTTAACAAACCATTGACATTAATGGTTTTGAAGTGATTTGTTTGTCGAATGAAATGTTGCGTGCGGACTACTGATTTTCTCAAGCTGCAAATACAATTGGTTTCAAACATATAGACTATAAAATCCATTAGAGGCGTTATAAAGGATCTCTATGGTGTAGTTGGGTTGAAATATCACTCAGTAGTTTTTTTGGTTAAGATTGATGGGTGAAGCTGCCGTTCGAAGGATAGCCGGCCTCCCACCGAGACTGAAATTTTGTTCTTAGAACACGGGTACGCTGCTCGATTCTTTCAAATTTACGGACGTTTCTATTTACTGCTCTGTACCAAAATTCAAGCCGAATCAAACGTTTCATATCTTCCTTGATACTTTAATCCCAATATGCTGAATAAACGTCACATAAAGCAAGAGTAAATATGTCAAATATTACAAGTTTCAAACTACATGTAAGAAATGATTGATTTGGCTTGCATCTTACGAGTAGTGATAGAATTGCTTTTATGCGACGGGTTATGAACGGAAAATTAATAAATATCAAACATGTATTCAGTTTCATCGCATGAAATTAAAAAAAAGTGCATAAATTCCGCGAAAATCCGTGGTGAAGTATACCTCTATCTGTTAGTGTGGAACGACTAACTGATTTCTCTTATTATTCTATCCCAACACATTTTTCCTAAAAATTGGAACTGAAGCAAACGTGGCTAAAATAAATTTGAAGAGAACGTTTACATTTTAGTTCTATGAACATGGACTAAAAACAAAATGTATCTTATTTACAAATTGGGATAGTGGTGTTAGCTTCTACGTGCCACGTCGGTGCGGGACAGCAAAACACTGAAACTTGACATCAACTGAATATGAATTGTTAGTTAAAAGCAAATTTGTCACATATCGAGAGGTCAGGGTCGGCCAGTAAGGGGGGGGGGGGGGGGGGGGGGGTTGGGGAGTGGTATACCAGTTTACCCGAAAAATACCCAAATACCCCTAAAATACCCAAAATTCCTCCCAATATATACCCAAAATTGATCAAAGTGTTGTATACTGTATACCCGAAATTGGAAAGCAAAGACTTACCTTTTAAGCAGTTCACCAATAAGGAACAGACATGCATCATTCGTACTCATTCATTAGCCATTTAATTAACCCTCGGACCTACACGCAAACTTATACCCCAACCGTTACACGGGGGGTTGCGATGTTGCAATATTTCAGGAATATTTTACATCTAATAGATAGCCCGCGATGTGCTCTACAAGATAAGATAAATATTATGGGTTGGGGCGCTGCTGGGGTCCGTGACGTCATCCAAAATGGCCGCCAAGATGGCCGCCATCTTGGATTTTACTAAAAATTCAAATTTATCGGAAAAATGCGGAAATTGCAAATATTGTTTGCTGGAGTTGCAAAATAACATACAATTAAACATTTTGACGCTTTTGGCAGCATTTTTTTATGTTTTATCGCTGAAAAAGGTGAAAAACACGCATTTTTCTTCAAAAATGGGTTGACAACATGTTACTTATGACGTCATATCTCGTTACTATAGCAACCGGTTGTCGCCAAAATTTATCAGAATGTGTCTCAAGGATAAATGAAGAGCTATTGAAAACGGCATGTGCTAATCTTAAATGGTCTTGAAAATATCGGAAAAAATCTTAAGGGGGGTGGCAACCAACACATTTTGATGTGGTGTGCAAGAGCTATGATTATTTCCCTGCTACATGTCCCCACTACACTCCCTGCTACATGTCCTTCAGTGTGTACCACACAAATTTTTGTCGCTGCTACATGTCGCTGCGACATGACCCTGCTACATGACCCCTCGTGTCTGACCACCTGTGATGTCATCTGCAATCCACTTAACATTATTTATAGTTCCTTTTATGCCATCTGTGGAAACTGTGTTCTTTCCCGGTGGTTGTAAACAGAAGGGTGTCGACAAGGTCCTGACTGTACCACTCTGTTCGAACATGGGCAATATGATCATCATCTGGCAGGTCTTCAAGTTTCACAATGTAAAATGAGCTTGTTCGCAAGGAACTTGGTCTACAGCTCTGTAGATACAACACATATGTTCCTTGGGAATGCAGAACTTTTCTCTCTTTGCGAGAATATCTTCCCTCTCCTTGTTTTGATTGGTGCTGTCATCTTCCAGTAGCGCATTGAAGTCTACAGTCTTTTTCTTGGGAGGCGAGGCTTCGTAAACGTTTAAGGGTAGTGTTCCAGGCTTGTCTTTGGTTGTGAAATTTCTTGTCGTGTTTTGACAGACACTTTTTTCCATGGACTGATGCCTACTGTCGAAGCTCAGCTATCTGCTTTGGTGCTAAGCAACTATTACCGGGCTTTGGCAATTTCGCTAATTCCGAAAACTGGATGAGAACATCTTTCTTCGAGGGCTGCAGACAGTAGGAAGCCTTTGGATTAGTCTCGGCGTTACTCGTTTAAGTAGTTCATTTGTGCATCTTGAAAAACGCTGGCAGAAATCTAGCACTTTGGGCATCCCGGGGCGGATCCAGGAATTTCTGAAACGGGGGTCCGGGTGCATGTCCCCCGGAAAATTTTTCCGATTTTACCCTCAAAAACGCCATTTCCGGCATTCCTGACAGTCGAAAAGCGTTTGTCAAGTCAAAAACTTGACAATCAGCCAATTGATGGAAGTGAAACAACTACGTTTAAAATTATTTTATTTTATTTTTATGAACCACATGGGAGACACAGGTCTGATGGGGGGGGGGGGGGGTAACCCCCGACCCTCCCCCTGGATCCGCCACTGGCATCATGTACATGTCTGCATTGTCTCCCTTCATTGTCTTTTCGATTCGGATAAAAACTTTCTGCTGAACTTTATTTTTAAATAACATGAACCGGTCTAATTTTATGCGTTTTGGGAAATGTAATCAAAGCTCAGAAAGGTAGATATACTTTATACCTGAAATTTAAAAAAGTGATAACCGAATACCCACATTTCAGCTGAAATATACCGTATACCCGATTTAAAAAGTCCCTGTATATCGTATACCTAAAAACCCTGGCCGAGCCTGAGAGGTGACATTTCTACTGCTAGCCCTTGGTAGGCATTTTCTCGTGCCTGACAAATGTAGTTAGGTTTATAAATACCGGCTCGACAACCGTCACAGAACGGAATAAACGAAAAGAGGCAAACAATAACAATTTTGAAAATATCTCCCCATTTACAAGCGATGATTTCACGCTTGCTTTGTTGTTGTTTTTTTCTCTTTCGATGTCCACTGAAACCAGTTCTTAATCAAATAGCTAAAGAACAAAAATATGAAGTTAAAATTAAGGGAGGAAAATGAGAGAAAAACAGCATTAAACGCCACAAACCTTGTAAAAATATCAACTTGATTTAATTCCCGCTCTGCTTTCTCCCTGAAACGAGGTGAAATTTGTTAGTAAATTGTTATTTCCTTCAGGTTGCATTTAGATAAAAATTACGAAATTAATGGTCGGTGTTAATACATACAAATACACCAACAAGATTTCATTTACAGTTAAATGCGATTGGACTGATTAAAGAAAAAAACAAAAAACACTTTAACAACAGCGACATGTGCAAGTGTATGATGAACTGAATGTGTGTGCTCATTACACGAGTCAAGTTCGAGCCCGAGTCAAGTTCGAGTCACGAGTCAAGTTCGAGTCAAGTTTTAAAAAAAGTATTTTTCTTCCTGTTTTTATATAAAATATTATATTTTTGTTTAGATACATTAAGCGATTGAATTGAGCGTTGTTGATTTGATTTAGGCAGTCTGTGTTAGTACACTACGCGAACGACTCATTTCTCTTAGAATTTGTTTGCTGAACTCACGGTAAATGTCACGCAACCTCTCGTGCAAAGATGAACCATAAATACAAGACTAAAGTAGGTTGAATAATCGCGAAATGAATTTCTTACAAACTCTGTTAAAAATATAATAGCGGAGCCCGCGGGCCGAAGGCTCGGCGGAGCACCATACTCATAGAAACTACGCCCGTCATTTTTCATGGTCATGGATAGCGGAATGTTTCACGGGCGCGTTGTCTGCCCGCCGAACGCCCGCCGTACGCGTTGGGCTAACTCGCTGGCGCGTATGACGTCGCAAAACATGCGCGTATGACGCCACAAAACATCCGGGATCTTTGAGGCTTTGTTTTTCGCGCGGCTACACAGCCGTCAGCTCGGTAAACACTTCAGCCGTTGCAGGATTTTTTTGCTGTTTTTAGCGGAGAATGAAAATGGTTATCACCCAACATTTTTTGCGGTTTGCTACTCAAGACAGGATACTAATTAAGGGATACTCAGAAGCCGCTTTAGTGGAAAAAGAAGAGCTTTCAGGGATAAAATCTTGCTTCGAGGAACAATGCGAAGAGATGGGTTCGTTTTATGGATTTCAGCACCAAAGCGGAGATTTAAAGAATTTCCAAGTACAGTAGTCGCCGGAGGGACTTAAAGGTAAAACAAATTACATTTTTCGATGGGAATTTATCTTGATTTCAATCTGTGATTGACTTTTTGTTTGTGTTCCCGTTAGTTTTGGAGAATTGTTTATAAACGTGTAGCTTAAATTCAGTTGTACTAATTTCTTGAATTTCATCGAAGACACGGTTCGGCCTTGATGCGCTATGTAATTAAATGGTACGCGTTTTGCTTTTAAACATAAACTAATGGAGATTTCAATAAAATTTTTCGAAAGAAGTTTGTGTTGTCCATTTACATGTGTTTGTTCATCATTACATAGATTGAAAAGCGATTTTATGTAAACAAAACAAAACTTAGATTTTATACTCGCGTCGTTTTATGCAAATATGTTTGTGTATTTTTGCAATTTTGATTTGCAAATCAGTTTCTCGGGCATTTTTTGACAAGCAACAACTGTATTTTATTCACAAAATAGTCGTAATAGTTATTCTAGACGGAGAAAAAGTTGTTTTTGTGACCTTTTGTACGGTCTAAATATACTGCGCAGACGGTCGGGTAATACTGTTTTTGAGAATTGCTAAAATTGAAAACTAGCCCGGTCGTCAATTTTAATTCTTGTGCTTCCGACCTTTCACCTAAGTTACGTTTCATCTTAGTTAAGCTTGTTCAGAGGTTCTTCAAAGGGCGACGCTGTTAGGCTAAGGCTAACTATATATATCATTATTAATGAGGTAGGGAAATGTTATTCTGAAAATTCCTCGAGCATTGGAGCTCACAGACTGGAAGAACCCCTTACAAATAGCTAATACAAGCCAGCCGGCGTACAGTCCCGTACGAATATTAAACCACTGCGAATATTAAATTCGAACGGGAGTACAGACTTTCGTAGAATTGCCATGTAAATACCTATTTGACTCAAGGCAGTATATCCTATCTTCGTTTAAAAGGTGCAAGGGAGTCTGTTAATTTTTATTCAGCTGGTGCAGACCGTGCAAATGCCAAGTCATTTATTAGTGACACCACTCGAGGGAACACACACTCTGTACGTTCGTTTGGGAGCCTGATGACGAGTGAAAATATACTATATACATGTGTATATAGGCAAATGTCACCCAATTTTTTGCCACGATAACAAAAGCAACTTTTAAAAAAGAATAGATGCAAATTGCCAGGAATTAATAAGGAGGGGAGCATTGGGGCCTATTAAACCGAAACTGTACAACCATTGAGTTGTTATTTTTTGTATAACATTACTCTCATTAATGATCATAAAAAGCGAAAACCGGATGTTATTGAAAGAAAAAAAAAACGAAAACTGCAACGGTTACCAAAACCGAAAAACCGGGAATTGTGAATGAAAACTGAACCGAAATACCGATCTCAAAAATGACAAAAACCGAAAAACAGAAAACCCCAATGCCCCTTCCACTGGAGAAGGGGCGCAACTTTTGTAACAAAGTGATACAACGGCCAATAGAGTGTTTTCACATGACGTCACGGCGGCCATGTTGGTGTCCCAAAACAATAAAACGGTGGCCATATTGGTGTCCCAAGCTAATCCTGTGGGGATTGAATTCTTTTCTAATGCAAACTTTTTGTTTTGTTCAAATAAATTAGCATAACTGCAGACCACGTGAGTGAAAACACTCTATCAAATCAACATGGCCGCTCCATGTGTTCTCTACTTGCAGAGACATGCGCTGACCCGAAGCATTGCACCATTTAGTCTTTGTTCCCAGACCATTTTCCAACATGAGAAGTCCAATATCCAATATTCCGGCCTCATAAACGATTTGTCCCCGCTTGAGTTAACTCTAACTCTTTAAAACATAACATCATCTAGTTCTCTCTCTTATTTCAAAAAATGCGTATTTGTGTCACACTAAGACATGCTTTTAATTCATCGAAACAAAATTTGGTTTATTTGAACTTTCACAAATGGCAGCGAAATTTCACACATTTGACAACAACATTTGCCGTGCTGTAGCGTTTTCCTAAGTCTTGAAAAAAACATGCGAAGTCATCCAGAGCTCGAAGCCTTATGCATTTGTCAGCGGAATTACTAAGAAAAGTCAACAGCCGATCAAGCAAGGGATCGAGTGAAGTTTACTCAGGGGCAAAGCACAACTGAGCAGGAATGTTTCTAGTCCTGTACCGGACCTTTGCCCGACATTCCCGTGTCGAGTCCTTTTATAAGAGAAAAGAAAAACAAAGGAGCCGAAAAGAACCTGTGTAAGAAAATTTAATTTTTAGTTAAAAAAATTTTCATGAACCTCTATAAAAAACGGGGGTATTGGGGGGGGGAGGGGGGGGGGGGAGAGGGTTATGTACAAAAACTAAAAGGAAACAAAATTTTGTGTTCCAAACTTACCAAAAAAAATGTGTCGAAAAGCGGGGTCGTCTGTCACTAGAAACGTCAAAAATGTTTCGTCTTTGTGTTGCGGTCTTGTCCTGTCGTGGAAAACAAATAAATAAATAAATAAATAAATAAAGTAAATAAGAAAAACCGCAACAATTATCAAAACCGAAAAAACCGGAAATCTTCAGTGCAAAAAAAAAAAAAACCAAAAACCGATCTCAACCCTTAAAGGTTGAAAGTTCTTGGCACAATCTGTAACTTTTTCAAGCTCCAAACTGCTGTGAAAAATTAAAAACTACACCAAATTGAAGAAACGTTGACCCGTGAAAAGCATAAACCATGAACGATGAGACCGAATGGGATTATGGGTAGGCAGCATTGGCAAGCTGAGTAATATTCCATTTCTCGATAATCAAGATGTTTTCTTTGCTTGAGACATTTTAGAGCATGATTCATGCATCTTGTGTTGATATAAGGTGTATTCTGTTAGAGACGAAGGTTAATTTACCCAATTTCCCAGTAAACCTTTGGGTCGCATCGTCCATGGTTTATGCTTTTCACCCGACAACGTTTCTTCAATTTGGTGTAGAAGAGCATATAAATTAACTCCTTGCACTGGAGTTAATTTTTTCGTAGTTATTTCAACTCCAAAAAAGAGTTCAGTTATTTTAACCCCAAAAGTAGTCACCTTGCTGTATAGTAGTGTTAAATTAACTCCATTAGTGGTTGGAGTTATTTCAACCTCAGATTCAGAGTTAAATTTGGAGTTAAAATGACCCCCAAAAAGGGATTATTTTGAACCTAAAGTTTTAACTCCACTTTTGGAGTTAAAATAACTCTTTGGAAAATATTGCACTGCTGTTGTCCATTTACCAATGTCCGTTTCATTTTGTTTCAAGAGATTCTGAAATCACTCTAGTCGCTAAAAATCCCTGTATATGTGATGGTAATAAAATTATGTAATAACGTATCACAACGATTACAGGTACGTCGCTGGATAACTGTAAAAGTACGCACCTTTGATGACTCTTGGGTATTTCTTCACGCAAAATAAAAATCCTTCAGTTAAAATGATTTGCAGAACGCCTTGTATTCAAACCAACAGAAGAATTACACACTATTCCACAATGTATGTGCCAAGTCCTTTTATTAAGCACACGCGCACTTTTTATAAATAGAACACTAACATTTCACGTTACAAAGTCATGACCAACTTTTTGGCTCGTGTTTCCTTCTTTGCTTATTTCAGTTTCATGAGAATTAAATCCTCTACTAAACATAATCATTTGGTTTCATTCTCCGGCGTTATTTCTAGAACATTTGTATGTCAAGTAAAATCATGGCTCCCTTCTAGGCTCTCACTGTTTCCTTCTTTGCTTATGTTTTCCACGAGATTTAAATCTCTACTAAAGATAATCTTTTGGTTTCATTCCCCAGTGTTATTTCTAGAACACTTGTGTTCACGTGATATTTCACCTGTTGTCAC
This sequence comes from Cladopsammia gracilis, assembly GCA_022457155.1. NCBI lineage: Eukaryota > Metazoa > Cnidaria > Anthozoa > Scleractinia > Dendrophylliidae > Cladopsammia > Cladopsammia gracilis. The sequence continues at coordinate 83,360 of JAJGOT010001050.1, forward strand.
GACTGCCTTCTAGGCTCTCAGTTTTTTTTTTTGCTTATTTTACTTTCACGAGAATAAATCTCCAGCATAATTTTTTGGGTTTTAAATGATGTTACACGGGACGACTCTTAACGCAACGTTGTTCCGTTTAAAGTTGACACCGTGTAACAGCGCGCGGACGATGATTTATAACGCAATATATTTTGTTGCGGCTGCCGCAAGAAATTGTTGCAATAAAAATCGCCCCATGTAACATCCCTTCATTCTCTATCGTTATTTCTAGAACACTTCCGTGTCACGTGATATTTCACGTGACAAAGTCATGACCGCTCTCTTGGCTCTCAATGCTTCCATTATTAACATTTATGAGAATTAAGACCTCGAGCGCCAATATTATAAAATGCTCCAAAACCTGCTCAAATCTCCAATGCTACGTTTTACATCTTTTTTTGAAAATTATCCAGCAGTTTGGTGTCAAACTCCTTCCACATGAATTTCAAGGTACTCCAATACTTTTGCATCGATTTTTTTCTGCTTAGAAGGGCTTTCAAATGGAGAAAGTTGTTGGGATTACAAGCTACTCCGCATCTGGGCACAGGCGAAGCTCACAAGCAGTTTTCCGAGTTTTGTTCATGAATACGCAATGACCACGTGTGGAAGTTATTCTAAGAATCCGCACCTTTGTAAGGGGCCGAACATAATATGCGAGCCAGTTACCCCAGGAGGTGAGGGAGCATTTACGCTGCATTAGAAGTTTCCATGGAGTGCAATGTTTTTAAATGCGGGGACTACGCTGACTAGACGTGCGCATATCACGTACGCCCCCCTTAGAAACCGGTAAATCGCTCAAAATTTCCGTGAAAACCAAAAAACCTCACTGGGGATAAACATTGCTCAAAACCGAAAAACGGCTTTTCATAAAAACCGAAAACCGGATTTTAAAAAAGGAAAAAAAAAAAAAAAAGAAAACCGCAACGGTTGTCAAAACCGAAAAACCGGAAATCTCCAGTGCAAAAAACGAAAAACCGGAAATATTCAGTGGAAAAAACGAAAAACCGGAAATATTCAGTGGAAAAAACGAGAAACCGGAAATCTTCAGTGCAAAAAACGAAATACCGATCTCAAAAATGACAAAAACCGAAAAACCGAAAACCCCAATGCCACCTCCAATAAGCCTTCATTTTAGATAAACAGACGCGATGAATTGTAGTTTACGTATACTAGCCTTACCTTTAGTTTTGGTTATCTTGTGGGTCATTTCCACCCCTCCTTTTTTTACTGAAATATGTATTGAGACATTCTCCTTTATATAATGTTGTATTTTCATTTTGTAATTTAGTAACATCTTAAACCTGAAGAAGGCTGGTCTGGCCAGCCGAAATTTTGTTTCAAATATATTTACTCGCTTTACAGTAGTCCTTGGATATCTCGTTTATATTCATTTTGATGAAGACTTTTCTGGTTGAACACTGACAGGTTTCTCATTTCACTGGGGCCGTAGTTTTGTCATTAACTCCGGAAATACCATAAGAAAAACTGGCCAATACTTGTGATTTTGTTCCCACCTATTTTCATACCTAACCCTCTAGGCTAGAATACAAAAGCAAACTTTGCATTTTTCCACCTAAATAGTGTTTTGGTCCCAGCTCGTGATCTCATTTTTTTTTTGGTAGGGGGATGGCCGAAAGATTGAAAACAGTACTTCTGCATGCGGTTTTTTGTGCGAATTTACTTCCGCTGTTTTGTTGCTTTCACTATTTCATAACATTTAGGTAATTTTCAAAATAGCTCATGCACACAATGCGTGCCTATGTTTCATTTCAGCTGACATTGGCGGTCGCACGCAAAATTCTGACTGGCTAATTCACGCTGGGCGGTAAACACAGTAAATTCCCACTTGAAGTCAGCGATGCGTAAAAGCGCGCACCAGTTTCTGATTGGTGCACAATTGACAGTTGACATACTTCGATTACCAGGTAATCGGTGGGCGTAATGCGAATAGTCCGGTTCTTATAGCAGGCGTTCCTTCCCTTCTCCCCTCCCCTTTTTCGCGCATCCCCCCTCCTCCCCTGTTTACGCCTGTCACACAGGCTATGCCTTTAAGGATGTCCTCAGACAGAGGTCTGTGGCCCCCATCAATTAGTTTGGCCACAGGAGGTGGGCATTTGTACCTAGCATTAGATACAGATGGCTTTAATGCAAAAAAGCTGAGAGACAGATAAATGAATCCAATCTAACTTTTAATGTTCAGATTTTACTACCACTTTCGAAACAGATCATATTTAAATCTAACACTGGTAAACAAACAGTTTCACACTTCATAGTGAAAATTTGAAGCCATTGTTATTGTTATTGTTGTATAGCTCGGTGCCTGTCGGAGAGCTAAGACTGTGAAATTAGCTAGCTGATGTATACAGAATATGTCGCTACTTATTTCTACGTGGAAGTTTCCCGCACACGACTGAATATAAATGATCACAAATTCTAGCAATGAGCCTGATCGCCTGGTTGACAGCAAAATTAGCAATTCTACCTTCCCAAGTTCCTGCAAGTTCGAACTCATCATCCTTCGGTGTCGTATTCCGTTTTGACCCGTTTTATCAACAAAAGGGGAAAATAAAATAATTCCTCGTCGCCATAGAGTGATTTTACCAAACCCGTGAAATAGTTAGTAGGATAGTACGCACTATTAGACTATAATTCCATTGTTTCCTTTTGTTTAATTTGGACTATCACAATCTAATTGTTAGATAGTGTTTCACGGGCTAAGTAAAACCACTCTAAGAGCTCCTATATTTGCAACGGTTAATTTAAATTTAAATGTTTATCGTAGTTTTTAATTAGATGTAATGTGTATTTAGGGTGCATTTTGTAACTAGAGTTTTTATTCAGAACATATATCAGTTGTAACTTTTCTTAATGTCTCAGTCTTATCATAATATATTGTTACCAATTAGTGTGTAAACGCTAGAACCACTGACACTTTAACAAAGTTTTTACCACTAACTACTACTAACTACTAACTACTACTACTACTGCTACTGCTACTGCTGCTGCTGCTACTACTACTGCTACTGCTACTACTACTACTACTGCTACTCTGCTACTGCTGCTGCTCTACTACTACTGCTACTACTACTACTACTGCTACTACTACTACTGCTACTACTACTACTACTGCTACTCTGCTACTGCTGCTGCTACTACTACTACTACTACTGCTACTACTACTACTACTACTGCTACTCTGCTACTGCTGCTGCTGCTGCTACTACTACTGCTGCTACTGCTACTGCTACTGCTACTGCTAAAGCTAATGCTACTGCTACTGCTAGCTACTGCTAGCTACTGCTGTTGCTGTTGCTGCTACTACTGCTATACTACTCATGCTGATCTCTGCACCTGGCACAATTTCTGAGAGTCCTACTATTTTTTTTAAAGATTTCTTGATGGCTTCGTGTTAAACAAATTCCATTTTGTCAAACCGGATGTTAAAGAGCTTACGCCTGCGCAGTTTAACCGATCACAAGAATTCCTGTTATCCGGTGTCACAGTGATATTCTCTATTTTCGAATTGCCCACACACCTTATTCATAAATGGCAACCGATTCATGATTCTTTTATATCTATGTTAATTAGCCTCACTGGCCTCATTTTACAGCACAAATTCTTTTGAATTTTGCACATGCTAACGAGGCTAGTGAGGCTAATTAAAATAAATACAAAAGAATAATAAATAGGCCGCCATTTATGAATATGGTGTATAAAACACTTTGTTTGCCCCCCAAATTTTGCATAAACTATTGTTTGTAAATGCTCTTGGTAGGAATACATATTCCCAGGAGCATTTGAAAACAATAGTTTATGCAAAATTTGGGGGGTAAACAAAGTGCATTATGGGCAATTCGAAAATAGAAAATGTGTTCCCCGGAACACATATCACTGTGACACCGTATAACAGGAATTCTTGTGATCGGTTAAACTGGGCAGGTATAAGCTCTTTAACATCCGGTAGGGAAACACAAAACACAAAACACTAGCCACCTCTGGTGTTTCGCGTGACGAGGGCGACGGCGCGAGCGACTGGTCATGAGCGCGTAGCGCGAGGGACAACGGTAAGGAGAAAAATACGGAGGCGAACGCCTGCCAAAAAAGGTGTCGATTTCTTGGCAAATTTGTCACTTTCTTGTCACTGGCCTTTTTGACGAATTTATTCGCTTTCAGAGTGGTTTATTTAAGTGATACTGTGATGTTGACGATGTAACCGTAATAATAATAGAAATTTGTTGTTATGTAACCGAAAGAAGGATTCATAATTTGGTCTTATGGCTTGCAAGGAGGTCGAAGAGACATACGAAGATTCTTTTGAACTTCAAGAGCTCGAGGAATTGTTTGATGAGTTAACTATAACAGGTAAGTCTATTTTTGATGTTCGAAATTATTTTTCTTTAAGTAAACTACAGAATACAGGGCCACTTTTTACCGTATACCAAACGAACTGGTTCGTTTGCTCTCCACTGCCGAGCCAAACGAGCCACCAAATGCATAGACCATCAAAAGCAATACTTTAGCGAGCATAAAATTATTTCTCGTTCTTTACTCCACTGCCGAGCCAAACGAGCCAGCTCGTTGGTATACGATAAAACGTGGCCCTGCATTCTGTAGTTGCTCCGAATCGGGATTAACGCGTGGCAACTTTATTTTATTTTTCTTTATTTTAGGTACATTGACAAGCACGCAGAAGAAGGCCTTCTTTCTCCGAAATTTATATAAGGAAATTCATGTCTCCCGTCGTATGATTGAGTTGTGCTTATAGATTTCTAATTTATATTACCACTTTCTTCAAATAATTATCACTAAGCATCCATGAAATAAAAGCCAATAATATATATATAGATAGCCCAAGCCTAACAGCGTCGCACTTTGAACAAGCTTAACTAAGGTGAAACTTAACTAAGGTGAAAGGTTGGAAGCACAAGAATTAAGATTGACGAACGGGCTATTTTCAATTTTAGCAATTCTCAAAAACAGTATTACGCGACCGTCTGCACAGTACATTTTTATAGACCGTACTAAAGTTCACAAAAACAATTTTTCTCTGTCTAGAATAACTAGTACCACTACTTTCCGAATAAAATAAGTTTTTGTTTGTCAAAAATTGCCCGAGAAACTGATTTGAAAATCAAAAATTGCAAAAATAAACAAACATATTTGCATAAGGCGATGCGAGTGAAGATAGAACTGTACTATAAAATCAAAGTCTTGTTTTGTTTACATAAAATCGCTTTTCAAACTATCTAATGAATGAACAAACACAAAAATGGACAACACAATCTTCTTTCGAAAAAAATTATTCAAATCTCCATTAGTTTACGTTTAAAAGAAAAACGCGTACCATTTAATTATAGCTCATCGAGTTCAAGCTTTCTTCGATGAAATTCAAGAGATCGATACAACTGAATTTAAGCACGTTTTAAAATCAATTCTCCAAAACTAACAATAACACCCATAAAAAGTCACTCACAGATTGATATCAACATAAATTCTCATCGAAAACTGTAATCTGTTTTACCTTTAAGTCCCTCGCTTGCTTGGAAATTCAAATCTCCGCTTCTGGTTCTGAAATCCGTAGAAAACAAACATCTCCCGCATTTGATAAAAACGTAATACATGAAGTTCCTCGAAGCAAGATTTTATCCATGAAAGCTCGTCTTTTTCCACTAAAGCAGCTTCTGAGTATCCCTTAATTAGTATCCTTGTCTTGAGTAGCAAACCGCGAAATATTCAGTTAAATAACGCCTTTAATTTAAACGGTTTTCTCCGCTTAGTAAATTCACAGCAAAACATCAAAGTGTTTTTCTAGCTGACGTGACATTCGGCCTTGTAACCGCGCGAAAAACAAAGCCTCGCTTTGGTTTCAACATGACGTCGTACGCGCATGTTTTGCGACGTCATACGCGCCCGCGAGCTAGTCCAGCGCGACGGCGGAGCTACAGTAGTCCGGTTCTGCGCGACGGCGGACGGAGGGCGGGCACACGCGCGCCCGCGAATTATTCCGCTAGCCATGACCATGAAAAATGACGGGCACAGGGTATGGGGCTGCGCAGCCAGGCCTTTGGCCTGGCAAGTGCTCCGCTATAATCGCAGCTGACTTTTTTATTGAACTACTGTCTCATTTTTGTTGTTTCTAATCCTGTTTTGCATAGCAGCGCAAACCAACTCCCACACCCTTTTTGTTTATTCTCGCTTTGTATTGGTAAAATCTTCTTACTATTATTACTTGGCATCCAGAAATAAAATCAAAAGGGTTACCGCTGTCTATCTTTATTGAACTCACTTTATCTCGTTTCTGTTGTTGTTTTGTCCTTTATGCTGCATTATCGAAACCTCCCTTCTATGGAGCCTTGTATGTTGCATGTTTACTGTATTAAAATCTAATAAAATTAAATCCTAAGAATATTCTAAAAAAGTGCAATTGCAATTACACAAATGTAATATTATGTCTTGATAAGAAACTACCTCCTTCGTTGTAAGGTAGGACCATGCCTCGAGACATCTTTATAGAACATCTTTATGACCTCTTTATAGAACATTGGCAAAGAAATAGGTAAATTGCAATAATTAAAATGACACTGCAAAATAAACTTACCGCCTACTTTCTCCAAATAATGATCCAAAACGAATTTCCAAGGACTAATATAGTCTTCGATGTATTTTTTAAGACAGATAATTCGCTGAGCCCGAATCATACATTCTAAATCCAGCATCTTCAGACCGCCATCTTCTATATCGTTGATTAACGCCACTTTGTTAACTTCCTTTACAAGATCATTCGAAACAAAAATTACAACTGCTTTTGACATAAATTTTGGAATAGCAAATGATTTAACTATTTGAATTTTTCCTATAATGGTAAGTCCCCTCCACTTCCATATATTTAGTGTCTTTTTTTATAGATTTAAGAGTTTCCTCAAAATTTTCTCTTTTCCTAGACAACTCGTTGTAACTAACATGCACACCTAGGATTTTTAATGATTTTTTAAATTTCCTGCATTGACCTTGAGACCAGATAGTGAAGCAAAGTGCGCAAGATTGCAAAGTAGGTACTCATAAGAATAATTACCTTTCAAAAATTAAAGCATGTCATGTCATCAGCATAAATGGCAAGTTTAACCTCTTTGTTTCCGATCTTGATACCTTGAATATTTTCATCTTGCCGAATACTACATGCCAGAACTTCCAGGGCTAAAATGAATAGAAAGGGCGATAGTGGGTCACCTTGTCTTACCTTCCGGTCTACCTTGAAATAATTTGAAGTGAAGCCGTTTTCATGACACTACTAGACACGTTCGAGTAAAAGGTACGAATCCATTGAACAAAATATGGCCTAAAGTTAAAAGCGTGAAGGACTTTAAATAGGTATTTATGGTTTAAAGAATCAAAATTGTACTCTTTACGTTACTGAACTCCTTTTGTAATATTTTGTCTTTTGTAGGTATCAGAAGATATGAGGAGGAAAACGCTTTGTTAACAGACAAAATTAAAATGCTCGAAGAAATGGCGGTAAGCGAACATTGTCACAGGCACACTTTAAACAGTCAGCTAATACAAAGAGTCTTTAATATCGAAATAACTATTCGAAGAGCGAGTAATATTGAATCTGAACATGCAAGGCGTGAAGTAAAGGGATTATTAAATCCGATCTTAAAAGCATTTACTCGTCGCTACAACCGGCTAGTAGCTTTCAGTTTCACTTTTGTTCATACTTCAGGAGGAGAAGAAAGTAACATGAGAAACCGAACGATTCAACTAAGTTTTGAAATTATTTAGTCGTTATTATTGTCAACAGTACGCTTTCTATATCTTTGTTTTATTTTCCATTTTGGACTAAATTATTTGAAAACTTAGTTGAATCGTTCGATTTCTTTGTTTTTGTTTATTCTCCATTTTTTGTAAATAATTCACTCACTGTAATATAATTAAATCAATAAACCCATGAAACAATGGATATTCTGTTGTCATTCCTACGCATGCGTTAAAATTATCTTTTAACATAAATACCCTACCGGGTCCTACCCCCCTCTCTCCTTATGACTTATATTATTTAACCCCTCACTTCCGGTTCCACT
>JAJGOT010001051.1:0-91339 GCA_022457155.1 Cladopsammia gracilis
AGGTCATGACTTTAAATTTTACAGGGTGGTAGCACGTCAGCGAGTCTACATTGTGTGCAATTTTGACACGTGTCAATTTGATTGACAGCTGTCAATCAGACTCAACATCGCGTTTTGAACCAAAATATTGCCCTTGCGTGATTCGCTATAAATGGAAGACATTTAACAGCACGCCTACTTTGGAACAATGATGAAAAAGCAGAATGATAGATGCGTAACACAGAGAAAAATAAAAAGCAGGCGTCCACGCGTTTGCGAGAAAGGATGACACAAAGTACAACCACTTAACTTATAAATATTCAAAATGGCGGTCGAAAACAAACCATTGTATCATTATAACTTCTAAAGCTTGAAAATTACAGCATAGCAATAAAATTGCATGGTTTACTGTAAATAAGAAAGAAGAGACATTTTTCGCGATTATTCGAGGGGAGGCGATTAATCGAGGTGGGCGATTATTTCAAATATTGCTCGCTTGAAGCTTAGATCAGTTAGAGAACTCCAACAAATAAAGGAAAGAGTCAAATACACGAGCGTCTCTATAGAAAAACTACTAGTATATGAAACATGTGCTTTTGTAACTTTTCTGTAATTGTAATGTTTGTTTTCTATACAAGAAGTGAATTTTCAACTTGGCTGGAAGGATGTGAAAGAAAAGGGCAGGGGATGGGGGAGGGGGGGGGGGGGGGGGGGCGATCAATCGAGGGAGGCGATTATTTCAAATATTTCCACCAAGGGGGGGGGGGGGGTGATATAATCGAGGGACGGCTATTATTCGAGGGAATACGGTACTTTACATTTGAAAATCTGTGCGATTTATTTTGAAACATTCACTACATGGCCGTCACTTTTCCTTGACGAAATATCTATCCAACCGACTCTGGGTAACTCTCCATTGAACAGCAATTTCGCCGACTTTGTCGTCAGGGATGTATAATTCGTGCGCAACGTTAAACCGCCCTCTTTGAAGCAGAAATGTTTTGGACGCTGTCAAGAACGTCCTTGAAACTCTTTAAAGTGGTTGTTTGGTCTGAAATTTACAGTGGAAAGAAATATTTGGACAGATTAGATGAACTTATCTATGGTAGTGAGACTACAAAGAGGGCCTTGAGAAAAGGAAGAAGGAATTTTAGTTGATGGTCAACAGAAGAAGTGTAAATCCAACCAGAAAGACAAAGGTGTCGACAAAAGGCGGAAAAATAGTCTTGAAAATGTGTTTAATGTTCAAAGATGCCGCTCGGTGTCCTCGAAAACGAGAGTAAAAACAATAAAATTGTGACGTCGGGACCGAATCTAGTGTCCGTAAGTCCGTAATAGCGGAGCACTCGCCGAGCCGAAGGCTCGGCTGCGCAGCCCCATACTCATAGAACCGTCCCGTCATTTTTCATGGTCATGGCTAGCGGAATGTTTCGCGGGCGCGTCGGTCCGTGTGCACGTCTGTCCACCCGTTACGTCATCATCGATGATGACGTATATGAAGAGAGAGGAACTGGGAACGAGGCTTTGTTTTTCGCGCGCTTCCCCGCGGCTACAAACAGGGCAGTTCGCAAAAGCTTGCCTCCGCGTCAAAACCAACACAACCTGTACTCGTCAGTGGAAAAATCACGGAGAAAGACAAACAAGATACGCCAATTCCTGAAGCAAAGAAAACGGACCCTAAAGCTCGCGAACGTTCTGAATATGACGGCGAACAACCTTTGCCGAAGAGGAAAAACACTGGATATCGGACAAACCAACATAAACAGAAAAGCAAGTAACTGTCTAAATGTGATTTGCAAAAATTGCTTAGTTAAGCCTATGTAATTTTACCAGAAGAATTTTCTCCAAGTTTTTACATTCAGAGCTAAATTCACATCTTTGAATATCCGTAGTTTTGGCAATGAAGCCAAACAACGCTCTGTTTTTGATTTTGCGAAAAATTGCCGTTCTGATTTTATTTGTTTACAAGAAACTTTAGCGACAAGTCAAAATGCGATAAATTCTCTGACAGCTAAATGGCGCGGTAATTGCCATTCTTGTAGCTGAAAATACTGATTTCAAATGTTTACAATGGAAAAAAAGATTCTTCTGGTAAAATTGTTAGTGTTTTAACGTGAACTCGACGACACCAAAATTAATTTGGTTAATACTTATGCACCCACGAATCCAAGTGAACGTAAATGCTTTTATGATACAATTCATGAATATTTTTTCAGAACTCTTTTAAAATTATTGCTGGCGATTTTAACTGCATTGAAAATGTTTCTGATAAGTTTGGAGGAAATCTTACAATTTCCACGGAGTTGAAAGTTCTGCACAAGTGTTCATCGTTTATTGATATCTGGCGCAAAAAAAAAAAACGGCCGACTGAGAAATACAAAGCACATGGTTTAACGCGGATAAAACTATCGGTACACGTTTGGATAATTTTTTTATTGCTCAGGACTTGTATGATTCCTTTCTAAAATGTGAAATTTTGCCTTGTGTTTTTTCCGATCATGATTCTGTTGATTTATCCGCAATTTGCATAATGCATTTTCCCGTGGACCAGGACTTTGGAGGCTAAATTTAGAATTTAATATTTACGATATGATCTCAGAAATTATTAAGAAACATGTATTGTACCGGAAAGCATTTAATTCCATTCAAGCTTGGTGGGATTTTCTTAAAGAATCTATAACATTAGTTGCTATAGATTTTGGTCGAAGTAAACAACGCATATTTAATCGCGGCCACGCGACTATAATTTCTTTGATCGAAGCAAAACGGGCTCTTATTTAAGGAGATAACTTAGCAAAAACCACCATAGAAACGCTCGAAAGAGAAATTCGAGCCGTTAATTTATCCCAAATGAGAGGAAACTAAATTCGTAGCAGAGTCAAATGGCTTGAAGAAGGTAAAAAACCTAGCAAATTCTTTTTTTACGCTCGAAGCAACACGGCTCAGAAAAATACTGTTCATTCTATTTATAACTCCGGCGGTGTTAAACTCTTTTAACAAGACTCCGGCTCATTCGATTTTTACCGTAATTTGTACTCGCAAGAACCTGTTAATTTATCAGTCCAAACCGAATTTTTGAACAAACTTGAAAACAGATTAGAGCGAAATTTTATCCTGCGAAGAATCAGTTTTATCTTTGGCTAAAATTACCCACGCAATGCGTGGACTTTCTTCAGGGAAACCCCCCGGTTCAGACGGATTACCTCAAGAATTTTACGCTATATTCTGGAATCTTTTTGACCTTATTAATAGTTTGGAAAACAATTCTTTCAGTGATTCAATGCAAGGAGGCGTGACTAGGTTACTTTATAAGAAAGATGATAGGAAAAACCTAAAAAATTGGTGACCCCGCCATTTCGCTACTCGATGTTGATTACAAAATTTGTTCAAAAGCTCTTACAAAATGACTTTCAAAAGTGTTACTTTCGATTATTCAAGAAGATCAAACTTGTTCCGTCCCAAGTAGGACGATTTTTGAGAATTTATTTATTTCTCTTGCGTGACACTCACTGTCAAGCAAATATAAAAATTATAGCTAATCGTTTTTTGACGAAAGAAATTCCACTCAAGTCGGGGGTGAGGCAGGGAGATCCCCAGTCTCCACTTTTGTCCATTTTATGCGCAGATGTTTTGGCTACCAGTGTAAGAAAGGATGATACTATTGAAGGTTTTCTCCTTCCAGAAGCCTGAGGAAAGCGTTTTAAAATTCGCCAATATGCGGATGACTCCACATGTTTTGTGAAGTACATTTTTTTCTTTAGACAAATTGTTTACCTCACTTCACAAATACGAGACAGGTACAGGGATTAAATTAAACGCCATGAGGTTAGGAGCTTGGTGCTCATATCCGGACAATCCTTATGGCCTGACGTTGGTGTCAAGAATGCGAATCTTGGGTGTCTGGTCTAGCAATGGTAATGCAAATTTGAAACCGGATAACTGGTTACCACGCCTTTCCAAGCTAGATTAAAATTTGAACCTGTTGAAGGGTGTGGGGTGTTTTCACTCCCACCCTATCGGCACTACTCAATACTAGATTTTTAGTTAATGTTAATACTATTTTCTTTTACCTATGGACTTCTGCTTACGATGAGAATGACATGCGAGCACGTTTTTTCATTAAGACCATACTTATGGTATATGGGTTTTTCGAAACAAGGCAACTTTTCACAATGGCACCGAGAACTCTCGGGCCACTGTAAGGGACATAAGGAATGACATCACAACACAGTTGCAAATTTATTTCTTTCGAATGACCGAACAGAAATTTTCTGCTTTGTGGTGTCATCCGAATATTTGTGAAGCTTGTGACTCATAATTGAGCTACTGGCAACTCATCATTTCCAAATCAGTTTTTCGGGTAATTTTCCAGACGCAACAGATGTACCGCGTATTTTATTCGGAAATTAGTCATACTAGTTATTCTAGACCGAGAAAATGTTGTTTTGTGAGTTATTGTGTAATTTGTGCAGTCTAAATGTACTGTGCAGACGGTCGCGTTATACGCTTACTGTTTTTGAGAATTGCTAAAATTGAAAAATAGTCTGGTCGTCAATCTTAATTCTAATTTTTCTTGTGCTTCCGACCTTTCACCTAAGTTAAGCTTATCATTATCGTTTCTGTTCAGAGAGCTCCGCTGTTAGGCTAAGCCTATGTATATATTATCGAGAGTCCGTAATAGCGGCAGCTTTTTTTCAGTAAAACGTCTATAACTTTTGCCGGGGATTTACCGTTTGTCCGTAATAGCGGGGTGTCCGCAAGGCAAGAGAGTACTACTGTCATATTTATCGGTGGTTATTTGTCGATTAATAGGGAGCTTAAGATCCATGACGACGGCATGGACGACGACGACCGGAAGTGAGATTCACGCGATTTTCCCGCGAATTCCGTCGTCGTCCTCTCGTCAACGACGACCAAGCCAGTAGTTTCACGTCGTCGTGCAAAGGAGTTGTTTAAACAAAGTTCAAAGGTAAAAATTTACACTGACTTGTCACTTTTGTAAATTTTTTTCATCCTTTATCTTTTGTGGTTTCATTTTAGCTTCTCTTCATGCTATTTTACGAAGCGAATTGGATTAAAAATTTGACTGTATATAACGTGCGTGTTTTCTTGTTGTTTACTAACTGGCGGCAATACAAGAGGAAAAGGCGAACCGGTAAGTCGTAAATTTATTTTTCCATGAGGTTGTAAAAAGGAATGAAGAACCTGAATAATAATAATTATAAGTACTCAATTGTGTTTTGACTTGAGAACACAACTGTAAGTGCTGGTAGTATAACGTTTATCTTTAAAACTTGCCCTCACGGTCGAAACAACTAGATCGAAAAAAAATTATTCATGACTGCAAGCAGCTGGCCGCAAGCCTTGAATAGAAGAATTTAATCACTTGTACTCTGGAATTTTCGCCTCTGTAATATGTAAAATTATATCGAATCTTTAGCAGTGAAACGTTTCATTTTGTAACTTTTTTGCACATGTGATTATTTAGACTCACTTATGGCCAAATACAATTATTTTGCCAACTCCTGTAATCAATTGTGTATCGTGTTTATTTTTAGGAATCCAAACTTTGTATGGAATTCCGAACACAATATACTAATGTGCCGGGAATTCGGCCAAACACTCGGACTTGGCCATTTCATACAGCGCGAACGTTCGATATTCTCCATGGGGAAAAAATCAGGATTTTTTCACTCGAACAGGTCAAACAAAACTGGAAATTCTTCGTCGTTAATAAAGTTTAATCCGCGGCTCAAAAAAAGAAGCTCACTCATGTCCTTAAACGATGTCATCTTGAGCGAGACGTTTTCAACAAGCCAAGTCGAAATAAGTCGTCGTCGTCTACCTGCTGGCCGCATCTTAAGTTTTCCCAGCGAAACCGACGTCCTCAGTCCAGTCCTCCCGCGGTCTATAGACGTCGTCGTCGTCTCGTTCGTCGTGGATCTTAAGTTCTCTAATACTAGTAGTAATCATAGATTATAGTGCGTCTCCTTATCCCGTGGCACCTCGTCTTGACCTAGTACTTAAGTTTCAGCCACTGTTTAACCCTTTAACTCCCAAGAGCGCCAATTATCAAAATTCAAGAAAAATCCCAAATTTCGTTTTGTAAAATATTGAAAAACAAATGGTACCATGTAAAGTACTGCCGAAGAGGTTTCATTTAAATGGTCACACCATAGGATTTCGTCCACAGACTCAAATGTTAGAACTACACCACATGTCTCCATAATTGATTCTGGGAGTGAAAGGGTTAAAGGGGCTATGTCGCGAGGTATGTCACGCAGGCAAAAACGTCGGGCCGACATCAAACAAATTCACGCTATCGCCATGGAATAGGGCAAAAATCCTTCAATTCTGCCGTGCTGTGTACTCCGAAAGGTCTCAGATTTTTCCAACATATAAATAGTATATTTGTCTTGATTTCATTTAGGTTATTTCCCCGATTCTGAAATCATACGCCTCAGTACATGTACTAATGCCGGAAGCGGAAATGAGAAATTTCTGCGAAAGTGCTCCCGTGATAAACGATTAAGTCACGCAACATACAACGTGAATTTCTTAGGATTCTACGGATAAAATTGCAACTACCAGTTTATACAAGTAAGACACAAGACTGTTGAATATAATTCCTTTATTAGCTAGACAAATTTTAGTTACAAAAGCGAAATCTTTAGTCGCAAATGCGCCCGATACGGGCGCAATTTCGAGCCCTGTAAAATTAATCTGCGTTCGCCTGGTGCGGCCGGTCAGTGAATTATTGCTACAAGACATACAGAGCGCATCGCACTGTGGAACATCGCGAAGAACGACGTCGGTATTTTAATAGGTGAAAGCTTCCCAAATCAGGCAGAGAACCACAGCAAAATCAAGATAGAACATTCAAAACATACCAGAACGGTGCTAGAAGCGAGGAAAATACGATAACTCAGGATAACTTCTTGCTTGATTCCAAAGGGCCATTCCATTTAATATCCGCACCCCCCCTATTGAGGGGTAATTATGAATTTTACCCCTTTGGAAAAAAAAAGATCAAAGTGCCGACATATTTCCCCCTTCAGAAAAAGGAAGATGTTGTTGATTGATCAAAGGTTCCGACAAAGTTACCCCTTCAGAAATGACTCTTGAACCCCCTCCGACATTAAATGGAATGGCCCAAAGAGACCCAACAACTTACTTGGTCCGGAGAAGAACCTTCGTCCAATTTTTCCACTGCGTACTTTTAGGCATTGAGATATTGAGCCGTACGATTCCAAAATCGGGAAAAAATCCGAAACTTTGTAGTTGTGGAACGTTGTACCTTGTCGAACGAGCTGTCAGAGCACGAAGCAGCAAAAAAGTGCGAACGCAGGTCAAAGCAAGCGCTTGTGACGTTTCAAGATGGCGCAGATTTGGTACCGACACTTTTCTCGATTCGTTCCGCCTAGCCGACAAGATTAGGAAGCGTCTCCTTCGTCGACGCAATAACCACTATGAAAACGAGACTCATAATATCATTCTGATTTTGTTTTATATCGGGTCCGAAAAAAAAGGGAAGCCAAGGTAAAAAAACACTCAGACAGGATCAAGTGATAGAAAAAATGTGGTGGTTAAAATAAAATAGTTTTCGGTGGTTATTTATCTTTAGCTAATAAAAGCCTTTAAAACATAAACTAGAAGTAATCATAGATTATAGTGCGTCTCCTTATACCGTAGCACCTAGTCTTGACTTACGTAGTACCTCAGTTTCAGCCACTGTTGAAAGGGGCTATGTCACGAGATATGTCACGCAGGCAAAAACGTCGGGCCGACATCAAACAAATTCGCGCTATCGCCGTGGAATCGGGCAAAATCCTTCAATTCTGCCGTGCTGTGTACTCCGAAAGGTCTCAGATTTTTCCGACATAAATAGTATATTTGTCTTGATTTCATTTCGGTTTATATTTCTCCGATTCTGAAATGCTACGCCTCAGTACTTGGTGTGATACCCGGAAGGATTTTACCGACTAAATAAATGTAGATATCTCAATGTCTGGAAGTTGCATCATATGTTTAACAAGAGGCTAGCTGGTAGCCTGTACTCATGCGCTTGCATAAGAACGTTTTATGGTTTATTTTAACTGGGTCACGCCCCCCTTCCCTCTCAACGAATTTTGCGTGACATGTAAGTCTTGTTTTGTTTACATTTTATCAGATATTATTTATTACGACTGAATTTACACACGTTTGTAAATGCCCCTATGGCATAGGAATTCGTTTTAGTGCTTTTGATTTAGTTTAGTCATTTTCAAGTAGTCCTTAAAGTCACACTAGGTGACTTGTCATGCGTTCTCAGACATCACGTGTATTGCGTTAGACATCTATTGTGCAATTCGAGGTCGCATGTCAACCAATCAGATCAGTGAAAGTCCTCCCGCGGGATACGGGAAACTTTAAAAAAACAAGGCAATAGCGGGACGAAAGCTAAAAATAGAAACAAGGAAACCTTACCGAAACCTTGACTCATGCCGCTATGCGCATGAGTAATCAAGATGGCGCAGATTTGGTACCGACACTTTTCTCAATTCGTTCCGCCTAGACGACGCGCTAAGCATGGTGGATACTATTGTGACGTTTCAAGATGGTGCAGATTTGGTACCGACACTTTTCTCGATTCGTTCCGCCTAGCCGACAAGATTAGGAAGCGTCTCCTTCGTCGACGCAATAACCACTATGAAAACGAGACTCATAATATCATTCTGATTTTGTTTTATATCGGGTCCGAAAAAAAAGGGAAGCCAAGGTAAAAAAACACTCAGACAGGATCAAGTGATAGAAAAAATGTGGTGGTTAAAATAAAATAGTTTTCGGTGGTTATTTATCTTTAGCTAATAAAAGCCTTTAAAACATAAACTAGAAGTAATCATAGATTATAGTGCGTCTCCTTATACCGTAGCACCTAGTCTTGACTTACGTAGTACCTCAGTTTCAGCCACTGTTGAAAGGGGCTATGTCACGAGATATGTCACGCAGGCAAAAACGTCGGGCCGACATCAAACAAATTCGCGCTATCGCCGTGGAATCGGGCAAAATCCTTCAATTCTGCCGTGCTGTGTACTCCGAAAGGTCTCAGATTTTTCCGACATAAATAGTATATTTGTCTTGATTTCATTTCGGTTTATATTTCTCCGATTCTGAAATGCTACGCCTCAGTACTTGGTGTGATACCCGGAAGGATTTTACCGACTAAATAAATGTAGATATCTCAATGTCTGGAAGTTGCATCATATGTTTAACAAGAGGCTAGCTGGTAGCCTGTACTCATGCGCTTGCATAAGAACGTTTTATGGTTTATTTTAACTGGGTCACGCCCCCCTTCCCTCTCAACGAATTTTGCGTGACATGTAAGTCTTGTTTTGTTTACATTTTATCAGATATTATTTATTACGACTGAATTTACACACGTTTGTAAATGCCCCTATGGCATAGGAATTCGTTTTAGTGCTTTTGATTTAGTTTAGTCATTTTCAAGTAGTCCTTAAAGTCACACTAGGTGACTTGTCATGCGTTCTCAGACATCACGTGTATTGCGTTAGACATCTATTGTGCAATTCGAGGTCGCATGTCAACCAATCAGATCAGTGAAAGTCCTCCCGCGGGATACGGGAAACTTTAAAAAAACAAGGCAATAGCGGGACGAAAGCTAAAAATAGAAACAAGGAAACCTTACCGAAACCTTGACTCATGCCGCTATGCGCATGAGTAATCAAGATGGCGCAGATTTGGTACCGACACTTTTCTCAATTCGTTCCGCCTAGACGACGCGCTAAGCATGGTGGATACTATTGTGACGTTTCAAGATGGTGCAGATTTGGTACCGACACTTTTCTCGATTCGTTCCGCCTAGCCGACAAGATTAGGAAGCGTCTCCTTCGTCGACGCAATAAAGAGGGGGACATTGGGGATTTGCGGTGTTGCTCATTTTTATCTCCTGTAAGTTAAACATTATCTCCTGTAAGTTAATGTTTAACTTACAGGAGTATTATGTCGTCTAACCTGCATTCTTTGTCGATCCATGGGTACATTTTTTTGTTAGCTGCATTTTTGTTAGATACTATTAATAGACTTTATTATATAAACACCAATGAAATACCAGGTGAGCTTTCGCGCGTAAAAATCATATCTTCACACGTGAGAATAACATGTTATCTTCACACGTGAAAAGATCAAAGTTCTACTTTAGGACTACAAAAAAAAAACATTAAAGTGAAATGGTTTGATTTCATTGGTGTTTATATAATAAACAGAACATTACATGGCCGCTTGAAGATACGAAATTTCTCTTCTCGTGTTGAAAAATATTTCACTCGTTCGCTGCGCTCACTCGTGAAATATTTTTCAACACTCGAAGAGAAATTTCGTATCTTCGCGCGGCCATGTAATATCCTCTATTTATTGGACATGAGAGTCGAGTAGCATATTTTTTTTTTTGGAAGGGGTTTAGCGAGCGCAGGTTTGTGGCGTGATGAAGCGATATATTCATAGCTTGATTTAGTTAACTGAGATTTTAGAGAACGTTAGAAGAGAGCAATTTATGTGGCGATATTTTAGTTTGTAGAGGTCTGAGAAGTATTGAGAAAGGGAAGGGTTTTAAAAGAGTTTGGGAAGGGTTTGAAAAGCTCAGAAAGCTTTAATGTTAAATGAGAGGAGCATGAAAATGTCTATGTTTTTTAAGTTAATTTAAAACCTGTGACTTTTTGCTTTGTAGTTTACGGTATGTGCATTTTGAATTAACCTTTTAAGTGCCAGTAGTGATCAGTACCAAATTTCTCCTTGTAGTATCAATGTACTATTAAGTACAGAGGTGATAAGAATTACGATAATGATCACCCAAGATGAGTTCTCTTGATCCTTTAACAATTTCTCCTGATTTGTCTTATACGAAATGTATGGGGACCAGTAAGGAGAATTTGTGCTTTGAGTTGAATTAAATATTGAAAGAAAGATACTCACAGACAAACGAGTCCGCGCCAGAAATCACTGGCCTGAATGAACGAAAGTTCTGGCGCTCTCAGCTTAGACATTATTGAGACATTCTTTTAACCTTAAACCGCTTATCTCAATGAAGGTCAATAAACACGTCGATTTTAATTAAATGCGCGAATTCCTATAACGTCTATAACTAAAATAGATATTTTCAAACGAAAGGAAAATATGAAATGTAATTGTGAAATATAGGTTTAGGTTATTAAAATTCTGAGTTTTTAAGTTTAGGTATTAGTACAAAACGCGTTTTTAGAGGAAACAAGAGGCTACCAGTAGCCTTTACTCATGCGCAAGAAAGTTTTATGGTTTATTTTGAACTTGTCACGCACCGCTACCACCTCAACGAATTTTGCGTGACACACATTGCACCATCCGTCAAGACACGGGGAAGACACGTTGATTAAAGTTACCATTTTTTCTTACTCGCTTTGAATATTCAATTTATTGATTCCCGTTCAAACCCGCATTATTGTCTAATACTTCCCAAACCGTGAATTATTTCTATTACATTGGGCATTGGGTTATTCCAGAAAGAACCCCCCACCCCCCTACCCCCACCCCACCGACGGATGGCAAGATTGTTTCGTTTCATTCAAATTTCGTGTGGAATGTAATTCGATCGCGCGCTCCACAATATTTATTCTAGAGGTCAAAACATATTTCCTTGAATGAAAATGTCATTCCCTTGAATAAAAGAGTCAAACGCTCATCAGAATTCATTGATTTTCTGTTTCCGGAAGGCTTGGAGCGCTAGGGTCTGCTAATTATATTAGTCTCAAGAGCAAAACGCGTTAAATTATCGCATCGAGGAAGCTCTCGGCAGCGCAAGCAAATCAAAGAATTTCTCGTGCGGCCGATATTTCGCAAAAATTCTCACTGATAACAGAAATAAACAGTCCATGAAATGTTTCTTACAAAGTAAATGGACATTCAAAAATGTTATTTTCTTCACCGTAGTTTTCCAGGAATGCTTAATAATTCTTAGTAAAGTCTGCCGCTTCGAGCTTCGAGTATGAATTCTGTAGGAACACATGTCTCGCTTTGTGCCGGGCTTTGTGTCTCGCTTTGTGATCCGCACAGGACGATTCCATCGCTTCCAGCTCTCTAACCGCCACTTCAAAGGCATACAAATCGTCTTAAGGACTCTTTCTTTCCATTTCGAAGTCTTCAAAGGCATGTTTACATTTTGGTAATGGAAAATGAACGTCTGAAAAATTGAAGTGTAGAGCACAGAAGAGGCCATATTTGTTTGAATCTGAAAGTCTTCTCTGAGTGACAAACCGATTCTCTCTAGTCCCCCCTAAAACCCAGACATGTGCTCGGTAGACGGATTCTGATTGGTTGAACCTTCCTGAAGCCTTTTATAACAATAGGGGGCAAAAATAACTTTCTAGGGGAGGCAGGGGCGAGTTCGCGTACACTAAACGTGATTACGGGCACGCCACTCGGCACGCCGAAATCACGAGGTCGCGTGTCAACCAATCAGACCAGTGAAAGTCGTCCCGCGGGATACGGGAAACTTTAAAAAAACAAGGCAATTTGTGACTACAAAAAGCGGGACAAAAAAAAAACCTTACCGAAACCTTGACTCATGCCGCTATGCGCATGAGTAAATATAAGAACATATGTTATATTCATGATAAGTATTTGTTATCAAAGATTAAATCTGAACACCAGACATTGTGTTTGTGTGGTTGTTTTGTGAAGTGAAAAATGTTTCTTCCCAAAATGATAAATGGGGACTCCCTCGATCCGAATATGCGAGTTTTAGTGAGTATAGAATCCTTTGCATCCCATATTTTTCGAGCCGGAAAGTTCGAATTTGGCGGCCGGATCGGAAAGTGTCGATCTCCATTTTGCGCGCGATCAAAACGGTCGTATTAGGAGTGTCATAGCGAACAAGAGGGATTCGAGGAGATGAAGCACTTTACAGTGGCATGTTACCACTTTTTTTTTCGAGCTACAAGCACTGGGATCAGAAAGTGAGAATACCTATATGTGATTTGTTTAAGGGAAAGGATTAAGGAAAGAAGCGGACGCATTTTGCCTGTGTACACGATTTATGTTCGGTCAACTTTGACAACTTTCAACCCGCTTGTGAACTACTCTTATCAACGAATGATCCAGCAGCCTTTTCTCTAACATGTCATACGCAAACAAAATGTGAAGCTATCCAATTATTGCCAAGGATTTTGGAATAGGTTCCATTACCACAAAATGGACGACTGTTTCATGTAATTCTGTTAATTACTCGAGAACGCAGCGCCGGAAGAGTAAGTGTGCAAACTATTGTACTCGGACAGGACCCACCATTTTACAAAAAGACTGGTGGTCTCTTTATGTACCCCCTCTCCCCCGCCTAAAAAGATGGTGTCTTGTTGGTATAGCCCCCATTCTATCAGGAGTAGAAACTGGGAGAAAGATAAAAATCTTCCTGGGCCATTTTACTGGCAATGCAAGCTTCATGTTGTGTGTATATTTCTATGAACTGTTTCTGTTTTATTGAGGTGTCTGTGAGGATATCTGTTAACTCAATGACAGTATAGTGTACAGCCGCCCCTTCCTTTTAAGAAAAGCTAGCCATACACATGTTCAATGACAACTTCCCCCTTTGTTTTGTGGCTTTAAGCCTGAAATAAAAAAACATATTTTTGGCAGGCTAAACCTTGTCTCAATAATTTATTTTACCTGCTTCACAAGCCACATGACCCGTCAGAATATCCACCTATATTGTATGTATAAAGCAGAAGTAAGAAATGTCTTGAAAGAAGTTGTGTACTAGTACCAGCATGTAAACTTGTAAAAATAGCCCTTTATAAGGGGTGCTTACCATTTGTAGGAAAAAACCGGTTAGGGTGACCTTTACATAATGGTAATTGATTTTCCAAATATACCGACCAACCGATGAGATTATCCTGGTACCCAGGCCGTTCACTCGATTTATAGCACGAAATTCCACTGATTTCTGCTATTCCTCCGGTAAAACAAGTGCTGGGGATGGCGTTTCTGTGGTCCATAGTGTCGGAGATGAATAAGCAAGAACCACATTGTTGACGAGACGCCATATTGAAAAGACAACTAAAACCGCGCGAAGGTCCTTCAAGAGAGTCTGGAAACGGAAGTATCGTTCAAATGGTACGGATAACGAAACGAAAAAAAATAGTGGAGGTAGTCCACAATTTCCGAACAGATTTTCCGGAAATTATCTGCTCCATTCGACTTTCAACCGAAATTTCCGGATTTTTTGGCTAAATGGAATGTGCCCAAGATATCCATACAAAGCAAATAAAGTAAGCAAGGCTGATATTGCGTAGAACACTTAACGCGGCAACGACATGATACGGAGCCCAAACTGAAAGTCGATGTAGTAGCAGCCTTGCTTACTCTATTTGTGTTCACATTTTTGGCTAATTAGATCTTCTCTAGATCCTACGTACAGCAGCAGCATTTCGTGTTCGGTCCTTTGCCAATTATTAGGGGCTTTAAGATACAGGAACGCGGACGCCTTGAAGAACGCCATGGTCGAAAAGGGCCTGGGTCGAGTGTACGGTGTTCGCGGCCGGAAAAATATGTTGTGTCTGTGAGCGACAACGCGAAGTTTCCTCCAGTCATGGCTTCATTTAAAGAAACTCGAGAAGCGTTTATACTTATAAGTCATGTAAGCGGTTTTATCGCCGATGTGGAGTTCATTCTGCTTTACGAAGAAAACACGTCCGATAATTTGGATTTTCCTTACGATGAATATCCGAGATTTCATTTGCAGGACAAGAATGAAGCCGAGTGCAAAGCCAACTTTAGGGTGGAAAAGTCATATTTTCCGACGAGTAGATGCACTTGACATTCCTGCCATCTTCGCTTGTCAACAAGGAACGGTTTGCGAGGGAACAGAAGGCCTCTTATGTTAAAAATATTAACCTAAAACAAATTTAAGCTTACAAGCTTTATTCATTTCGCTTCGCTCATGTGCAATTTATAAATATATTCTGTATATTGTCATTTGTGCTGGTTTTATTTCTACACGAAATACAAAGAAATTCAAAATACACTCTTAAATGAAGCAGAAATACACAAAACAAACAAAAACAAAAACAAAGAAAATGATTGCTGAAGAATTTTTCTAGTGACAAACAAACTTAAGACTTTCACGCACTTGGGCTTTGAGCACGCCATCGATATCCTCTGAGCTTTGCTGGAAATGCTTGTTTACCTTAAAGAAAAAGCGCCCAAGTTCAGTTTTTTCACTAACACTACTAAAAGAAATGTTCAAAGTTTCGAAAAACTTAAATAGTGTTAAATGAAAGGTCGAAAGAACCCATAAAAGACCATGAGAATACTCACGTTTTACCAGAAACGCGAAACTTCTTTGTGTCACGTCCGTCGCGAGCAAGAACGCGACAAATTGGGCTTTTTGGCATGCGCAGTGAACTTCAAAAGTTCATTATTACTTCCGGTCGTCTCTGGCGGCGTCCGCGTTCCTGTATCTTAAAGTCCCTATTCATACAAAGCAACCACGTCTGACAACATAATTTTCTCACGCTTTCTTGCATCATTCTCACTATTCGGAAATTCAAGACATTTACGGTATTCTCACCAAACGGTCCAAAAGCGTTCATCATGTACGGTTTACCCCATTTCGATTGAAAATGACGTGATAACGGCTTTATAATGACATCGTCCCTCGTGATACTCGAAATAACTCCTGGACACTCCTCGTCACTAACAGTAACAACAAATGAGGATTTAAACTCAAGAAACCGCGTACCCTTACCTAAATGCCTAATTGTAACATCCAAAACAATATTCAGACATAATATGACAGCAATGCATGATGGGACGAACTTACAGGAGATAAGCCATAGGGCACTTTGATTTTATGCGGTGTTGCGGTGAATAAAATCCCCAGCTTGCGGTGTTGCGGTGATCTCAAACCCTACGGTGTGCGATATTTGCGCTTTAAAGTCTGCGGTGTCCGGTGGAACGAAATTATCTGCGGTGTTGCCGTTTCCTGTTTGACCCTAAATTTAGCCTCTAAATGTTATTTATTCCGTACTTATTTATGAAAAGCACGTACCATTATGTTTAATTTGTAACAAAAATCAGTCCAATACTGTCTAGTTAATCTTCAATACGCTGCTGGTCGACAATCCTAAGCCTTTTTCATTTATAAGTAACTTGACAAAATATATATTGCGGTGACGGTGTTTCGTCGACTTTTCTTGCGGTGATGCGGTGTTCGGTAATTTTTTTTGCGGTGTTGCGGCGTTCAGAGCCCCCCAATGTCCCCCTCAATAAAAACTACTAAATAATGTGGTGGTTAAAGTAAAACAGTTTTCGGTGGTTATTTATCTTCAGCCAATAAAAGCGTTTAAAAACATGAATAAAAACTACTAAATAATGT
Organism: Cladopsammia gracilis; assembly: GCA_022457155.1. NCBI lineage: Eukaryota > Metazoa > Cnidaria > Anthozoa > Scleractinia > Dendrophylliidae > Cladopsammia > Cladopsammia gracilis. Next base: position 16,379 of record JAJGOT010001051.1, read on the forward strand.
GGTGGTTAAAATAAAACAGTCGTCGGTGGTTATTTATCTTCAGCCAGTAAAAGCCTTTAAAAACGTAAATGAAAACTACTAAATAATGTGGTGGTTAAAATAAAACAGTTTTCGGTGGTTATTTATCTTTAGCTAATAAAAGCCTTTAAAAACATAAATAAAAACTACTAAAAAATGTGGTGGTTAAAATAAAACAGTTTTCGGTGGTTATTTATCTTTAGCTAATAAAAGCCTTTAAAAACATGAATAAAAACTACTGGAAAATGTGGTGGTTAAAATAAAACAGTTTTCGGTAGTTATTTATCTTCAGCCAGTAAAAGCCTTTAAAAACATAAATAAAAACTACTAAATAATGTGGTGGTTAAAATAAAACAGTTTTCGGTGGTTATTTATCTTTAGCCAATAAAAACCCTTGCAAACACGTGGTTATTTATGCTTTCAAATGATCATTACAGATAAGTTGTAGAAAAATTAGGGAAAAGAAATACTGAATTTGTGCCGGGTGGAACTAAAATTAAGACCTCAATAGTATGCACAGGGATGTAGATAATAGCCAGGAACCGGGGAAACTACCCGGCTGTGCACTTCGTTTTACCGGCTGTAAAAGCCAAGTGCAACTTTAAAAGGACTACGTTTTTCTCTTTTTTACCCGTCTGTCAGTTCTATATTCCCACCTGTTAAAAACTGAATCTACATCCCTGATGCAACAAAATAAATACAGAACTGATTCAAACAATTTTGTTTTTTATTATAACTTTGTCTGAAGCTAAAATGCTGTTGGTATCAGGGTACTGGGCCATGGCAACACATGCTAAACACCTTTTAAGTGGCCCTAATGTAGGTAGAAAGAGAGTCGAAAGTCAACTATCTCTCCTCTTTCACCATTAATCGCACGAAGAAGGATGCTCAGAATTGTCCTTTTCACTAAGATGATGAAGAGCCACGGCTACTTTGAAAGAACTGACAAGCTCTAAAATAATTGATCTCCTCCTGGTGCATTATGAGCCTGATGATGCTCTGAAAGAAACACACACAAATTAAAATTAAAGATTGTCACAGGAAACTATTTTCCACAACTTAATTGGGAAATTTATTGGCAATTTATCAAGGGTGGCAGCTAGAAACAATGAATTGCCATGAATTTAGATATTTTTAAACCTGTGCACACAACCTTAAAAGAAAAAATGTGACAACATTTACAAATTTAAAGTAATCATAAATAAAATAATTATCCTATTCACATCTGAAGAAAGACAACCTCCCTTCTTTCACGTCATGGCATTGTTTTGGAACCTCACTGAATTACTGTACATGCATTATCATCAGACTCTCAATTAAAAGCAATTTGTTCTATGTGCTGAGTAAACTCAAGTTACAAGTAATAAGTCACACATACATCTATACCATATCTAAAAAAAATTATTACCATACCAAAATTTCTGATGTACTTCTTGGGTAGTCATATCCTTAATCTTATGACCTCTCTAATTGATTAAGCATTGATATTAAAAGGAGAAATGTGATGCTGATCATTATTGGGGCTTAAGGGTAATTAGAAATAAGATAATACATTAATTATTGCATTAATTCAGCTTAATTGGTAGCTATGATCAAGAGACAAATGGGAGCTTCTAATAAGCAAAGGGCTTATGCCATTATCAGCATCAAACACCTCCATTAAGTCCTGAATGGCTTTAACATGAAGACATTTTGTATATATGGAATCTGCTGCCAACAAACCTGAACAAATAAAGGAAAGGTAAACGAAAGGAAATTTCTGTCAAGGAAAGTGACAGCAAAATCATGTACGTAAATAAAGAGGGCACTTCTGTAGAAACAAGGTTTCTCGCCGTTGGTGGATCATGACATGAATCAGCCATGTTTTCATTATACAAATCTGATACATTCTAAAAAAGACATATACAAAACATGGACCCGGGACCATGGACCACCCCTGTGGACCTGGTCCATGGACCACCTTGTGGACCCAGTCCATGGACCACCTGATGAAACCACCTTTAATTTTCATCAATTTCATTTCATTTTTTTTTTATTTTTCTATCAGTATAAAGGATGGACTGCAGACTGGGGACAGGGTATAAAACTCAGTCTTCAGTTTCAATAAATATGGCGTCCAACATCAAGTAGAAACATCAAGACGCAAGTTGAATAAGAAGGACTAGACCAAGTCCCAAGCTACTATAATTGAAGGGCCGAGAGCATAACCAACCTATATGGAATTTAAGACCTTTTTTATTTTTTTCTCACTCAGATTTGCCTCATTTTATTGTACAGCGAATAATATCACAAACACTTGCCGAATTTGCACTTACCCTAAGGAATTTGACTAATTTCACCTGAAAAAAGCAGAGTTCTGGCCCTCCAGTGCTTTAACTGTACATTCAGAGCGCAATTTCGATGCCATTTCAAAGCAGATTAGCCGTGAGAATATGCGACCACACCAATACTCCCGACCAGTGCCAACAACCTGAACGAAAATACCGTTATTTACACACATGCCTGGCTCGCTTATCTATCGTGAGCTCACTACGGTAACACATCGGCTGTAGTGTGTGTATAAGCCAACGTGTATAAGGCCCGTCTGGTGATTGAAAGTCCGAAAATCCTTAAGTCTCTAGCACCTCTGAAAGTAACAAGTTGTGTTTCTTGTCGTACCTTGTGTATAAAGTGCCATTTAGCGCTTGTGGTGAAAAATAGACCTTGGTGGACAAGACGAGCCGGCGGGAAAGTCTGGAATAACCTCGGACCATAAAAGGGGCAAAAAAATTCTGAACAATGTTTTGCAACTAATTTGTAGTTCACGTGCCAAAAATGGACAAATCTGAGCGAGAAAAAATAAAAAAGGCCTACATGTAAAATTCCGTATAGGTTGGTTGTGCTCTCGGCCCTTCAATTATGGGATGCAGACAATTCCATGTGCTTTTCGTTTGGATTCACTGTGCATGTGTAGTCAAGAAATACTGATAATACTAAGCCTGGTGGAAAATAAACAAACACGTACGCAAGCCACCATACTGATGAATAGTGTTGGAACAAGATAAAGATTGGTTTTGTTTGTTTTGTTTCTAGATGCTTTGCGGATACTTGGAAGAGCAGTGCATGGCCTCCCCTTCCCTTCCCCCTTCCCTCACCAAGAACTCAAAATGAAAACACTGCTCTTTGTGTTGTATCCACAAAGCACCTAGAAACGATTAAAACAATCAGTATGGTGGCTTTGGCATGTGTTTGTTTATAATCCACTAGGCTTTTGTTTTATCTGAATCCAAAAGAAAAGCACATGGGATTGTCTGCACCCCAAAATAATAGTAGCTTGGGACTTGGCCCAGTCCTTCTAGTTCTACTCGCGTCAAACAAAAAACTTCACATGCTCCTGCCCCAACAGTACCAGCCAGGAATCAGGCTGCATATAAAATGCAATGTCGGCAAATGCGTAAATTACATTGATAGTAGAAAGTTAAAATTGATGTCGAATGCCATATTTATTTAAACTTAAGACTGTGTTTTATACCCTGTCCTCAGTCCACACTCCATCCTTTATACTGACAAAAAAAATTCGGGGAAAAAAATTAAAATTGATGAAAATTAGGGGTGGTCCATCAGGTGGTCCATGGACCGGGTCCACAGGGGTGGTCCATGGACCTGGGTCCATGTTTTGTATACGTCCTCCTAAAAATAACAAACAGAATGTTGTTTCATAAAGCTTATCATCATCATCAAATAACCAAACTTTATTTATGTGTCAGAAACATTCTAGCTCAATTTTTCAATTGAGCTATTTGGCGACACCTGAGCTTTACTATTACTAACAACTTAAAATTAAAAAAAGCTGAAAAAAATAAGGCCCGGTTCAAACGTCGAACTTCACATGTGTCGAACCTAATGCAAATGAGAAAAATCTATTGTTCTTGCTAATTTGCATTAGATTCGGCACATGTGAAGTTCGACGTTTGAACCGGGCCTAATAAGTTTTAACTTAACAAAGTTTCTAAAATATTCAATTGATCTAATTGTTGATATCCAAGTATATGTAATATATATCTTTCGAAGCAAAACAATAATTAACAACCTATGTAAAATCTCTCATTAGAGATTCACCTTACCAGCAATGAATCTGAAATAGGTGGGTTGAAATACATATACATGAGCGTTGAGACTAATGCGAAATTCGCAGTTAAGTTCCTCTATAGATAAAATTTAAAATTCGCGAGTAAGTGTCTCTGTATATATATACAGAGCAAAAACTTCGCCGTTAATAAAAATTCAATAACGGCGAAATTTTACCTCAGTCTATATATACAAAGCAAAAACTTCGTTGGCTCAGTAATATAATAACAAATCGTAACATTATTTCCATTTTAACTTTAACTTTAACTTTAATTAACATAATTGCCTTTAGCAAGCTAATCCGGCAATGGGCGGTCAGAACACGGAAGCTCATGACATTGACAGCGAAGGGAAAAAAAAAAATCGTCAATACGTGAAATTGTTACAAATACTTGAATGAAACGCAGCAACAGAGTCAGCACATATAACAGCTGGAGACAAAGCGTTCCAAGCGGGAACAGTTCTTACAAAAAAAGAAAACTTGTGGGCGTTAACATTAGATGAATAAGGCCCAGTTCAAACGTCGAACTTCACATGTGCCGAACCTAATGCAAATTAGCAAGAACAATAGATTTTGTTCATTTGCATTAGGTTCGGCACATGTGAAGTTCGACGTTTGAACTGGGCCTAACGTTGGTATTGGAATGGGTGCTGGCATTTAATCGCGAAATTTTCATTTATATATACTCCCCATATACATCAAGCTGCTCGTCAAGCGGATCTTCGAGACTCTGACATTGAGTGCTGGTACCACTTGCTTGCTGCGTTTTGTTCGGTCCTCTTTTCCTTTTCTTTCTTACAAACTGTGTCATATCATAAATAGGCATACCGATTTCTGTACCTCGCCGTGTTTCCATCTTTATGAATAGCAGGAAAAGATTGAAACGGAGGTGAGTTGCATGAACTACTCCGGTCGTTATCTGCCGCCATTTAACTATTATAGCGCGAAAGCGCGCGTGATATCGGCTAAAATTAGGCGATATCACGCAAGCTTGAGCGCTATAATAGTTTTATAATTCAACACATTGATAACAAAGCACAGTTTGAAGAAAAAATATCGCCGACTAGCCTTTTATTTTAAAAAAAAGCTTACAGATGTTTTACCGCGCGAAACTTGCAACATCACACAGTTCATGAATGAAAGTTGCGCCTTTGTCAATATTGTGCAAGCTTGAACACTATAACTGTTTTATAATTCAACACATTGATAACAAATCACAGTTTCGAGAAAAAAATCATTGAGATATACAACCTATCATTAAGTAAAAAGGCTAACTACAATATTTTACCTCGCACCATTTCTTAAACAACAAGCAATGAATGCCGAAACTTTTGCCAAGCTAAAATTAATTTAGCGTACACAATCAGTTGACAGTTTCTACGAAGAGCTTTCGTCTACTCGAAGAACGGGACAGAGTAGTGACTACAAAAATTAAAACACAGTAAAATGGCATAGAATGTCTTAGTTACAAGTGTTTCGTATCTTAAAAAGTTCAATTCAGAATCAAACAAATTGAACAAACACGCGGCTACGAACCTAAACATAGCGGCGAAAAGTCGGAAAGAACTGTAGCGTGGACAGTAAGCTTACAAAAATTCACAGCTAAAGGATACAAGAAACGGTTAAAACATCGTACCTGTAGTTGATTTGGCTTTTTAGTCCCTTCCATAAGCACCAAATTTTCAAACATCGAAGTACGAGCTGAGTCGATCAATGTTGTTTACAAACTTGGAATGCTCGTTTTTTAGCTCCTACAGTCGTAATGACGAGATCAGAAACTTTTCTGAGCAAACATCAAGTCTATATCATATTCCAGACGTGATTACCAAAGTAATTTCACGAAAATTGTGCTCCTTCATTCACTTCTTGTCGAGCGGTTAAACTTTGAACCAGTTTTCATTCAGCTACGCCAAGAAACAACACTGCGACCGCGACAACGCGAAAATTTCGCGCCTTTTTTGTCCAATCATGTGAACAGTATTTTTCTCTTTTCTTTTCTTTTCTTCTCTTTTTTTCTTTCTTTTCCCTTTTTAACTAATAGTTCACGCACTTTTTCGTCAAAAGACACGAAATTGCAGGCAGCAATCATTTTCACTTTCCTTGAAAATGCGAAATTTACCGCCATCGCTGGTTATATGTCATGTAGATATAACGCATATCGATAACTTTTTTACCATATTTGGGCAGTGTATCAATGTGTTGAATTATAAATTATTAATATATAGATAGCCCAAGCCTAACAGCGTCGCATTTTGAACAAGCTTAACTAAGGTAAAACTTAACTAAGGTGAAACTTAACTAAGGTGAAAGGTTGGAAGCACAAGAATTCAGATTGACAAACGGGCTATTTTCAATTTTAGCAATTCTCAAAAACAGTATCACGCGACCGTCTGCACAGTACATTTTTATAGACCGTACAAAAGTTCACAAAAACAACTTTTCTCTGTCTAGAATAACTAGTACCACTAGTTTCCGAATAAAATACAGTTTATGTTTGTCAAAAATTGCCCGAGAAACTGATTTGAAAATCAAAAATTGCAAAAATACACAAACATATTTGCATAAGGCGATGCGAGTGAAGATAGAACTATACTATAAAATCAAAGTCTTGTTTTTGTTTACATAAAATCGCTTTTCAAACTATCTAATGAATGAACAAACACATAAAAATGGACAACACAATCTTCTTTCGAAAAAATTTATTCAAATCTCCATTAGTTAACGTTTAAAAGCAAAACGCGTACCATTTAATTATAGCTCATCGAGTTCAAGCTTTCTTCGATGAATTCAAGAGATCGATACAACTGAATTTAAGCACGTTTTAAAATCAATTCTCCAAAACTGACAATAACACCAATAAAAAGTCACTCACAGATTGATATCAACATAAATTCTCATCGAAAACTGTAATCTGTTTTACCTTTAAGTCCCTCGCTTGCTTGGAAATTCAAATCTCCGCTTCTGGTTCTGAAATCCGTAGAAAACAAACATCTCCCGCATTGATAAAAACCTAATACATGAAGTTCCTCGAAGCAAAATTTTATTCCTGAACGCTCGTCTTTTTCCACTAAAGCGGCTTCTGAGTATCCCTTAATTAGTATCCTTGTCTTGAGTAGCAAACCGCGAAATATTCAGGGAAATAACGCCTTTAATTTAAACGGTTTTCTCCGCTTAGTAAATTCACAGCAGTTAAAACATCAAAGTGTTTTTCCAGCTGACGTGACATTCGGCTGTGTAACCGCGCGAAAAATAAAGCCTCGCTTTGGTTTCAACATGACGTCGTAAGCGCATGTTTTGCGACGTCATACGAGCTAGTCCTGCGCGCCGGAGTTAGTCCTGCGCGACGGCGGCGGCGGAGGGCGGGCACACGCGCGCCCGCGAAACATTCCGCTAGCCATGACCATGAAAAATGACGGGCATGGTTCTATGAGTATGGGGCTGCGCAGCCAGGCCTTCGGCCTGGCAAGTGCTCCGCTAATATATTGGATATGGTTGGAAATGGTCATGTATGCGTCACGGAGTGTATTATTATCGGTGGTTATATGTGGTTGCAGGCGGTGTGCGTCACGAGATTTGACCAATAGCAAGCCGTTGTTTAAACAATAGTCCTCGCGGAGGACTATTTCAGCGCGTGGAGTTGAAAAAATTGTTCCTTTTCAAGGATTTCAGCGATGTCAATTGAAAATGTTTTCAGGCAGAATTAAAGAGAAATATCCCTTCTTCGTTATGGCTACAATTAAATGTTACATTCGAGCACAATGACTGCCTTAGCTGTTCTCAAAGTAAACCTACTCGGTTCAATTGCCACATTATCATAAACTGAACTTTCACACCTTTTCTTAGACTTCTCATTTCTTTACACGTTTGTTTTTCGTCAATAATTTGGGACATACAGTTAATTTAGCCTTTCTTCTTTGAGAATTTCGGGGTCTACCCGGGTCTACCCCTTTTAGTTTTCTTGGTTGAAGCCGTTCAAAATTGATAAGTTCACCAACTCGCCCAGGTCTCCTGGTGAGTAACAATAATTTTCGGCGCCCACGCGGCGGTCACGCGCGTCCTTTATCATCTTCTTGTTTGGTATTTTTTCGGCCTATTTTTCCTCAATTATAGTTGAAGGAAGAAAACTTTCAAACTTTCATAGGTTTTGATGTTCAAATTGACTTCTTTTGTCGGTGTTTGCAGTGCTTGTTCTGTATAATACGTGGAGCGGTCTTTGCGTGATTTAGGTCTCGTGGCGTTGACCCGTGCATAAATCACAGGGAGCCCATACAATCTGTTTGTGTAACATAATGACCGTTTGTAATTTTATAGGAAATGTATGGGATTTACCTAAATTTCATATTATGGCGACGTATCGCCAAATGTATGTACTGATCAACGCTAAATAAACGTTAAATTACCTTATTTGTTGTATGTTGTCGTCCTTTTGCCGTAAAAGTGATTTTTGAGCGATTTTGAAGGTTTCTGAGTTCGCCGTTGACTGTGCGTCTAAGAGAAAGACTTTCTCTTAGACGCACAGTCAACGGCGAACTCAGAAACCTTCAAAATCGCTCAAAAATCACTTTTACGGCAAAAGGACGACAACATACAACAAATAAGGTAATTTAACGTTTATTTAGCGTTGATCAGTACATACATTTGGCGATACGTCGCCATAATATGAAATTTTGGTAAATCCCATACATTTCCTATAAAATTACAAACGGTCATTATGTTACACAAACAGATTGTATGGGCTCCCTGTGCATAAATTTGATCTTTCCGGTTGTCTTGTTTATTAACGGATTGTATGTTTCGATTCAAATCAGAATAGTGTCTCTGAGAAAAAGAAAAACTGGCCTTTACGAAGTAGTTTTGCGTTTGCAGACTTGTATATTTGATTACTTTACCAAAGAAAAGGCGCTAGATTTAAATTCAGGCTAAATAACGCAAACGTAGGAGATGCTCACTCCGTCGAGACGGAGGGAAAATGAACCGCTACACAAATTAACCCATGGGGCATTGCAAGTCGTGACGCACACCGCCTGATGTGGTTGGATGCAGAGTCATCCTCGGTGCGTTAAATATGTGAAAGATGGCCGCCTCGAATCAGGGAAGCAGCTCTGGAAACTCAACCCAAAATTTAGGTTTTGGAGCTGGTAAGGAGAAATAAAAGAAAAAGGACGTGAATGGTAAGTTATAAGTCGTACGTTAAACGAGGGAGTTAGCAAGAAACGTTACATAAAACGAGGTCAGTACTACTAGTAGGAAATATTAAAAAATAGGTAGTCAAGGACTACATGTAGCTACTTCTGTAGGATGGAAATGAAAAAAGAGAAATAGACAGAGGAATGCATGTGGCTACTTAAATGGAAAGCAACTTAGTTTGGTCTCTCGACCAATTAAAAATAGGCCTCTGAGAGGACATGAGGTTACCGGTGGGAAATACAGAAGTGCAAAACTAATGAAAGTAGGAAATAATCGATTGAAATGACTATCGAGCCTGTGGAACTGCTGTATATCAATTTCACCTCACTTTAAAGCGTCTAAAAAGATTGACTTCTCATCATTTTTTTTCTCTTTTGTTTAAATGAATCATAGAACTTATTAGCCACAAGGCAATGTTGTTGTACAATTTATGTTTTAGTGCAAATTGGTTTAACATAATACTCAGTTGTAATTAATTCCTGGTCTTTTTATTGTAAAATTGTTTGCACTGTACTGTAATGCTTATGTTTGTTATTTTTATTGAAACTGTATTGAATTATAAAAAATATAATGTATGCAAGTATAATTATAAGAAACAAATTGTAAGTAATTATGTTATGCAAGTGATGTAGCTCTCTATTGTAAGTAATTAACGTGTTGTACGATGTAAGTTATATGTTAAATCTAAATAAGTATTTACAGTCGGTGAGGCAAGAACGAGAACGAGAACGAGACAATGCGCGAGTGAGCAGCAATGGGCTTCCTCGTGCTGAACCCTTTTCTCACAGATTCTCTCGTCTCACAGTCTCTTGGTATAACATTTCCTTGATCAAATATAAGGTAACACTGGAAATGTTAACACTGGAAGTGAAATGTTAACACGGAAATTTACACCATAGCTAGTGAGTGAGTGAGAATGACGTCAATGATTCAATACCACAAGATGAAAAGCGAACATTTTATTTTTAACACAAGGTACAATAGTTCTTGCCTTTGGTAATAACAATTTAAAATCATCTATGGGTGTAGATCAATCTGCTAACAGCAAATGGAAGTGTGTTTTTCTTAGATAGAGCTCTTTTCAGTTTCAACATGTGGAACTATACATTTCGTTTAACTTGACCACAATATTACTTAACCAAAACAACTTGATCCTTTATGAAAACTAACTTAACAAAATAACTTGATCCTCTATGGATCTATGTATAGTTTTAGCAGCAGCAGATCTTAATGGAAACTATTTTCTTAATACCACTTGTACAGTTCTATTCCTACCCTAATTGGTTTGACTGGTGTCCATGTGGATTCAATATCTTCGACATAAGCTTACAACTGTTTTGAGGTTTTGATCAAAAAACAAAACACAATGCATACCAGAGGACTTACAGAAGGAAATATTTGGTTCCCCGAAGGGAGTTACTCAAATCCGTATAAGGGTTCGCCAGATGATGTACATGGACCAATTCGAGGTGTTTCGCTGCACAAATCGCTCCATCATGGCCGCCCAACGAAGTCAAACATCTCGGTTCAGCGTTGGTTTTTCTGGTGGAAATTCTGAGCAGACCGTCAAACAACCTAAAGAAGTCTTTTCTAGAAAACATCGTGCACATTGCTTGAAAGCTGTGCCTGGTTACTGGTGCAAAATAGCAAAACTTTGTAAACAAATTCTCTTACCTGTAATTGTACATCGACCACATGGAAAGAAAGCACGTCGCTGGAACGTCTCAATCGATAAGTAGTCGATCGTTGACGAGAGCCGACGAAAATGAATCGGGTAACGCCGAGATTAGTCTCGGCTATCGTCGACGTGATCAAGTTTCATCGAGTTTGGAATCGTATGAAACGGATAATCCGAAATAAAACCGATATATGTTCCGAACACAATCCGAAGATTGGACCACTTACGGACTTACACACTAGATGACATAGTAGTAAGGTGGCTCCGTTGTTATTTCGGTTGCACTCGTCTATGACAAACTTTGTCTCATAACTTTTCTGGCACAAAAGCGATGCTTCTAAAACTATGCGAAATCTTACAGCTATTATTTAGCAATAATATGATAGAATTCGATTTAAATGGGAAAAATATATAGTTAGTGATAATCGGGCTTAAATAAACCCCACGTTTTGAACAAAATCGCACCCTGTGAAAAATTTTGCTGTTATATTTCTGTTAAATTTGTGGAATCAGCTTACATTGACTTAATACATACCCTTACCAAATTTCAGCAAAATCGTTGGAGCAGAAATGCGGAAGAATTAACGCCATCAAAATTAAGCCCTAAAATTTTCTTAAAATTTTAAATACTTCATGCTCGTTGACAAAACCATCTATGAACCCAAATTTCTGGGAGAAGCCTTCCCAATGCTTGCTAAATCTGAATTGTGCAAACCGTTAAAAAGTATTCACTGGTTCTATAAATATCATAAAATGCTCCAAAACTTGCTCAAAACTCCAATGCTGCGTTTTGCGTCATTTTTCGAAAATTATCCTGCAGTTTGGTGTCAAACTCCTTCCACATGAACTTCAAGGTACTGTAAATACTTTTACATCGACTGTTTTTTGCTTAGGAGGGCTTGCAATTGGAGAAATAGTTGTTGGGATTAAAAGCTGCTCCACATTTGAGCTTTGGCGAAGTTGACAAGCAGTTTTCAGAGTTTTGCTGACTACGCACGATATCACGTACGCCCCTCTAACTAAGGTGCAAATTTTTAGAATAAATTCCACACATGCTCATTTCGTATTCATAAACAGAACTCTGAAAACTGCTTGTCAACTTTGTCTGAGCTCATATGCGGAGCAGCTTATAATCCCAACAACTATTTCTCCAATTGTAAGCCCTTTTAAGGTATGTGCCTGGCTAAAATGCTGAATTTTGAAAAATAAAATAAAATACTTAAGCAGTGGTTAAGTTATTTTTATTTTTTCTGGGTGGCGTAATGACTATAAGAAAACACAGATATGTCGAGATATTTTCTGTATTGGCACCCTATGGCGCTTACTGGGTTAATTATTAATGGAGGTGAAATCACGAACTTTCGATTTTTCTTCTCTGGTATTTAAAAATATGACAAAAACTGTGTTGAATCTGTTTCAATAGCACATTTTGCACTGATGTAGTTTTAATACCACCTTGAATTGAAGTATTTCCAGTGAAAATGAATATTTTTCAATTACGAACTGAACACTCACTATTATAATTATTTTTTAAACAACAGTTCACTCTCCTGTTGGTATTAAAACTATGTTAGTACATCTGCATGTAATTGATCGCCCCACCAATTTTTGTAGGATAATAATCAATAGTTCCTGATAATTTCCATTTTCCCCACTGCTCCTACCAGTTCAGAAACAAAAAAGTTGCAAATCCGAAAGTCAAATGGCCAGAATTGGCCTGAATACCCCATAAATCGTTCAGTTCTTTCGATTTCTTCACTTGGGCGCCATTTTGGTTTGTTTTCTGCTGTTCAAAACTATTGCAGAACAAAAAACACACTTTTTTCACCTCACCCCTCCCTGGTTAGGTCATGTTTGTTGATCTGTTGTTTGCCGTTGCTATGCAAAAGAACTTCCGGTACAATGAGCATGTGCACATGATCTCAATGATCTGACGCCAAACACTTCAAGTCAACATGGCACCGCAAAAGAAAAAGAAGAAGAAGAAGACTAGAGTCACTCAAAAGAAGAAACTAGCCGCAGAAAGAGGGCTGAAAAGTTCAGCAGCGCGTGGAACGGGCCTTGGAAGTAGGAAAAAGTTCAGTAGCCTTCCGGCCAACTGGCGTGAAAGGGAATACAAACGTGGTACAACGAAGCAACTGCAGTTCTCGAGTCCGGGCAAAACAGTGTACACATCACAGTCAGCAGTCGTAAAAGCTCTAGAGTCGAGAAATATGAATGAATGTCTGTTGGAACGATCGCTTAGCTCTGATAGCCAAGATGAGAGAAAGACAGAGGAGTCGGATTATTTGCCATCTGACCAGGATTTGAAGGAAGATGCATCGCTTACAATCAAAGGAAAAGATATGGGCCATTCCATTTAATGTCCGCACCCCCCCTATTGAAGGGTAGGGAAATCCTAGGGGGAGGGGAGGGGGTTCAAGAGTCATTTCTGAAGGGGTAACTTTGTCGGAACCTTTGATCAATCAACAACATCTTCCTTTTTCTGAAGGGGGAAATGTGTCGGCACTTTGATCTTTTTTTTCCAAAGGGGTAAAATTCATAATTACCCCTCAATAGGGGGGGTGCGGATATTTAATGGAATGGCTCTATGGAGCGCCGCTTATTTGTCGGCGAATCGACGCAGATCATGGATTTTGTCCAACAAATAAACGACACTTCCAAGTGTTGTACTCCAAACTGCAATGGTAAGTTTAGCTTCATTGATTGCACGCTTTCTATTTCTTGTAATATTTACATCTGAGAGGGTCAGGAAGGAGTCAAACGTTTTGTGTTTACATGTAAGCTTTTATCTTGACACCTCTATTTCAGGAATGGAAACCGGTGAATTCGCCCACAAGCAAACTCGCCCACAACAAACTCGCCCACACAGAAGACTACTCGCCCACACGATATTAGTTAACTCGCCCACATCAAGAAAATTTGTCTTACACAAAATCAATTCGAAGGAAGTTCATTCACGTTGTAATGTTAACACGTAAACAGCGCGTAGACTAAGTTTTAGTTTGTCACGTCCAGTTCGCAAACGTTTATAGTCACACACGCATGCTAACGTCCAGTTCGCAAATGTCTTACGATTAACATGTTTATTAATAAAATCTACAAATCTTCAACTTCTGCGTTAAGATTGTTATTCATTCACGTTCTAATGTTAGTTCGCTAACACCTTAGGTTACTTACTTGTTTGTGACATTCATTCTCGCCGACGCCAACACGTAAACAGCGCGTAGACTAAGTTTTAGTTTGTCACGCGCCAAAATTTTATTAGTCACACGCGCATGCTAAGGTCCAGTTCGCAAACGTCATACGATAAACATGTTGATTAATAAAGTCTACAAGCCTTCAACTTCTGCGTTAAGATTGTTGTGCCAGCTAAAAACCGGCATGAGGTGAAGTGAGAGAGTAATGCAAATTCAATTGAAACAACCCAAGGCGGGTCGCTTTCCTTCCTTGCTAAGTATAGCTTTAATCACGAACGTTTGTTTGCAAGAAGTGAGAAAGTCACAAGTATAGTAATGCTAATTCAATTCAATCGAAACAACAATAAGCGGCACTCAAGAAAAGAAGGTGCGATTTTTTTGGAGGTATTGTGTTAATTGCTGTAATTGAAACAGCGCGGGCCCTTATTGTTACGAGATAACCAATAAGATTAATTTCATTCTGTTTTTTCGATCCGACGCTGTGTATAAAAGGAGTATTTGGCGTTTACCATTCTCTTAACCGCTTCAATAGCAACGAAAAACATTCGCGTATAGATGGATCTGTGCATTTCATGCAACTACCCGGTCCGGACCCGCCAAGAAGCTTTGGCGTGCGACGGCTGTCACAGATGGCAGCATAGAACATGCCAAACTGGTATTTCGAGGGACGTGTACCGTGCCGCGGTTCGCTCGGGGCAGCCAGTAGATTGGGTGTGCGATACGTGCACATCCAATGAAGAAGAAATTAATTCCACCATCTACGAGCCACCTATGGTAAGTCGGCTAAATACTTTGTTGTTGTCAGTGGTGTGTATTTATAAAAGGGGGTCGAATACCAGGGGGTCAGAAATCGGAGTGCAAAAACACAACTGATTTTATTTCTCTTTTTAGAATTGGTCAATCGATAGCGAGTGGTTACGCCGAGTAAATCAGGCCCGGAATTCCCGCCCAATAACGAGTTCACCCGTCTCTGATACCGATAGCCCAGTATCGAGTTCGCGTTCACCCGTGCCAGACCACGGTAAGTGAGATTAAGATGCGCCTTGTCTCCGAAAAGAAACTGCGCCGGATTCAGAGGGCCAAGTACCGCTCCCTTCAAGAGAGGATCTTCAAAACATGGGACGAGTTCCAGGAAAAAAAGAAGGACGCAGAACAACTTCTACGCGCATGTGCGCGTCTTAATGGGCCAGTTAGGGCCAAATAGGAACATTTTTTTATAATTTTAAAATAATGTATATAGTAACTCTTTTTAGCTTTTTCAAATTGATAAATAGTTTTTCAAATGTATCATGTTACAACATGATGTATAAAACAACTTTTTTTTTTAGCTTTTTCAAATCATAAATACCAAATTAGTTTTTCAAATGTATCGCGTATTAGCATAAAAGTGTATAGTTTTTAGCTTAGTAAGACAATGTAGGCTAAGGAAGAGACACAGTGTAAATAAAGAAGCGGCGAAATGGAAAATTGTCTGTTTACTGATTGCTAGTGTTTTCTTCTCAAGTGTTATCAAATCTCTCAAGTCTCTCAAATCGTTCAAATCTCTCAAATCTCTCAAATCTCTCAAGTTCTCAAGTGTTATCAAATTAGTCGCGTCTAAATCAGCTTCCGAGCCGTCAAATGAGATTTAACAAGTGTAGTGTACAGCGGATAAAGGCGGGAAACGTCCGGGAAATTGAAAGAGCAAGCATGCTGTATTGTCACTAGAGACTTTAAGCAAATCACTACGGAAGACGCTACTACGGCTACTGTGACAAAAGATACTGGAGAGAGTATTTAGGTTTCTGAGAACGGAATGGCATTTTTCAAAAGAACGTGGACTTTATTGCTGGAATTTCAGCAATAAAATGTTAGAGCTTGCGAATTTCGCTTCGCTTACGCTTCAATTTCAATCGCCAAAAACTTTAAAGAGAGAAATCCGTAAGAAAAGGATAAGAAGCGAAATACTGTGACTTCGTGTCGTACGGCGAACAAAGTACAAATTAAGTTTTTATATAAGCCTTTATGTCGTTGAATCACTACAGCAAGCAAGCATTCAATGGTAGCTTTTTTGTGTGGGCGAGTTAACTGATATCGTGTGGGCGAATCATCTTCTGTGTGGGCGAGTTTGTTGTGGGCGAGTTTGCTTGTGGGCGAATTGACCGCAATTCTCAGGAATAAGTCGTTTGCCTTTATTCTCCCTTTTTTGCAAGCAGATAACTTCACTTGATTTTATTGTACAGTCTTGCACAGCACAAGCTCCTTGTAAATAAATAAAACAGTATTCAATTTTATAATAAATGGATGAAAGCTGTTTGCACAATCCATAAACTAAAACAAAAGCTTTACCTAAGCTTGTTGTCATAGAGTTTATGTGCCGATTGACTTAATTTACATAGTGGAATGACACTTGCAAGCATTTTTTTCCAAACAGCGTTTTCATTGGGAGGTACAAACCTGATTCGATCTCAGACTCGAATAAAAACATTCACTGAAAGACATTTGAAAACATGTTTGGCCTGGGGGTAGGGGGGATTTGTTGAACAAGCCAATCTTCAAAAGTTCAAATTGCCAGGGAGGGGGGGGGGGGGGATGTTGAATTTTCGAATTGATTGGCCCCTTATACACAAGTAAACACTCATTCCAAAATAATTTTCTCTTAGGTTTCTTGGTGCTTTCCAAAGTAGAGGCAGTTGGTCAAGGAGGGAGCCTGAATGCCACCTTCACCTGCAACAGTTGCACCTTGCGCACTGTAAATTTCCAAGGATCAGCCCTTGTAGAAGGGTCTCGACGAACGGTTGTTGGACTTGCTCTAGGGGTAGCTTTTTTCATATCTGGTCACGGATTTGCCAAATTTGATAAAACACTGAGACAGTTCCTGGGCGTTAGTTGCATGACCAAGAATCGAGATATAGAATATGAGATTATCAAGCTTGTTTATCCTATTGTCACTGATATTCTGAATGAAATGTGTGAAGATAAAAAAGAACGGATGAAGGCAATTGCACTGGATGTTCTTGGCAGTTGGGACAAGGCAGTTGTCACTTCTGATGGTGTTTGGCATACCAGGGGGTTCTTCAGTAAGAATGGTTCTTTTATTATAAAGAACTACCTTACTGGAGGACTCCGTTGGTATGGCCATAAATGCATGCGGGGCAATGATGATGTAATTGAAGAAGAGCTCTATGAGGGCACTGCGAAACCTATGGAGTAAGTTCTCGCTGAGGAGTGCTATAAACAAGCAAAAGTTGAAAGATGTACGGTTAACACTGTTTGGCAAGATGGTGACTCCACATCTGCAAATGCTGTCAGTCTCCACCATCCCACTGCAAAGGTTTACAAATGTGGAGGGCATGTAGGAAGAGCTCACACTAATAACTTGAAAGTAAGTGCTAAAAAGAAAGAGTTCAGTGAAGATTTGAAGAATAAGTACAAGGAGAAGTTTCCGTCCATAGAAACATTAAAGTGTAAGTGTCGTAGGCATAAGGCTGGATGTGGGTGTTTATCAGACAGTTTTATAAAAGGAGCCCACATCAATCATTTCATAATTCTTCAACAAAGTAACACACCAGAGGAATATGCCAGCCGTATCCATAATTTATCAACATACCACTGCAGAGATGTTCATAAATGGAAAGGTGGATGTTGTGACTTCCACAATGAACAGTCTTGTTCTTGCAAGAAATGTGGGGAGATGAGGACTTGCAGTGTGAGGGTATTCCGTACCAAACCAAGTGCCCTCTAAAATGTGAATTTCATTGGTTGACCTACAAAATTAAGTGTGACAACAGGGTTGAGCAGGCGGACAAAGTCATCCACCCTGAGTTAGGACGAGGACATTCTAACCTTTGTGAAGCCCACTTTTCAGTTTTGCCCCAGTTTCGAGCAAAGGATCAAAGTCTTGAAAGGTACATGTAAATATCATATTTCTTTGGTAAGGATATTAATGAAACAGAGCAAAATCATGCTAAAAACCGAGGAACATGAACACCAAATGTTAATTAATGCCAGAGATGAGAGGATACAAACAAAGAACCCAACAATAGAAACGGGCAGTGATTCCCTGGTCTTCCATGGGCTGTGTGCTTGAAGTGATGTTGAATCATATTTCCTATTGGTTGGTTCATGTTTTGTGTTTTTATTCTTTTTTTGCCTCAGCAATTATAATTACTCAAAATGTTGTATATGTTGTAGGTTAAAATTATTTTAGGTTAAAAATTATTACAACTAGGTTAATTTTTATTTTCCTTTGTCCCAGATTCATTAACATAATCTCAGACAGAGGTCGAACTTAATTTTTTAGTCCACTAGCAAAGTTTTGCTAGTAAGATTTTTTTCTACTAGCAAAACTAGTAAGGTCACTAGCTATCAGGAGATGACTGAAAATATGGTAAAAATAACTAAATAGTATACTGTTAATTTTGTTGTCTTCTTTGCCGGCGTTGTCCTGTTGTTTCTTTGGTGGCTCGGGGTTGTCGGGCAAGACGTTATCATCGTCGGTCACGTTACCAGTAGTCCGTCTTAGAGGTCGAGGGCCTCTTGAAAATAGCGGTTATTTTAGACATCTACAACAAAGTGGCTCACAAAGCGTTAAATTCATTCTCTTCTGTCACGTTGCTGATTCCAACAAAATGTGAATGCGTAGATAAAGTGTGTATAGGTTCTGTGTAAAACCACGCTTATTTTCTCCCGTAGATGACATTCGATGATGTCTTAATTTTTGCCAGAAAATTCTCCAGGAACGTTCACTTTTTCCCTTCTACTTTTATTAGAGAAATGCTAACTCACAAACGTTTGCTAGAGGATATTTTTCAGACTCGCAACTTCCAAAAACCACTCGCATTTTGCGAGTTTGCGAGTGTTAATTTCAAGCCCTGTCAGACAAAAGAAAAATAAAAATTAACCTAGTTTGAAATAGTTTTGACCTAAAATAATTTTAACCTACAACATATACAAACACTCTCTTGTACATCAATACTTATTTTCCCAGTTATTATTTTTTATAGATTGCACTACATGACATCTACAAATGCAGGGCTGTGCCAAGGCAACATGTCGTGGTGCTTTGATGTTCGAGGACCAAACTATCACTGGGTTGCTGACCTATATGATCAGTTAAATCTTCCTATCTTGCCAGCTGTGGTTCAGGCATTGCAGAAAACCGTAGAAGAGAGGGCAGTTAAACTTCAGAAGGAGAAGACCCAGGAGGCAAAGACCAACAGAGTCCACATGAAAGTCGCTAGAGCAGAAGACCAAGAGTCCAGACGGAAATGGTTGAAGAGAAAAGCGATTGAACACACCTATGGACATGAAGATGACGATATGGGCAACAAGGACCCTCTGGAGGAAACAGGAGACACAACAGTTGGAGAGAGCACTGCTGAGGTTATCAGCGGAAAGAGCTGCCGATGTGGGTCCACTGAACATAAGCGGACATCACACAAGTCATGTCCACTGAACAAGAAAAAGTAAATAACATTTGTAGAATTGGACTCATATCCACCTACAATCGTTATCAAAAACCTTCGACCACTTGACTAAATTTTGATTAATCTTGTAGTGCATTAACCCCCTCCCCCCTTCCCACCCCCTATATCAATGTTGGGTGGTGATTGGAGATACCGGGGGCTTGCCAACCGCATGAAGATTGATTTGGGTTCCAAAGTTTAGATCCAACATTGTTATTGGGGGCCCGGGGGAAGCGAACATCAGCAATGTAGACTGAAAATTGTTAAAAAGTCAATTAAAATATAGGGTGGTCGAAGGTATTTTGCAAACGATTGTCTGAGAGAGAATTCGCAAAACGTTGTTTATAAGAAGACGTTACAAACATATATGTATTGATAGGCTATGTTGACAGTATTGACAAAATTTTTTTTTAGCTATATCCCTATAGACATGAAATATTCGGCATTTTATGTGAAATGACGTCATTTTCTAACATTAACCCCAGGTAATATACCGAAGTGTACAATAATCGTTTTTATTTGGTAATAATTTTGAAATTATTTTTTTTTAAAGCAACACAGACATATAATTAATTGAAAAATAATCAATATCAAGCGAATTCAACCAAGTATTTAACTTTTATCTCATTTGTGGGATCCCTGTGTAACACCAAAGAATTTCCAAAACAAGGATGTTGTCTTTGACAAAGACACCGCTTTCTTCGCCACCGCTGACGCTCCTATTACTCTTATCAGAGAAGGTACCATAGACACCACGAATACCCAGATGATGGCAGTACGCTGGCGAGCTTTCCAGTTCACGTATCAAGTGAACGAAAGTGAACGCAAAGAATTACGGCCATGTAAACGCTGCTTCGCAGAATTCATATTGAGCAACAAGAGCTCCAGCAGCTAAATGTCACGCCGTGTCACGCTACTATAATTCCACGATGCTCGCCTATAAACTCAAATAGCTCCATCCACGTTAAACATTTAGCATTTCATGGTATTATTACATAATATACTACTAAAGACAAACATTATCTAAGCTAATTACTGTTTGTAATTTGCCATAGCTGTACATAATTGACGATTCTCAGCGTGACGATGAAACAAAGAATATATGTCACTGAATCTTTTTATGTCACCAAAAAGCGAGAACCGTTGAAATGTAGTTTGTTCACCGTCCAAAAATTAACTTTGGGATTCCTAACATGATTATCCTTATTATTTCTCTCTAAGGAGAGTTAACATGCAGTCATATGCGAAAGTAATCGTGAGAAATTAACAATAATCACCGAGCACCGTGCATGAGAATCGTGAGAAGGACACAAACACACCAGCCCTCCCCCCAAAGACATGTTTTGCCGTGTACAAAAATATTCGTTTATTTTGCTTTAATACTTTGTACGTCCACCTTTTCTTGTTATAATAGCATCGATTCTTTTAGGAAAACTATCGATTAAAGAGTTTATATACGATATATCAGTCTCTTTGAGCGTATTCAGCACTCGCTCTTTAAAATCCGAAAATGTTTCTTTTCTTATGTTTCTTGAAATGGCATCATTATCTAGCTAGATTGTACTATTTTTGACCTATTTACCTACACTATCATACACTTTCGCACTCGACGATTATTGTATGTTTTAGTTTAGACCTATAACATAGTGTGAAATACCGTGTTCGCTACTTAAAAGCTTGTGTTAAGAAAAATACTTCGGACAATCGTTATCAAAAACCTTCGACCACTTGACTAAATTTTGATTAATCTTGTAGTGCATTAACCCCCTCCCCCCTTCCCACCCCCTATATCAATGTTGGGTGGTGATTGGAGATACCGGGGGCTTGCCAACCGCATGAAGATTGATTTGGGTTCCAAAGTTTAGATCCAACATTGTTATTGGGGGCCCGGGGGAAGCGAACATCAGCAATGTAGACTGAAAATTGTTAAAAAGTCAATTAAAATATAGGGTGGTCGAAGGTATTTTGCAAACGATTGTAGTCCTCAATTGAAGGGCCCTGGGCAAGAATGACCTACACGTATGTGACTTTTCAGGAATGTTTCACCCAAAACTTAAATTTTAGGCCTCAAAAAGCACTTGCTGGTAGGCTTGGTTACATTCTGCCAGCAGAATTTTGAACAGAATAGTAGATTCCGGGCAGAATAGCCATTTTTGAGCATAAAATGAGCAGAATACCCCTTGGGGACTGAAAATGACTGCTAGGAAAAGAGGACAAAGCAATATTTCTGTAACTAAAAATCTTTGTCGCGAATTGCTTTCTTTCCATTTGTTACTCGTTAGTCAAGTTCCATTTATATTATTTTGTACACAACAAATTAGTAGATTAAATAGTACAAAACCAAGGCTTTTTTAATGTTAGAGTATTTTAGCCCATGTTGTATGTATGGCAATTGAATTTTTAAGCGACGGAATTTAGCAGAATACTGTAGTACCCTTTGAGCATAATTTGGAACAGAATAGAGGTTTTGCATGGCAGCCATGTTGCATGGCAGGAACAATGAAAATGTTTTGCATTAGAAAGAACATTATTTCCCATAGGGAAAAGAATCTATTGTTCCTGCCATGCAACATGGCTGCCATGCAAAACCTCTATAGGTTATTTCAGTGGGCAGAGAGGCAGAGCAGAATAGCTGTTTTTTCAAGCAGAATGTACCCAAGCCTCTTGCTGGTCAAAATAATGACAGGATCATGTGAAGGTAATTTAAAGATATCCATCAAGTGTGTCTAAAGATTCATCCAAAGTGCCCCAGGTGTAAAACATTTGTGGATTTGTGCTAGCCGAATTAATTGAATTTTTCACCACGACTCTGTCATTGTTTTGAAAAGCAGGCACTTGTTTACTTAAAAACACCTGATAATGTCCAGGGTAATTCTGTATTGTAATTATACAATAGTAACAAAAATGTCAGACAGTTGTTGAATACTGCATTGTTTATTTTCTGAAAAACTATTTTTATAACTGATTGTTTACTCTACATTTTGCAACTGTAAAAGTACTTTATAGACCTTATGCATAAATGATGGCCGATTTATACTAGCCTCATTTTAGAAAAAAATTTCTTTTAAATTTTGCACATCCTAATGAGGCTAGTAAGGCTGATTGGCATGAATATAAAGAATAATTAATCGGCCACCATTTATGCATTAGGTCTATTCACCATAAATCCACTCTTGCAAGTCCCCCAGGTGTTTGAGGGAGTGGCATAACGGGCCTTGTAGTAAATTCATGCTAAAATTGGTACAGTAAACAGTACCAGTAAAACAGGCTGTTTTTTATTGTTTTGGTTGTGAGGGAAGGGGGGTTGGCTTATTACATGTATTGCTCCAAAAGGGGGCTTATTAGATGGGAAGGGGGGGGGGGGGGGGGGGAGCAAACAGAGGAGTTACAGTAAATATTTTCCATTTGACAAGTTTTTTTTTTATTACTGGACACCGTAACTAATGTAAATATTAACATTTTATTTGGAAATCTTGTACAAATACATTCTAAAAATAATTTTTATATGATCAATATTGTTTACTCTTATTTGTCAACTTTGAAAAAATACTTTTTAATTACATTGTAAATATTTCATATTAGATTCCAGACTGAAGAAAAATAATCAAGCAAATCATAATCGCAAATTATAAAAATAAAGTTTCTTGTTCATTTTAATTTCTTCTTTGCCTGTTGGCTTTTGCTTGGTTTGGCTGCTGGCCACTTCGCATTTGCTAAGTCACCAATGTTCACTTGGTAAACCTGGACATAGAATAAAATATTGTGTAAATGTCTACAGACAAAAAGTATTTTCAACGTACAATCACATGATATGGCCAACAAAGGTTTCAATTTATTTTCCTAAAACAAACTCAATCCCTTGGTGTTTACAATAATACAGTGGAACCCTGCTAATTCAAACAGGTTTTTGTTTCCCTTGACCTAAAATTACCAATTATCAACCCTAGTTATTTTGAACCTCTACTGTTTCTTACTATTTTTTGCTTCCCTTGTGTGTTCGAAATAGTGGGGTTCAGCTGCATTCAAATACAAAAAGGTTAAACTTACCCTAGAATGTGTGGGATCTGGGCTATCAACCAGACAGCCAGGGATGATTTCCCTCACCACTCTCTTGAGAGTGGGAGGGAAAACATAAGTAGGTTGAAATCCAACACTGGCTCCCAGTGTCTGCCCACTTCCATACTGCATTGTAAAGAACAAAAATATATGTTTCAATTGAAGGGCTCCTGGCAAGAATGTCCAAAGTGACTTTTCCAAAATAATGTCATTAAAATCTTGCTTTTTAGGCTTCAAAAAGCACTCTCTTGCTGAAATTATGACTGGATTGTGTAAATATAACTGAAAGGATTTCAACCAGGTCAATAACATTTTACCCTGAAAACGTACATAGCATGTCTAAGGCCGAATATATTTTCTCGCAAGATGTGGAATTTGTTTACCTCACTGGATCTGTTTCAAGTACTTTGACAATACATTGACCATTTTGACACAACTTCTTTATTTAAGCCAAAAACATACCATCTTTTTTTAATATTGCCAAGAAGTAACTCAGGACGTTCTTTCTCGCGCAGAGCCCTTTAACTGGAAATTATGTATTACAATTGTTTGTACTCTATAGACATGATACATGTATTCTTATAGATGTGCAACAATGAAAGTTGAGATCAGTCGTCCAATATCTATAAAAGTCCGCGAAGAGAGAGAGAGAAGAGAGCTTGTTTGCTTCAAGCAAAGATCGACACACGAATAAACAAGATAGAAATGGTTCCATAAAAGAAAGATGAAAATTTTCACTTACCCATAATTTACACCAGAGGTTTTTGTATAACTTCGTGAGGGCTGTGTCAGGCACTTCATCAGGCCGCAAGGTAAACGCAGAGAGCAAGTAAATAAGACCCTCGGGTACTCTAAATCTGTAAGAAGCAGGATTTCCCGATCTACATAGTATAAATAATTATTGAATATGAGGAAACTTCACTTAACTTACCCATTTCGGACGAATTCGGCTTTAAACGCCTCGAAAGCTGCTTCCTTCGTCGCATCAACTACTGCCGCCATCTTTTCTTCACGTGGAACAGGGACGGGAGTGGAAAACCGCTGCCTAGAATTCCGCATGCTCAATTTTCTTCCTAGTAACCGACCCAGCCCCTTTCTCGGTCGATAGAACCAACTGCCGGTAAAAACAACAAACTTTGGGTAGATTCTGCATGTACCGGAGCACACATTACGTAAAACAAAAGGAACAAAGAACGACAACAATACAAATGCAAAACAAGACCAAAAATACAATACCTCACAAACAATAGAAGACCATGGATACCGGTACATGCAGAAAGACCCAAACTTTGACAAAGCGTAGAATTTTAAACTTTTCTTACATTGGGATAAAACCACATTTTTGGATATTAGGTGGTATAAGCTACCAACAGGCCGAAAATGACCCGATTCTAGGACACAAAAAATAGCCAGGGCACATACCTTAAGCGAAAAACAATCGATGTAAAAGTATTGCAGTACCTTGAAATTCATGTGGAAGGACATTGACACCAAACTGCAGGATAATTTTCGAAAAATGACGGAAAACGCAGCATTGGAGATTGGAGCAGGTTTTGGAGCATTTTGTAATATTTACAGAACTAGTGAACTTTTTAACGGTTTGCACGATTTGCAATCGACTTACATTCAGATTTAGCAAGCATTGGGAAGGCTTCTCCCAGAAATTTGGGTTCATAGGTTGTTTAGTCAAAGAGCATGAAGTATTTAAAATTTTAAGAGAATTTTGGGGCTCAATTTTGATGGCGTTAATTCTTCCGCATTTCTGCTCCAACGATTTTGCTGAAACTTGGTAAGGGTATGTATTAAGTCAATGTAAGCTGATTCCAGAAATTTAACACAAATATAACAGCAAAATTTTTCACAGGGTGCGATTTTGTTAAAAAAGTGGGGTTCATTTAAGCCCGATTATCACTAAATATATTTTTTCCCATTAAAATCAAATTCTATCGTACTATTACTAATAGCTGTAAGTTTTCGCAAAGTTTTAGAAGCATCGCTTTAGAGCCGGAAAAGTTATGAGACAAAGTTTGTCATGGACGAGTGCTCCCGAAATAACAACAGAGCCACCTTAAACTGTAAGCGTAACTCTCTCAAGTCGAGAGCTTTTCATCGATTGTACAAACGTTCAGCATATCGAAAGAAACAGGCGAGCTTAAAAGCAACATTAAAGCATTGTAAAGTATGCTTACATGTACAGTAGTCAGCGTTTCTGTCATGCATGTGGTTTAAAAAGCATTATAATTTGACATTGTGTTTCCTTTTTCAATCGTTTCTTTCCTTGTGTACCAGTACACAATGATAGAAGCCAGTCAGCCCGTCGACTTCTGGCTTTGTGAACATGCTTTAAATATTCCACAGAATTAACACTTATGTCCAGGATTGCATGCAAGTATTGTTTAACAAATACTTCATATCTGAAACACTTATTTGACATTTTCATATGACTTCATATATGAAAGAGTTATCTGTGTTCTGGTAAACTTTTACAGTTGATGACACTCTGTGATGCCTATCATGGGGTAGCGTAGCCCCCGGCCCCTCTGCCTGCATTTTAGGACATAAAAAAAAAAATTATCTCAAAAGAGGAAACCGATATTTCGGTTCCTAGGACACGTGGTTTTCAAAGGTAAAACTGGGTCAGAGGGGTTAACAATTGACAAATTGTAAATAGATCATATCCCATGACCTTCATGTGAGGGAGCTGAGTGAGAATTTGGAAGTTTTCGCCTAGGTTTTTAGGAATATTTGCGTGTTTATGACATTTGTTCGCGCGGAAATTTAAATGACCTCACATTTGACACGTGAAGAAACCTTGGAGTGGATTTAAGCTAAAAATGAAGATCCCAAGAGTAACTTTGATAGATCAGAATCCGAAGGTGAGTCGATCTATGATAACCACATGTACTTGTAACGGCTTTCCAAATGATCGTGATAAAATGTTTCCACTATTATGAGAGAGGAAGAATTACCACAGAATGATGGAGCAGATGCCGAAGAATTAGGTTTCAGTAATGAAGACAAAAAATTATTACGTTTGTGTACAAGTGTGACTCTCAAATTCATGTAGTAAGGCATTATCTGCATGATCAAGGCAAATATTAAATTTGGTCATTTCTTGCATTTGTGAATTAATTAATAATTTAGCTTTTTTAAGTGCTTTTCTCTTTACTTTGTTATATATTAATAGCATTGAGAGAGAGCCTTAAATGTCACAGGTGGATTTAATGGACACTATGTTTGCAGTATAAGAATAATAATGTAATATGCGATGCCTTGAATATATATAGGCAAATCAGCCAAAATGAAGTTTCTTTCTGTTGTCAATTGATGCCCTGTTACTTTATTACATTAATAATTAAGTCGTCATTTTGCAGATAATTTATTGAGGATTCAAAATATATACTTATACCCTCTTATGGGGTGTTTGTACTTACTCCAAATGTTGTAAAGAACCTTAAAAAAACGTGGTAACTAAAGAGTTATAGAGAGGTCCGCTGAAAACAGGTTCAATTTCAGTAAATATGGGAAGCAAATTTCAGGACCCAAACCGGTGTCCGATGGTGTATCCTTAATATGGGGTCTGCTTAATACAGGTTTCACTGTACGACGACCTGACTGACGTCATAAAACCTAATACAATACAATACAATACAACTTAACACTTCCTAACACAATACATCACAATGTGTAGTTCCAGAAAAAATCCATACCCACCCCATGGAAGGTCATTGGAAATTCCTAGGGGGAGGGGGGTCTTAAAAGCCAACATTTTAGAAGCAATGTATGAAGCTAAACTGGAATTTCCTGGGGGGATGGGGGGTGCTAAACAAAAAACCTTCCATGGGGGGAGTATGGATATTTTCTGGAGCTGCACAATACAGTTGTCGTACACGAGCCATGACCCCATTTCGAGTGCCTCAGGAAAAAAGTCTGTACGCGGTATGCAGTGGCAGTATGAAGACATGACAAGACAACATATTTTCTTGCCTACGCGGTACGCGGAACACAGTCGTTAAATAATCAAGAGGACAGGGCAATATTTTTTCTTGCTACGCGGTACGTGGTCGGCGGCTAAGACTAAAGAGTTTGCCGATTGAACAATGGGCAAAGAACTACTTATATGGTATGTAATTCGATTGGAATTTTGAAGGCAAGGACCAACGTAACAAAACAGAAGCACCGGAATCTAATCAGCTATGAATAATAGCAAATCAGCCTTCCTTTTTTTCGTTTATGTAATTCGAAAATGATGGTAATTGACCCAATAAATAAATTTATGAATTAATTATCAAAATCTGTATGTAAATTTACTGTTTCCGTTAATGTTTTACTGCCCAGCATCTGCTCGCAGCATTATCATTACAATTTGTAACCTCTAGTATATGAAGTAATTAATGAAAATGATAATAAGTCTGTCAAATATATAAAGCATTTGTTAAACGGGCAAAGGGGCCATGCTACTCCATGATAGACATCACAAAGTGTCCAACTATAAAAGTTCACCATAATGATACGCTACCTGCATGTTTGTCACTCTATGTGATCAGATAACAGATTTTACAGTCTGAAGAACTGGAACAGCCAGCTCATTCGCATAAAATTTTCCAATTTTGTCAAAAACCTTAACAAAATTTTGTCATTTTCGCCAAATCCGCCGTTTTTGTCGAATCCCCTGCTTTTGTCTAGCCGTCTGAGCACTGGTAGCCTATACTCATGCGCTTGCATAAGAAAATTTTACAGTTTATTTTAAATGGGTCATGCACCCCTTTCCCCCTCAACGAATTTTGCGTGACACACTAAAGAACACGTCGAGACACATTTTCTGTATTCACCATGAATATTTCATTTATTGATTCCTGATCAAATCCACACTTGTCTAATATTTCCCAAACAGTGACTTCTTTCTGTTACATTTGAAAAGACTGCTTTTAAAAGTAATGAAATCATTAAATGACTGGGCTATTTTTCATTTTTAGCAATTTTCAAAAACAGTATTATGCAACCGTCTGTTGACAACTGTACTCACTTTGAATATTTAATTTATTGATTCCCGATAAAATACACACGTCTTTTATTTCCCAAACCATGATTTCTTTCTATTACATTTGAAAAGACTGCTTTTTAAAGCAACAAAATCAGTAAACTTCCGGGCTATTTCTCAATTTAAGCGAGGCGACGCATGTGAAATTAGAACTATAAAATTAGGTCTTGTTTTGTTTACATAATATCAGATATTATTACAATTGAATTTGAGCACGTTTTATTAACATTTCTCTAAAACTAACGAGAACACAGAGAAAAAGTCAATCACAAATTGATATCAACATAAATTCCCATCAAAAAATCTAATTTCTTTTACGGTAAAGTACCTTGGCTTAACTTGGCTGCTTGAAAATTCTTTAAAACTCTGCTTCTTCGAAAGAAACATCGCCCCACATTAATAAAAACATGAAGCTCCTGATCAAAGCAAGATTTCGTCACTTAAAGCTCTCCTTTTTCTCCACTACAGCGGCTTCTGAGTATTTAAAGCTTTCTCTTTCCATTTTGAATAATTATTTTGAATGTGTGTTATTACTCCGACAAGACAAAACTATGGTTTTGAAAACCAAGCACATGCCGAGTGCGGTAGCCATTTTTGTAGAATTTTTATGTAACTTGATGACCCGGTTAGTAATAATATATGCGTGCATAAATTTGCATGCACAAATGTGACAGGAAAAAAATACGAGAAAAAACGGTCCCTTACCTCATGCGCGCTGTGCACATGAGTAATAATGGGGCAATTTGTGTCAAAAACTGACACAATTCCCCCTTGCAGCCATCTTGGGTTGACTGCACGACTTGTTCCCAGTTTCTTCCCATATTACTAGAAGTGAAGTCCCCAGACCTGGGGCACATCATATCAAATGCTTCACATTTTCCCCACCACATAGTCTTGTGTATGCTTCAAAGTCCCCACAAATTCCCAATTCCCCCACATTCAGCCCGGGTTCCCATCCTCCCTTTGGAAAAGCCAATGAACATGCATAACCCCAAAAAACTTTCTGCATGGCTTTACTATTTAATTTAACTGAATATCAGCTGTTGTAATTGCTCGCATATTACTTGCAGTAGCATTGTTTTTTTTTTGTGTGTGTGTGTGTGTGTGTGTGTGTGTGTGGGGGGGGGGGGGGGGGGTATTTGATCACCCGCACTTGCTCCAGCGTAGCAAATTTCAACATTTTTTTGACCAATCATTTTGTTTCTGGGAGTGGAAAGTTCTTTTCTATTTTTTAATGAAAATGCCGTAGCTCATTTTTTTGTCATTCTCGTCACTGTAAATAGCCTTTTTGGTGTATGTCCTTTTAAAGGAATATTAAAAACTGTCTTTCCCAATGTTAAGACGGGCAATAAGCTCAAAAGCCCAAGGAGATTCGTATGTGAAATTATATTTCTGTCACACATTACCTGTCTGGTAAAATATTTGTTTTATTTACTTAACCAATGATTTTTTTTTGGAGGGCACAGGCAAACCTGCTGATGTGAGTGTTGAAGCTAGTTGCATACAGTAAACACACAAGGATTCTAATCAGCTTTACAACATGAATGAAAAGGCTGGACAAGAGTTTCTCAATGCACTAGCAAGATTCAAAACAAGAGAAAGACTTTCAACTAAAGTCATAAATATACCTCCGGGTGTGTACATGAAAGTCTGCATAATGTTGAATGTCAAACGAGATCTGCGATTTGATGACTTCAGAATGCTTGCAGAGAAAGTTGGATTAGACAGAAATGAGACAGACTTTATAGATCAAGCATTCCGTGATCACACTGATGAGATTCTAAAAACATGGTCAATCAAAAGTGAGGCAACTGTTGAAAAACTGATTGAGTTGTTGAAGGAGGATGGTTTTGAGAGAATGGATGTGGCAAAGATCCTTGAGGACTGGGTAAATGGAGATTTACTTCATGCAGGTCAGTGAAATTTAAAATTGCAACATGTATGTTCTCAATAAATAAATGATCAATTAAATAAAAGGGAATTACAGTGGAACTCCAGGGAGTGGCTTTTACATCCACCAACTGGGTGTTTCTGGGTTAAATTAGAATTTTGAAACATTGGTTTTTGTGATAGGAGGAAAACCCTTGGGGGCTGTAAGGGATGGAGACTAACAGTGGCCAACCCACTTGGCTACTGAAAGACAAAGAACAATACAATGACCAATAGAAAATCTGTAGATACAAAATGTTTAGAGGCTCAATGCCATCTATCAATCTTTTATCTTCATCACTTTACACTCTACTCGGTGTGATAATGTGCATACACAGCCCAAAATGATCCTTGACGGCAAATGATCCCTGACCATGAAATGATCCTGACTCAAAAAGTTGAAGTCCGGGCAACGATAATTAACTGAAAATAACTCATGCATTAGATAAGCCATTTTTAGAGCTGAAAATATTTCGCATTATAACAAATGAAAAAAATTGAATTAAAACTCTTCAATTTTATCCCTGGGACTGTGTGAAACGTCATCCCATTTCATTCGGATAATTCCTTGGGGATTATTTCGGGGTCAGTGTGAAAATAATTTGGGGATCATTTTGGGTTGTGTACAGTGTGTCTGCAAATTTTTTTGTGATTTTGTTGTGAAATTGACTGACAAGCAAAAATACCATATTTCTTGATTTAACTCATTTGTCCTTTGTTAGTCGGGCTGCTTGGCTGTAAGCCAAGCCTGCCTGACTTATAAATTTGGTTGTGTTTCTCCATAAGAAAAGTGTGTTTCAAGTGGTTTGTTGCCTGCAGCTAAGTGTTAGTAACATCATATCAGTTGACATAGCAACTTCAAGCTCATGGGTTTGCAAATACAACAAATTTGCGTATTTTACGCCAAAATATTTCAGATGACTCCACTGAGGTTACGGAGAAAGTCACTTCGACTCCAAACATTTTCGGCAGCAAAAAACATTGTTTCCTTACCTTTTTTGAAACAAATACAATCTACATTAACTGTAATCATTTTCAAGCTTATTTAAACCATCTAACTTGAAGAATGTTTCATGCACGTGTATGCAGAGTGTAAATAACGATCGTGACGATCACTTCTCTATGCCCGCCATCTTGGATTTGAGCCATTTGAGGTTAGCAGACTCTAAAAATGGCGTCCTGTTTGAAAAGGGCAAGTGAAGAGCCGCTAAAACGGTATATACTTCATGGTAGTTTTAATTTATGCACGTCAAAGAATCCGGCACTTACTTAGGGCTAAAAACTCATTTTAAAATGGTTAGCTTTTATTTACTGTTATGGATATCACTACCCATAACAGTAAATAAAAGCTAACCATTTTAAAATGAGTTTTTAGGATCCCTATATGATAGGATCCCTATATGGTGTGTTACAATGAAGTATATACCGCTAAAACAAGTAACAAAACAACGAATTCGTCCAGAAATAAAGTTGTCAAAATCTGTCAAAGGTTTTTTTACTCTTCTCCAAGGAATATTACATTGTTTTTTTTTTCATTTTGTCACTTGACTCCAGATTTTCAAAAATGACTCCAAAATTTGTGAAGCAGAAGTCACAATAATTATTGACTTAAACCGTCAAGCAAATTTGCAAACCCTGGATTAGTGTAGAGATAGTTGAAGGTGTTGTAATGAAATGTGCATTTACATTTAAATTTGGTATGAGAGGCAACCGTGCATGAAGGTCATATTTCAAAATATTTCAGTGCAAAATGAATGACTTTCCTTTGTGATTCAACATTATATAATGTCTGCTCAACGAAAAAAGAACCACTCAGTGGAGTCATTTTGCATAAAATTTGGTTCAATGAGGTAAAAAATATACTTATGAACATGAGAAAAATACAATAATGAGAATGAACCGATTGAAAACGTACATCTAATGAAAACTTACACTCCAAGGATAAAGCAAGCAGAAAGGTAAAATTGACCATGGGACTTTCGTATCTGATGTGGTGAAATAATGGCAACTAAAAGAAGGAGTTTGAAGTGTACATTACTTAAAGGGAAACTTAATATGCATTCTGCATAGAGAGGAAATACAAGCATTATAAAAGTAACACAAGGATAAAAAACGTTAGGACAGGACAAAAAAGGATAAAACATTAGCCTGACAATGTCACAGATGATACAGCATTCAGTCCCGGTTGCTTGTTCTTTTAATTGGAGCTCTAGAGAGTTTTAAAAGACAAATGGTCAATTCGTTCACATAATAATCAACTACGTCAATATTATTTTGTCAATGTTGCTTTATCAATTTGATGTCCATTTTGCATCCAAATAACAATGAACCACGGTCAATATTTGTCAAGATCGTTTTAACAATTCAATGTCAATTTTTAACCCGTGAATAATCGCATGCGTAAAGAGCTTCCATCAGCTGTAAACTTAGTGACGTTATACTTTGTTACGAATGCATTTTGTAACCAGAACAATGTGAGTCCAGTGGTAACAATAACTAATTTGTCATAAATGAATATAAACAACAATAAGCTTAAAGATGTTTCGCATTTGGAGTCTTTAATGCAATCTTAAAATTGATCTAAAAGGATTTTTCAACTGAGACATGCTTTTTGATGCGTATCTACCTTGAAATAATAAAATTTAGTTTTTGCTAAGCATGTGTTCCTCAGTGGTCAAGTGGTTAAGTGTCAGGAAATGGAGTCGGGAGGCGCGAGTTCAAGTCCAACTCAGTACCCTCTCCTTTTTTCTTCTCTTTTTTCTTTCTTCTTTGGACTGGACATTATGACATTGATGTACTGTTTTTCTTTTTGCGTTCGTCAAAAAGCCTTACATTTAATTTAAAAGAAAATATCAAATCGTGTCAGTGTGAAAAGATAAGCTTACCGCAATGTTGCGTTACATGTTGGTATTTCTTATTCATGGGTTGGCTCTTAGGAACCCTTGATTTGTAGCTAGTGTTGTTTGGCTTGTTAGCTTTTAATCGAATGAAAACCTGTCTTCAAGATCTTCACACTGGATGAGGATTATGTTTACATTTTCATAGCATGACTTAGTGTAGTGCAATGTTGCAGACGTGACCAGATCGGTTTATGTTCACAGTCTAGAAGTTGAATTGGTTTTTAGTGACCCTAAAGCCTGACTTTAATACTCGCAAAGTTCTTGTTTCAAACTTGACCTTGCCGTCCTGGCATTTAATCAAGAAAATATGGTACTGCCTATACATGTATAAATAACACAGGAGCATTGTTTGGGGGACCAATCACAAGTCTTCAAAACGTTTTTCTCAGACTCATTAATAATTCATCAAGTTACAAGCCAATCAGGATAAGCCAATTTGGTCAGGTGCGGGTGGTTTGAAACCCCGATGAAACACTAGACAGGGGCCTTTCCACGATAGTTTGATATTCAACGTCAAACCCATATGGTGCAGGGTTATCCTAATTTAAATATTAATGAAAAAAAAAATACCGAAGTAAATAGACAAGCTTTAGTAATCCCAAAAGGCAATTGCAGAATATCCAAAACCAACTGAGCAAAATAAATATAAATTACTTTCCTTACTTTCTTTCATTTTTGGATAATCCGTTTACATTAATGCTTATGGTACGAATTTGGTCAACCAATAATTAATTAATCCACCGACTCAACTTGATGAAAGTCGTCTGTTTTAAATAAACCTGTGACCTCAACAATTGGTACTTTAACCAGTCGCTGCCTTTGCCACTCTTCAAATATTCCATATGACCATTTATTCCTAAACCCTACCAAACCAGAGATGAGGGTGCAAAGGTGTGGCATCCCTGTGTCTACTGCAATGGGGAGGACCACAGGTGTACAGAGTGTAAGAAAGCCCCTGGATGGAACCAATGCAGGAAGGTCTTGAGTGACAAGAAGTTGTGTTTTAACTGCACAGGAGCAAGACACCGAACGCAAGAGTGCCTGAGCAAGCATACTTGTCAACACTGTGGCAGTAGACATCACACGTCTTTTTGTGACAGGCTGCCAGGTAACAATCAGATGATGTTGGCAACAGGTGAGGGATCTGTTATCTATCCAGTGATGGTGGTGGTTGTTGACGGGATCAAGTGCAGAGCGTTACTGGACATGGGTGCTGGTAGTTCTTATGCGTCGGCAGCCTTGATTGAATGGCTTAACAAGCGACCAACACATATCGAGTGTAAACACATCAAGATGATGCTGTGCTCGACAATTCAGAAGGTCCAAGGCTACACAGTAAAGGCTACCAGTGTTGACGGGAAGTTTGAGATGACAACAAAGATTACCAAGGTCGACAAGGGTGTCTTACCTACAGTTCCAAATCGTAATTATGAAGATCTGATCAATAAGTATCGTCACCTGCAGGGGGTAGTCATAGATGATAATGACAAGAAAAGTGAGTTACCCATTCATGTAATACTTGGTGCAAGTGAGTACTTGAGGATCAAAACTGAGACGAAACCTAAAATTGGTCAACCATCTGAACCGATTGCCGAGCTCACTAAGCTGGGGTGGACGTTGATGTCCTCAGGTAGAGAAGCTACTCTCTCCAATGTGTATTTGACAAAAACATCAGCCACGGATTATGAACAACTTTGCAGTTTAGATGTCTTAGGGCTCGAAGATAGACCTGAAGCAGATCAGCAGAACGTGTATAATGAATTCATCGAGCAGCTGCACCAAAGCGAAGAAGGTTGGTACGAATCAGGGTTGCTGTGGAAGCCGGGTCATGGTCACCTACCCTCCAATGAACGTGGAAGCATCAGGATACTAGAAAGTCTAGTGAGGAAGTTACAGAGAGAGCCTGGGATGATAGACAAGTATGACCAGATTATCTAGGAGCAGTTGTCTGAAGGAATATTCGAAAGGGTCGTGGAGGAGCCAAGTCAGAGAGCTTTTTACATCCCACATAAACCTGTGAAAAAAGAAAACAGCTGTGACTACAAAACTCAGAATCGTATAAGACGCTTTAGCTAAGCCAAGTGAAGATAGTCTGTCGCTGAATGATTGTTTAGAGACTGGACCCCCATTGCAGAACCTGCTGTGGAATGTACTTGTGCGTAATTGCCTAAAGCCAATCGCTTTAACAGCCGACACCAAGCAAGCCTTTTTATAAGTTCGCATAAGACCTGAAGACAGAGATGTGCTACGTTTTCACTGGATCAAGAACAGGGACCCTTCTATTATTGAAGTCTTGAGATTTACACGTGCACTATTCGGTTTGGTTCAGTCCCCTTTATTACTGGCAGGAACACTGAAGTTGCACTTAGAAAACCTAAGGGAGAAGTACCCAGTAGAGGGGGAAGAGATTTTGAGAAGTCTATATGTTGACGACGTCATCACTGGTGGCAACACGATAGATGTAGTTCAGGATCTGAAAAAGGCGATCATATCAGTGTTTGGGGAGGCTAAGTTTACCATGCAGAGTGTGAGAACGTTCCTCCTGTGGATGAGCAGCAGAGCTATGCGAAACAACAGTTAGGAGTTGTGGAAGGTGAATCAAAGATGTTGAAGTTGAAAGATGTTGAAAGATGTTGAAGGTGAATCAAAGACTCCCTTGGAACAAGGAGGATACGATTGCTGTGGCCTTTCCTGGGGAACCTGTAGATATTACAAAGAGAGGAATACTATGATTCTTAGCCACAGTGTATGACCCGCTCGGTATAGCATCACCCACAATGCTCGTGGGAAAGCTTCTAAATCACGTAGTATGTGACAACCATCTACCATGGGATGAGAAGGTGTAAGATCCAAGCGTAAGATTTTTTGCATAATTCGTTTTTCCCTTTTGTTGCGTACGTATCAGGCTTATAGTTTATTACATCCCTTTTAGTTTCTTTGCGCGCATTTAGGTGTTTAGTTCTTAGTGTTATTTAGCGCCCCCTCGTTAGCGTCTCTTTGCTTCGCATCTTTATTAGCGCCTTTTTTGTTTCTTTAGTTTTCTATTCCGCATATTTAAACCGTATTTTTACATTGCTGTTGGCAGTGCAATTTTTGCAGTTCATTCTAGTTTGCGCTTAGCGCAGTTCTCTTTGGTCTTCCAAGTGCCTTCGTCGCGTTTTACGCAGTTCGCTACAGCAGCAGTTTTCTCTGGCCGTAACAATGTAAGTGTGTTTTCGCAGTCCCCGCTTATCGCAGTTTCGTTGTTTCTTTATGTCAAATTTCCTTAGTCGCAACTTGTAATTTTTTGCTCTTTTACTGTTTTTAGTTTTAACCCACGCACCCACGTACAACTAGTTCTTTGCATCACGTCTTCGTATCACGCCTCTTCGTATCAAATAAACCTTTGTTTGAATAGTGGATTTGTTGGTGGTGTTGTCATTTCCGGCCACGAGAGCTATTCGCTTACTGCAGTTTCAGAAGGTGTCAGACTGAATTGGACAACAGTGGCTAAAGTTTGTGAGAAACCTACCCAACAAGGTGGAAGTACCGTGGAGCTTGCCAAGGTTCAAAGAGCCAATCGAAGGAGTCAAGTTACATGCATTCGGTGATACAAGTGGATCTGGTACATCAGCGGTTGTCTATGCAGTGATTACTCAAGTCTCTGGGGTGAGCAAGGGATTGATTGCAGCAAAGTCAAGATTGGCAAAGAGGAATCTTACAATACCAAGGTTGGAACTTGTGGCGGCCCACATGGCTGCTAATCGTGTGGAGAATGCGAGAGCTGCACTTGAAGGATACCCAATTACATCAGTCCATGGGTGGACTAACAGTACAGTTACACTTCACTTAATTAAAGGGGGAGGTACTTACAGACAGTTCGTGGCCAACAGAGTCTGCAAGATCAACGCCAAGGACTTCATTAAGTGGAGGCATGTT
Organism: Cladopsammia gracilis; assembly: GCA_022457155.1. Lineage (NCBI taxonomy): Eukaryota > Metazoa > Cnidaria > Anthozoa > Scleractinia > Dendrophylliidae > Cladopsammia > Cladopsammia gracilis. The sequence goes on from JAJGOT010001051.1 coordinate 53,861, forward strand.
GACACCGATCACAATCCAGCGGACATAGGGAGCAGAGGCTGTAAGGCAGGCCAGCTGTACAGTGTGTGGTTGCCGGGACCAGAATGGCTGTCCAATCCTGAAGAGTGGCTGGGAGATATAGTGACTGAACCTACTAAAGAAACGGAAGCAGAAGCCAAGCTTACTAGTGAGTTGTTTGCAGTTGGAGTGGAAACAAGGGATGACTTTGATGAAGTGCTGGAAAAGCATACCTTCTGGCGAACGGTTAGAATCAGTGCATGGGTCATGCGATTCCTTCAGAACGGCAGGAGCAAGGAATCAAATCGAATTAGTGGACCTTTGATGACAGCAGAAATGAAGAAACAAGTCAAATGGTGGATAAAGCGTGAGCAAGGGAGATACAGCGTGATAGAGAAATTTATGGAAGATCAACAAAGGCTCAACCTTCAGAAGAATGGCGAAGAGATCTAGGAGTTTAGGGGAAGAATTCAAGGCTATTACCCTCTGTATTTGCCACCCAAGGTAGTTCTATCAGAAAAAATGGTGCAAGACGCCCACATCTTGACTCTGCATGGGAGAGTTGGCCTTACGATGGCGCGCATCAGACGAGAGTACTGGATTCCCCGTCTCCGGCAACTAACGAAGAATGTAATCAACCACTGTTACGGGCGTAAGAAGTTCCACGTCACAAAGTTCCATAATCCACCGCCTGGTAACTTGCTGTGGGATTGTACAGAAGGATCATTTCCTTTCCAAGCAGTCGGGGTGGATTACACTGGGCCTATAGCTTACAAGAGTTCTAAGAAGAAAGAAGGCAAGGCCTACATACTACTATTTGCGTGCAGTTTGACAAGAGCAGTCCATTTAGAGTTACTAACTGACCAAACCACCGTGAGTTTCATTAAGTGTTTGAAATGGTTCATTGCAAGACGAGGAAGACCTATGAAGATCTATTCTGATAATGGGAGAAGTTTTGTATTTGCATCCAAGTGGCTCAAGAGCATTATGAAAGATGAGAAGACACAAGACTATCTAGCTCATCACAACATTCTTTGGAAGTTCAATCTCGGCAGGGCCCCATGGTGGGGCAGACAATTTGAACACTTAGTTGGAGTTGTGAAACAGGCTTTTTACAAGGCTATAGGACAGGCGAACCTGTCAATCGATGAGCTTGAAGAAGTGATCCTTGATGTGGAGGTGGCCGTCAATAATCGGCCGTTGTCATATGTGGAGGATGATATTGAGTTTCCGCTGCTCACTCCTAACACCATGATGTATGGACAGTCCAACCTTCTACTAGAGGAAGATGTAGATTCAGTGGAGGATGTGGACCTACAGAAGAGAGCTAGATACCTCCGTCACTGCAAGGACATTTTGTGGTCACGGTAGACCACAGAAGACATAAGGAGTCTGAGGGAAAGACAATCTAAAACACAAGTCTAAAGAGTTGAATGTGAACGTTGGAGATGTGGTGCTGATCCTGAGTGAGGAGCATAACCATGCAAAGTGGAACAATGGAATCGTCGTGAAACTCATCAAGGGACGAGATGGAGTCGTCCGAGCAGCGAGGCTGAGAGCAGGAAAATCGTACTTAGAGTGGGCGATCCAACATCTATGTCCAATGGAGTTGTCTTGTGACGTGCGAGAAACACAGCTGAGCCAACTGGTACAGCTTAATCCTCGAGCCAGAGAGTTCATTCCAAGGCGAGCAGCCGTAGCTGCTGCAGAATGGATCAGAGAGATCGCAGAGCGAGAAGACAAATAAACTGATCCAGTGACTAGTGAGAACATGAACTGTCAGAACTATTAACCTGTTATTTAAGCATTACTGTTTTATGACTGTTTCTAAAAGAAGAGTGAAGCAGTGTGATTATATTTGCTTCATTGTCATGTATCAAATAGGGGGAGAGTGTCGGACCTTAAATTACGTTACTATCTAGTTGCGTGACGTGAGACTGTAGTGTTGTGATGTCAGTAAAACCGGTTTGGACCTGTCACAAACCAGACAAAAATCATGATCCCACAGATCAAAGCGAGAGAAGTTTTGTAACCTTAATCGACCATTATCATTGTGAGAATAAATTTGTTAAAGAATCATCGATCGCAACAGTTGAGAATATTATGCAGGTTCGGCATTGCTGGATTGTAGGTTACTAAAAGTGGTACATGGTCAGTAACAGGATTCTGCTTGGTTCTGAGTGCCTGTTCTCTAATTGTTCTTCTCGCTCTCATAATGCACTCCTTGACGAGTTTGTTTTTGTAACCTCGATCAATAAGTACATTATGCAGTTCTGTAGCTCTCTTCTCAAAGAAATTGTTGTTAGAACATATGCGGCATAGTCTCAGTGCCAGGCTGTAGGGGATGGACGTTTTAGTGTGATGTGGATGGCAACTGGTCCAGTTTAGATATTGATGAGTGTCCGTGGGCTTGGTGTATAGGTCAGTGCTAATCTTGCTGTTGTTGATTACTTGGACGTCAAGGAAAGGGATGCTTGTGGTGATGAGGTTTGTTTAAATTTAATATGTGGATCAAAAGTGGTTAAGGAAATGTGTTAGTTTTTCCTCACCATGTGTCCATATGAAAAATATATCATCAATGAATCTAAACCAGAGTAAAGGGTGATTGGTGCTTTGTTTCAGCAAGCGGTCCTCAAGATGACCCATGTTAAGGTTGGCATAACTTGGTGCCATCTTGGTTCCCATTGCTGTCCCTGTTTGCTGGATGAAGTGCTTGCCTTGGAATGTGAGGTTGTTGGTGAGAACCAGAGTGATGAACTGTAAGATTGTTTCTCTTTTGTCGTCTGTGAAGTTATTTTGGCGCATGAAGTAGTCGCAAGCTTCTATACCACCATCATGTGGGATGTTAGTGTATAGGGATTTGACATCCTAAGTTACTAGTAGTGTTCCTGTAGGTAGTGTATGAGTGGCATTTAATTCGATGAGTTTGTTGAGAAAGTCATTGCTGTCTTTAAATTGGGAGGGCAGAAATTGTTGTTATAACATATGCGGCGTAGTCTCAGTGCCAGGCTGTAGGGGATGGACGTTTTAGTGTGATGTGGATGGCAACTGGTCCAGTTTAGATATTGATGAGTGTCAGTGGGCTTGGTGTATAGGTCAGTGCTAATCTTGCTGTTGTTGATTACTTGGATGTCAAGGAAAGGGATGCTTGTGGTTAATGAGGTTTGTTCAAATTTAATATGTGGATCAAAGGTGTTACATTGGTTAAGGAAATGTGTTAGTTTTTCCTCACCATGTGTCCATGTGAAAAATATATCATCAATGAATCTAAACCAGAATAAAGGGTGATTAATGCTTTGTTTCAGCAAGTGGTCCTCAAGATGACCCATGTTAAGATTGACATAACTTGGTGCCATCTTGGTTCCCATTGCTGCCCCTGTTTGCTGGATGAAGTGCTTGCCTTGGAATGTGAGGTTGTTGCAGGTGAGAAGCAGAGTGATGAACTGTAAGATTGTTTCTCTTTTGTTGTCTGTGAAGTTATTTTGGTGCATGAAGTAGTCGCAAGCTTCTATAACACCATCATGTGGGATGTTAGTGTATAGGGATTTGACATCCTAAGTTACTAGTAGTGTACCTGTAGGTAGTGTATGAGTGGTGTTTAATTCGATGAGTTTGTTGAGAAAGTCGTTGCTGTCTTTAAGATGAGAGGGCAGATTTTCGACAAGTGGTTGGAGCTGGTCTTGTTCTTCTTTGGGTTCCACGACTAACACCAAAAGATTCTTCGTATGATAAATTTGTCAGCTCGTTTTTGAAGGAAACACAATGGACCTATTTAGAGAGATGTATGAAGTGTCAGCTCCAACCCAATGTTCTGGGTTTTTTAAATGTCAAGTAATATTGATAATGTTAAACATATTTTCGTTTATCTGAAAAGAATAAATCCACCTAATGATGTAATTGCTGAAGATTCTCCATATCTTATGGATACATTCAAAATCAATGCTGGTGAAAACAATTGCTTTCTTTCAAACTGTTGACTTGAGTATGGGAATGGAATATTTTATCCAGAAGTTGAATACGATGGTGAATCGAAAGTGAGAATTTTCAATATGTTATGTCTTACAGAATGAGAAAGAACGATTACAATTCAGGGACTCGGTTGAATCTTGCTAATTATAATAGCCTATATGGATTGATTATGTTTGATTTATCTTATCAAGCATGAAAAGGTAACAAGAGATCCCAAACAACTTATTTTCAGGTATCGATTGAATCAAAATGCTGGTGAAAACTTCAACGTGCATACAATTGTGCTTTATCAAAATCTCGTAAAAATCGATGAAATTGGAAATAGTTATTGTGTAAATTATCAAGGTATGGGAACTTTAAAAAAGCTCCAAAAAAGGCCAAAAAAGGAGAAGGGGTATTAACGTCTCTTTTGGGTCTTCCACAGTTGAAAACATGGGACTCAATCCCATTACTAGGAAAAATAATTTAAAGTGCATATTAACCGAAATAGTTATAAAATTAACCGAAGTAGTTATAAAATTTAGCCTTTAAAATGCACGATTCCAAAATTTGAGACGTTTAGGGTAAAAATTAGCCATGTTACAAGCGTTCGAAGTTACGTTATTTTGCCCTAAAAATGGTCACGAAATTCAAGGGACTGGAGTCGAGTTGTGATGTAATGTTGTTTGCAAAAGTTTGTTTACATTCAGTGATTCTCCGTCGATTCTCAGTGAGTTCTTGCTGCTCCGAAAGATGTCTAGGTATTCGGTTGCGCCTGTAGCAAAACTCCTCGAAATGCATGCGACAGAGCCGCCATACTGGATATTAACTGATTGGCAAACAACATTACGTCACATTATGTGCACATCATGTGACATTTTGACATTTTGGCTGCGCGATTTGAAAACCATGTTTTAGGGAAAAATGGCGTAACTTTGAACGCTTGTAACATCGCCAATTTTTACTCTAAACATCTCAAATTTTGGAATTGTGCATTTCGAAGGCTAAATTTTTTAACTACATTACAAGAAATTTCGGTTCATATGCACTTTAAGATTCATCAACAAACCATTAAGTAATATAGATTTATTGAATTGGTGTGAATATTTAAAAATAAAAAGTATTTACAGTCGAAATGAACATATGCCGTATCCACATTCACCATGCATAATAAATCTTGATTCATCTGAAAACGTTGGTACGCATTGGGTTTGTTGTGTTCCATCTCACAATAATAACACGATTTTATGGTATTTCGACAGCTTTGGAATGCATTATCCTAATGAATTTAAAATGAGAGCCCAAAAAGATGGTATAAAAGTGGTTAATAATACTAGTCAATATCAGAATGTAAAGAGTGTTCTATGTGGGTATTATTACTCATGCGCAAAGCGAAAGAGTGAAATCAAAGGCTCCTTAGAGCCAACCCGTGAATTTGAAATGCATAACGCAATGCGGTAAGCTTATATTTTCACTCTGTCACGGTTCAATATATTTTTTTAAATTAAACGTAAAGATTTTTGACAAACGCAAAAAATAAAAATACAGTACATCACTTTCATAATGTTCAGTCCGGAGAAGAAAGAAAAAAAAAACGAAAAAAAAAAAAATGAACGGCCCGCGCGGGATTTGAACCTGGCCCTTTCGGCTGTAAGTCCGCGCTTCACACCACTCGACCACCGTGACCACTGACTTGAAATGGGATAAATTTTATTACTTGAGCGTAGATAACCATCAAAACGCGTGTCTCAGTTGAAAATTCCTTTTAGATCGATTTTAACGTTGCATTAAAGACTCCAAATGCGAAACATCTTTAAGCTTATTGTTGTTTATATTCGTTTACACCAATTTAGTTATTGTTATCGCTGGATTCACGCTGTTCTTGTTACAAAACGCATTCGTAACAAAGCATTACGTCACTAAGTTTACAGCTGATGGAAGGAGCGAGTAAGTGACTCATTTGCATATCAGTCTCTGTTACTGATAACCCGTTCATTACGCATGCGCGTATATTCACGGGTTAAAAATGGCCTTCGTTTTTCTTTTTTTTGTGTGTTACGATTTCGCATGCAAATTAATGCACGCATATTTAAGAGTACGTGAACTCGCCCCTGCCTCCCCTAGAAAGTTATTTCTGTTCCCCCTATTGTTGTATGAAAGGCTTCAAGAAGGTTAAACCAATCAGAATCCATCTACTGCGCACATTTTTGTTGTTTTAGTGGGGGGGGGGGGGGGGGGGGGGGCTAAAGAGAACCGTTTTGTCACTCGGAGAAGATTTCAAACAAATATGACCGCTTCTGTCCGCTTCAATTTTTCAGACTTTCATTTTCCATTACTAGAATGTTAACACACCTTTAAAGAGGCCATGCACCTAAGAAACGACCGATGATTCCCGGCTGAAAAAATAAAAAATGAAAAATAAAATCGTCCAATTTTTTTGTCACAAGTAAAGGTTGCCAAACTTTATTTAAAAATGAATTTCTTTTGTTTTAGTTTCACTTTTTTCCTTACGAAGTTGTTGTCTTATGTCACCAAAATAGAGCATAAAATATGACCTTCAGAAAAGAGGTTCAGAACTTTATATCGCAACACAAAATGATCAAACACTTTCACGTGAGTAAAGAAAAAAGCTTATTTATGTTATATCATTTGATAATCATCGAAAAATAATCGAAGGGAATGCAGAATGAACATTTAAATATGCCATACCAAATTAGATGTAGCATTGGGGCTGATTTTAAAATAATTATTTCTCAAAAGTTCAACACCAAATAAGGTAATCACACTGGTAAATCAAAAGGTACAAGGATAGACCTTACGTCCATGGAAAACCATTCTGTGGCCAAAGTAAATTGACTTTGCACGAAGTGTTAAAACTTACTGTATTTACGTTATTTTGCCACTGTGGTGAAACACTTCTGTGTTGTCAAGAACCCTAAATAGGAGAAAATAATATTAAAAGAACACATAGGATGCAAAATACGAAAAAGGTGAATATTTTCCGAGGTTACCATTCGCTTAGGAGAGTTGAATCTTCACAACATGGTTGCATGACAACATTCGTATTTCCAAACTGCAGCAGAATCTAAACATTTCAGGTTAAAAGATACAGAATTAAGTGTCTGAACAATGTTTCCACGGCCAGAAACTTTGTAGTAATAGGATGTTATGAAATTTTGTCAATAAATTGACAAATCGAACTCAAAGTTACCTTAAATCGGCCACAGTCATTGATAAGTTTGATGGCGTGTTGCATTTCGTTACATACAACGGACATTATGGGTCAACGCCTACTCAAGTTGTGAGGTCAGTGGACTTTCAAAATGATTGCATGACAGCAGTGATAATCAGAAACATGAAAATAATTTTTCCAAGACCTGAAAATTTGTGGTAAGAAGTTAACAAGATACTCTGCCTTGTAACTCATGAATACGGCAGTGGTCTGGGCAGGTACACGACTGGTAATCTCTGCAGCTAACAAGATACTCCTCCTTGTATCGTGTGAATATGGCAGTGGTCTGGGCAGGTACTCGGGTGGCAATCTGCAGTTAACAAGATACTTTGCCTTGTAACTTGTGAATATGGAGTGGTCTGGGCAGGTACTCGGCTGGCAATCTCTGCAGTTAACTAGATACTTCGCCTTGTAACTCGCGAATACATGAAACATTGAACGAGTTATAGCAGACGTGGAGTAAAATACGTAAGGGACTGGGAGAGGGTCCGAAGGTTGTTTCGTATTCACGAGCTGGCCGTTTGCATGCTTTAAGAGTCGCCTCCCTTTCCATGCACCATGTTGGTTCCGCGCCCAATGTTTTCAGTTCATCTACCATTTTCTCTCCAAAAACGGGAAACTACATCCCGCGGTTTGTTTCTAATTCAAAATGGCAGCAAGCCAAGACCATGACAAATAACAACACACACGACTTAATTTTAAAGCCATTTGTCAACTGTCTAGTCTTCACTCGCCACAGTTTCAAATACTTTTTTAAATACGAGGCTAACCAATGCACTAAAAAATGGATTCGTTTAGCTATTCTGTTCAAGATCTTTATAATGATAACTTCATATTCCTTAAGCGAGACAAAGTTCAATTTCACAACCGTTTTTGCAAAAACAGAGGGCGCTTACCATTTAGCCAAAAAAATCCAGAAATTTCGGTTGGATCAGACAATTTCCGGAAAATCCGTTCGGAAATTGTGGAATACCTCCAGAGGTAGTCCTATTTTTCCATTTCGGTATGGAACGTTGGAAATTTCCTTACCATTTGAATTTAGAAAAATTCAAATCGCTAAATCGAGTTAACGGTCTGGGTACCAGGACGGGGAAATGGAATATTTAAATGGTAAGTGCAATCTCGTCGGTTGGTCAGAAAATTTGGAAAATCACTTACCATTATGTAACGGTCATCCAAACCGGTTTTTTCCTATAAATAGTAAGCACCCAGATTCCTTTCATCCACACAAGTGTCAACATTCTTAGCAACTGTAATCAGTCATTTAGATATATCCAGGAATAACTGCAATTTGTAAAGACGAGTGGCCCAAACCGTTGGATCGTGACGTACACTGTACCACATGTAACAAAATGCATTTTCCGCCTTTCTGAAGGTCATATTTTACGCTCTATTTTGGTGCCATGAGACAACGCAACGTAGGGAGTTGATATTTGAGGAAAAAGCGAAACTAAAAGAAATTCATTTTTGTGTCTAGTGCGAAGTACAGACACTATGAGAAAACGCTAAAATCCTCTGGTAAGTGCTTCATATATGGCAAATTATTACGTCATATGAATAGAGTTTCACGGAGGTTTCTCCTACGTGACACATTACATGAAGCATTCTTTACTGGGTACCAGGAGGGTAATATCATCGATAATCACTCGTAATTTCTTCGTGACCCGAAATAAACAGCCTATGACAATCGGAACCAATCGAATGTGTATTAGTACGGACGACCATGTGCTTTCCACGACAACTCCCGACAACTGCATGAAGTCTCTTGACGATTTGCTTTCGTTGGTTTCTTCGACAGTTGTCTTGTCGGTAAGTTCCCTTTTAGTTTCTTACTTTGTGATGAATTTCTTAAGACATATTTACTTAGTATGCCACAGCTTTCGAAGTAATAGATCTGACTATATAATCGACGAAGCAAAGTAGTTGAAAATGTCAGTCAGTAAACTGCCATGTCATTATTCGTATTAGTTCCTCATTTTGTTGTTGTTAATACACAAGTTAGATTTTACACAAACTATTCGTATTTCTTATTATTACATGAGAATGACAAGACAAGAATGACAACAGATGAGAATGGATCTTAATTTGTTTAAACATAGTTTTCACCAAATTGCTAAGCTAACTAGCCATGCTATTGAAGAAAGAGACCTTTCTCAAGTAGACAGACTCCATTCTGTTTACTTTGCCACCCATCTGTGTAACTTAGAAGGTCTTAGAATCAAAGAAGCAAAGTAGTTGAAAATGTCAGTCAGTAAACCACCACGTTATTATTGTTATTAATTCCTCTTTTTATTGCTGTTGTTAATTCACAAGTTGGATGAAAGCTATTAGTTGAAGTTGTAACACAAACTGTTCATATTTGTTATTTACAAGAAGACTGACAAAGTAAGAATGACATCACAATGGATCTTACTTTAGATAGTACTCACCAAATCACTAAGCTACAGTGTAACTGGCTATGCTGCTGAAGTTTTAAGTCTCTCAAGCAGACATAGAATCTATACTGTTTACTTTGCCATCCTTTTATAACTTATAGTTGATGAGGTAGAGTAGTTGAAAATGTTAGTCACTAGACTGCCATTTAATTATTCTTATGAATTTTGCGTTTTATTGTTTTTAATTCATGTCTTTGAAGAAACTTGCTACTTAAAGTAACTTTAAAACGTTACACAAACTTTTTGTATTTTCTCATTTACAACTAGTTGCCTTGAAATAAAGTTGTGTTCAATTCATTTCATCATTACCACTGTGTTGTTAAAAAGAACAAATTCATAATAGTTAGCACTACTTCCAGGAAAATGTATGCAATAATTTCAACCACACCCCAAAGCAGACCAACCTCTACTCCTTGTCATTTTTCTATATCATCTTCAACACATTTGTTAGTTCCAGCCATATTTCTTTACTACACTGTTCGAACTTCACATTATACCCCAGCCTCCACACCTGTACTCTATGACGGATAAATCCTAATTGCGTTCACAAAGTGTAATGCAATCCTATATAATCATATACACATTACTCAATAACCCAGCACTAGACACATGTACGCATTGCGGACCTATTTTTAAATAAAGTTTGGCAACCTTTACTTGTGACAAAAAAATTGGCCGATTTTATTTTTCAGCCGGGAATCATCGGTCGTTTCTTAGGTGTAGGGTCTCTTAAGACTTCGAAATGGAAAGAAAAAGTCCTTTAGACAATTTGTATGCTTTTGAAGTGGTGGTTAGAGAGCTGAAAGTGATGTAATCTTCCTGTGAGGATCAACATCCATTTATCACAAAGCGGGACATATCTTCCTTCAGAATTCATACTCGAAGCGTGAAGCGGCAGACTTAACTAAGAATTTTCAGAAGAATTTTTTCAAGCATTCCTGGAAAACTACGGTAAAGAAAACATTTTTGAATGTCCATTTACTTTGAAAGAAACATTTCAGAGACTGTTTCTTTGTGTCATCAGTGGTTTTGAAAAATATTTAGAAAACTCGGCCACGAGAAATTCTTCGACATGTGCTAAAGAAATTTGCTTGCGTTGCCGAGAGTTTCCTTTCCTAATTGATATTTGAATAAAACTTTCAACTGAGAGAATTTGTTGTCCTTTTTCCTGTGTAGGCAAATTTGACCTTCAGAACAAATATTTTGGATTCATGATCATGAAAAAACAGCGTGTGATCGAATTACATTTCGCACGAAATTTGCATGAAATGAAGTGTATTTGCAACAACACTGAAGAAACTGAAGCCTGGAAAAAAAACTAATACATGGCAAAATCAAAGCAGTTGTTTAAGGAAGTAGCTTTATAGGAAAATTTCATTTCTATTTGGTTTTGAAGTCACAGTTTTTTTTTTCATGATGCGTCACACAAGCGGGCGGGCCAGGAAATCTGGGCGGAGGTGAGGGGTCAAACAATCTTGCCATCCGTCGGTGAGAGGGCGGCGGGGGGATTCTTTCGGGAATAACCCAATGTTATAGAAACAATTCACAGTTTGGGAAGTATTAGACTAGTGTGGGTTTGATCAGGAATCAATAAATTAAATATTCAAAGCGAGAACAGAAAAATTGGTAACTTCAATCAACATGACTTGAGTAATGGTGCAATGTGTGTCACGCAAAATTCGTTGAGGGGGGAGCGGTGCATGACCCATTTAAAATAAACCATAAAACTTTCTTATGCAAGTGCATGAGTATAGGCTACTGGTAGCCTCTTGTTCTATTAAACTTCACACGCGTTGCCTTACGCAAAGATGTCTGTGCATTTTTTGCAATTTTAATTTCCAAATCAGTTTCTCGAGCAATTTTCAATACAACTGGTGTATTTTAATGTGGCTAAATTTATAATTTAGGCAAGGTTAACCTCGAAACAAGGCTAGCTGGCCAGCGGTTGCCCCACATTCTGCCAGGCCGAAGCGGGGGCCCCCCGCAATTTCCCAGGGGCAGTTATTTGCGTTTGCACAGTTCAATTGCTTGCTCGCTGATTTTGGCGGATCAGCTATTACGTATTCAAGGCTGCATTTGCATTTTGCTCGCACTTGTTTGTTTCTTCATCCTTTATTTATCTTCGCCTGCTTGTTGAGTGAATCGTTTTTGTCTGCTGCGATGCGTTCGACTCGTAATAGCCGAGATTCCATACCTCTGTCATCTGCTTCTTCTGCTTCAACCACGTCTACTGTTACAGTTTCGTCTGTCTCGGCGTCCGGTTCGAGCGAAAATCAGCTATTAATTCTGTGCACCTACCAACAGTTCCACGGTCACGTTTGGCTCAGCTATGATCGCGCCTTTTGGGAACACGCCGCCGCTATTAGGTTGACCGACTGGTCAACGATGAATGCCCAGCTCTACAATTTCCATGCTGCGGGTGTAGCGGCCCGTGGGCATGCAGGCACTTCTGCGACCTCGCCAGAACCAACAGGTGACCGCTCTGCCAACATCAGATGTAGATCTTGAAATCGAGGAGGCTGCATCACTCCTTCAGGTTCCTGTCGCTTTGCCCACATGTGCACGATCTGCTCCGGGGACCACAGGGCGAATGGGTGTCCAGGCCAGTCGGCAGATGAGTCTCGCAAGGAATCGCAGCACCGCACAGCTTCCCCGTCCAGCAACAGGCTTTCCCGCTGCAAATCCTGTCGTGTGTGAACATGGGGCCTTTAGTTCCTGAGTCTTTTTGACTAGTTCATGTTATTACAGTGGTATTAAGATGCTATCGTTACCCTCTGTCTCCTCTACGCTGCCACCAGTATCAGCTATCACCCCTCTTTTCGTGGAACAATTTGCTTGGGAGCTAAGGAACCACCCCAACCAACTCCAGGTCTCCTTTGTGCTCGAAGGTCTCAGAGACCGGTTTAGACTCGGCTATCTCGCAAGCTTAGGTCTGCATCCAGGAATAAACCGTCCGCGTACCAACATCCCGAAGTTGTCGATTCCTATTTGGCCACCGAGGCTGCTCTGGGCAGGGTGGCTGGCAGCCTGGAAATTGGCGCTTGATTGTAGATTTGTCATCACCCCATGGCGCCAGCGTCAATGATGGCATTTCAGCGGAAGAATTCACCATGCAGTACATTCACCTGGATCAGATTATCCACATGGTGTCCCAACATGGCCGGGGGGCACTCATGGCTAAGTTCGATGTGGAGGCTATGTATCACAATATTCCCGTACACCTTCTAGACCGCATCCTCTTAGGCATGTGATAGCGAGGCAAGTACTATGTGGACTTGCTTCTCCCCTTTGGTCTTCGTTCAGTCCCTTACTTTTTTAATTCTGTGGCAGACATGGTAGAGTGGAACACACTTACCATGTGCGGGACTTACTACACTACTTGGATGATTTCATTACGGCTGTTCCTCCCAGTTCCCCGTTGTGTTCTCACTACCTCAGTACTGCTAGGGAGGTCTGCAACAGGCTAGGCCTACCTCTCCACCCTCTCAAGTGCATTGGGCCAGCAACTGTCCTGGCAGTGCTGGGCATTGAACTGGATTCAGAGTCGCAAGTGGCTAGGCTACCTGCCAACAAATTGGAGGCTACGTGCTCGTTGATTCTGGAATGGCGTTCCAAAAGGTGGTGTAACCACCATCATCTGGAATCACTGATTGGCCACCTACAGCATGCAGCTAAAGTGGTTTGGCCAGGAAGAACATTTTTGTGCGGGATGATTGATCTGTTGTGTTGCTTTCGCAAGCGCGATCACCCCATTCGTTTCTACAGCGAGTTCCATCTGGATCTTCAGTGGTGGGATACCTTCCTGTCTTCTTGGAACGGCATAATCTTCTGGCCTTTCCCTGGCCTGACACCTCATCCAGATGTGGAAGTAATTTCCAATGCAGCAGGGTCTGCTGGGTTTGGAGCATATTCTGGTGGAGCTTGGTTTAGCGGCGCTTGGACGGGGCTTCAAGCTTTGCAGTCTATTGCCTATAAGGAGCTTTTCCCTGTGGTGATTGCAGCGCGGGCTTGGGGGTCTCAGTGGTCCCAGTTGCATGTTTTATTTTGATCAGACAACGAGGCTGTTGTGCATATTGTAAACACGCGCTTGCTAAAATCCCCTGCTTGATGCACCTTCACGATCTGCTAATGTCTGCAGCCCGCTACTCCTTCTCCTTCTCTGCTGAACATGTCCCTGGAGCCCAGAACGATATTGCTGATGCTTTGTCTCGCTTTCGTTGGCAGGGGTTTGCAGCGGTTGGCACCACATGCCCACCAGTATCCAACACTGGTCCCTCAGCAGCTTCTGGACCTGTTGATATCTCCTCTTTGGAAGTCCGATGTACCGCCTTCTTAGCTCAGGAATTGGCCTCGTCCACTCGCAAGTCTTATTTATCTGCTCAGAGGAAGTTCTTTGATTTCTGCATCCAACCAGGCAAACTCCATCAAAATGGCTCTCCCTGCTATCAAGCCACATGGATAGATATGGCTATCCCGTTCAAGCCTGAATTTTTTTCAGGTTGCTTATTTCAACTGCTTAAGTTGAGAGCACACTGCGAGGATCACAAATTTCACTCATGTTTATCTGCAGTTCAAATATATGATTTTCATATATTCACATTCATTTATAATCACTATCATCAGGTATATTACGAACTTGCTGTTGACCATCTATCCAGCTGAACAAAATTTGTGATTTTTCCCCATTCATTATCATACCGTTTCGGGGGGAAAATCCGTTCTAGAATCCAAAACCGAATCTAAATTTTAGCAAAGTGCGTGATCTCAGTATTTTATCTCGCAAGTATTTTTCCGTGCGACTTTACTTCTTCTGTCAGCTTTTTTTTGCTTCACGATTTCACGGTCAACTTAGGAAAGACCGGACGCTGCTAATTTTTTTTTATGTACAGTTAATTCAACCTTTCCTCTTTTGGAATTTTTGAGTCCACCCGTTGAAGGCCAACTCTACTAGGTCACCCGGCTGGTAGGTAGCAGTGATATTCTTAACCTACGCGGCGGTCACATGGGTCTTTACAGCCATGCTCCGTCACGCGTGACCAGTAATCTAGAGAATGAAATGAACATTTGAATATTTCTTTGTAACGTCCGAGATTTGAATGAAACCTTGAAGATCTCTGTGGAAAACACTTTGAAAGTCACGAATTAATGGAAAATAACTTCGCTGCACGCATAAAAAACCTAATATTGATCGGATATGTAACATTTCAAACAAAATTATATTTTGTTGTTCTTTGTTTCCGAAAATGCGGTAAAATTCTCACGGGAATTCCGAATCTCGGAATGAATTTTCAAAACCGACGCGTAATCTTGAAAACTCCATTCAATTTTCAAAAATACTGGTCACGCGTGACGGAGCATGGCTGTAATGCTATCATCTCATTTGACCATCTTCGGCCTTTTTATCATGATTTCACATTTTAACCCTTTAACTCTCAGGAGTGCTAAAAATAGAAATTCAAGAAAAAAAATCCTAAATTTCGTTTTGTAAAATATTAAAAAATAAATGTTACCATGCAAAAGGACTGCCGAAGAGGTTGATAAAAGTGCAGAAACAAAGAAAATATATTTTTTTCTATTAATGGGGAAAGACTGAGGTTTCCTTTGTGGTGCAAAACTTTAGCTCAGTTTATCTTGTATTTGTATAACGAGTTATTATAAATGTTCGATTTTTTTGAAATAAATCTTATCTGAGTTATGACCTTCAGCTTACACTTATTCAATTTATTACAGACTTATCAAAAATTTTAGGTATCCTTTCACTTGCAGTCGTCAGTTTTCAGGAGACCTGGAAATTGCATGCTCAACTCCCTTAAACTTTGAGAGCTGACGTTGTCAATTGGCTGTATAAAAAGTAGGAGTTTGATGTATATTTGAGACTGCATGGATCAATGTTAAATGGTTCAATTTAATTGCAGAACGTATGAAGGCTAACGATTTGACTGTTTCTATTTTGTAGATCCAGATAGAGAAACTTTACGTGATCTAATTCGAATGGAACAAGTTAAAGAAGGAGTCAAGAAGGGCAAAGAAATTTCAGTGGTTATAGCAAAGAAGGCTTCAAACAAGGGCTTTAAAGTTTCTGACAATGCAGGATCAGGAAACTGTTTGTTTTATACATTGTCGGAACAGCTGGAGCTTGTAAAAGGAATAAGAGTCCCATATGACGAATTGAGGAAAACCTTAATTCAGTTCCTTATGCAACACCCAAATCTGGTGAGTATGTTACGAAAAATTGCCTTGCGTGACTTGCGTGACATTTGGAAGTTTCTTGAACGTTCTTTCTATAGATTTTTTTAAGGACCTTGCGTAAGCTAATATAAGTTATGTTTTGTAATACTACTATAATTATACCATTTAGAAGGTTCTAGAGTTTTATACTGAAAAGTATATAAACAGGCTAGCATTAGCTGAAAGTTTAACTGGTTTTTCACAAGCTGAGAAAGTTTGGCGGAGGCCGTGATTATTCAAGTGTGACTGAGGTCGTGTATATTCAAGTTGGCAGAGGCCGTGTTTGTTAATCAAGTTCAGAGTGATGAGTTGTTGTAGAGTTTAACAGTTGTGAAGGCTACGTTCATTTGGAATAAATCTTCTTGTTGCTGTTCCGACAACCCTGAGTTCTGTTTAGTCTGCGAGCTACCATTCCTCTTATTGATCACTCGTAACATTGGGGGCCTGTCCAGGAGAGGAATTCAAGAATTGTTTGCCAACTACCATAACCAGGAAAGGACCAGTTCAGGAAGAAAGCGTTACCGCGGAAATAGGAAGAGCTATTACAAGGAAAAATAGACTGTGTGTTTGTCGAGAACTACCGTTGTGATTAGATGGAGAAGTTTATACAAATTGGGGAAAAGTTTGGACTCAAAGAAGAAAAGTTGCTCCAATTTGTGTGAGAGCAACAAAAGTTAGAAGAAGAAAGAAAAAGGGATGAGGAAGAAAGAGAAGAAAAACGTCAACGACTTGAGGAAGAAAGAAAAAGGGAAGAGGAAGAAAAAGAAGAAAGACGCAGACAGTTAGAGAAGGAAAGAGAAGAAAACCGTCAAAGACTTGAGGAAGAAAGAAAAAGGGAAGAGGAAGAGAAAGAAGAAAGACGCAGAAGAGAAAATGACGAAAGAGAAGAGAGACGTCAGGAACGAGAATTAACCCATTGACACCTGAACCTCCCGTAACAGCCCGTACAAGACTCCACTGCTTTAAAAATTGTTACTTTCTCAATCGTGCGAACATTGCCTTAACCAGCAGTTGTGAGCATTGACTAGAAAGTCTCTCAAATTGAGATACCCAATTAACACAAAAAAGTCAGCGATTTTTGCAGAATATCAGCATTTGAATTTGGACAATAACAAAAATTACCGTTTTTAACGTAATAGAAAAACAACAAAAATCACGTTTTTGCCTTTAGTTTTTTTTATTCAAATCATCGTGGCAAACCCAAACGTCAACATTCACAGCAAAATTCAGTCCTAGTCCTAGCTTAGCAGTGAATTTTTTTGCTGTTATTCGTTGATCGGGCCGAATTTCCGCCTCTCGTTCTAGTGCATACTGACCTTGACTCGATTTTCAACATCACCACCGCACTGCATGCTGGGAAATAGCCACAATTTTGGACAGTGTTCGTTTCTTTTTGCACACATTTCATATTTATACTAAGTCCACAGCCACTCTGACCCACCGCCGAAATTTCGCGCTTGTTGTGTTCTTTAGTGGTCGCAACTTATATGCCAGGGTAGGTCGAGAAATTCATCTAGAGTCGAATCCTAAGGCTACTTCGTTTCGTGGCGGCCATTTTTCCAGTTCAACGAGCAGCGAGCCAAACTCGTCAACGAAGTACAACAGTTAACTCGTTCCATTGAGTAGGTGGACTCTGAACTACCTTCAAGCTTAATGATGCTCATCAGGCAGCTACTAAAGATGAAAAATGGCTGTGAACGTACTAAAAATCGCAGATACATGATATTGAGGCCTTTATTGAGAACGAACGAAGCAAAATGACCACGTCACAATGACGTTTCCAGTAAACTCGAGCTTTCAGTGTTTAAGAACAGCAGCACTTTCAATGGTAACCCCAAATATGAAGTCACGAAATCCTATGGGGCGTGTGTATGCAGAAAATAACTCAAAAAACGTAAAAATTCTCAGGTGTCAATGGGTTAAGAAAACTAGAAATAGTCTGGGAGCAAATGTCATAATATAAGGCCTCGTGGGAAATTTGTGCTGAAAGCAAGCCACTGGTGTAGAATTGTTCATTGGGGCCTAGTAAACATGAAAACTTTGCAACCTGCTAAGACGGGATTTATGGGGGTCTGAAATCGTGACCTATGGAGGCTGGAATAGAAAATCCCTTATAACTCCCGTAAACTTACACTGTTACTTAGCAAACTTGCTTGTAATATATAATCCGTTGCTCTTACATAATTTTTGGTATATTTTTTTATTTAATTGGTGGTCATGTGACCTTGTAGAATGAACACGAGGCTGGTATATTAAAAAAACTGCTCATAACTTCCACAAACATGAACCGTTGATTACCAAACGTGGCTATATTATGACAATCGATGCTCTTGGTTGTTTTAAGTAGGATTTTTATTAAAATAATATTTTTTTTTGAAACAGAAGACCCAATAAACATGGAAATGAAGCTGTCAAAACAAGCAAATCTACATAGCCTGGATTAAGGGCCCACTGACGTATATTTTCGGACCCGTTGCTAGGGACAGTAATGGCTATTTTTATTAATTTTAATCATTTACATACGGTCAAATCTTCAACTCAGTCCTAAACCCAAAAATGACGTAATCGAGCCACGCCCATGATCACGTGACCAATAACGAAAAGGTCTAAAACTTTTGATATGTCACATTTTATCGGAAATTGTTGACGGTGTTATGGTATTTATTCATTTTCCCATCATCGTAAGTATGGATTTCTTTTTAATTTGAAAAATAGATTTTTAAGAGAGATTTAAAATATTGATTTGTCCATAAAAATTGTATTGAAAATGATTTCAATAGACACATACTTAGTTATATTCCATATCCAGGTTAGATAAATGTAACATTGAAAAATAATGAATCAAGTTAGAGACTGCCAAGAATTTTGGATTTTTCTGCAAACCGGAAGTGATTTTATCAACGCATGCGCTATTCGTCTGACCAGAGATCTGTGTGAGCGTGGTAAACCGATCTTGCACAGAAATTCTGCTAGCTGCTTTGGTCTGATAAATTCGGCGTCGCTGCCTCCCTCCTCGTCTACTTCATCTCTGGTGCTTTTCATAACTTCAACATCTTCCTGTATCTTCTCTTCCATCTGAGTTGCCACTGTAGTCGAGCTTTTCGTTTCTGGTTTCACAAATAAATCCACTTGACAACTGAAATCATTTTTGCTAGTTGCAATTGGCGAAGGCAAAGACCATCGTTTACTCACAGCCTCCAAAACACGACATGAATTACACCATTTTTCTTTCATTTCATTTCATTTTGTTTTGCTAACTTTTCTGACACTGTAATTGTAACAATTTCTGACATTGTTATCAAATTTGCCGCCGCTGTAGTGGGTTCTCGCGGGGTTTTTCTTTTGCCGAAATGCCTGCGTCATTCACCGGAAATGATTTTTCACTTCCTTAGCAATGCGCGAGAAATCCGTCCATGGGCCCTTAATGTTGTGTAAATAAAAAAGAAATAAGTTTAATTCATAAAGGCTACATTATTGCTGTAGCAATCAAACAGAAGAAAAAGAATGAATTGAATTGACAATATTATTGCACTGAGAAGTTATCTTTCTTTTGTGGCCATAATATTTAGCTAGCATTAAAGCGAACTCAAGCATGTCAAGGCATGGGCTGTCCAAAGAAAACTATTTTTTCTAATAGAAGTAATGTTCTTTTGGTCTTAATGACCATCAAAAGTGCAAAGCAGAAATATTTCAATGCCCTTAAACCTTTTGAGTGTTTACAACTGTGGTCACGTGACTTGTGACGTCATAATTAAGAAAAAAGAGCAATCGGAAACAGGCCAAGAATGTTTTTTTTTTGTGGCGGCCAAAAAACCATGCAGTATTTATTGACTTGGTGCATAGATGCAATCCGTGTCCTGAATGGAGAAATATCTTTTCACACTAAGAAGTTATTAAAAGAATAAAAGGGTCACGTGACCTATTTTTGAAAATTACTCTTTAACGGTAAATCACAGTCAGCCATTCAGGAGAGATTCTTAAAGTGGGGAACCCTAGAATTACGTTGGCATTTCAATATATACCTATTATATGTCATATCGGCGGCCCATTTTCACTTTTCTCTTCCCGTAAGAAAACTGTTATAACAGGTCATGTGATGCAAACATTCCACACATAAAGTAAACACTAATGAAGAAGCGAAAGCTCCAAACTTGGAAAAGTAGTGGCAAGGTCATAAAGGTGAAAGCAGCAGACAAGGTCATGGAGCTCAAGGAGGACAGGTCTCTTTCCGCTCGTCTCATGATGGTTTGCAAGAGCCGGCCAGAAGTAGACATGAAGGAAGCAGTTGGCTTTCATGAGTTTCGGTAGTCCCAAGGTCGCTGTTTGCTCCCGACAGCTCATGTAAGAGTGCTCTTATGAACATTTTGGAGAAGCCCAAGGGGGAGTCTAATAGTGGTGTTACATCTGAAACCAGTACTGAGAATGCCGATATGCAAGTCAAGGTCGCCATAGTTGACGCAATGGCTGAAGTCCAGTCATTAGACAAGCCGGACTGCATCAAGACTTGTAAATATCCAGCAGAACATTTCAGCAATCATCTCTTCAGCAAGTATGATGACACCCAGGAATTAATCTTTGACAGATATGACGTTTCATTGTCACTGAGATCAGCAAAGCAGACGAGAAGACAAAGATCGCATTACCGATTCGACACATATTGGTATGGTGCCCTTGAAGAAACTGCTCCAGCATACGAAGACCAAAGCAGAAACCGCCTTTCTGGCAAAGAAGGTAAAGAAGCGTGGTGAGACTGTTGGAAGGCAAATTGTTGTGGCATAGGGAATGGAATGTGAAGCGACACACAAAGACATGGGACATGTTCAAAGTGACCATGAAGAGGCCGATACGAAGATAATACTGCATGCCCTCGATGCCACTGCTGATGGTGCCATGGAGTTAACCATCCATTCCCTAGACACCGATGTTCTCATTCTAGCAATCAGGCAGTATTCATAAATGTGTCCTAATACCTCATTTGTCACTGGAAGGGGCGCAAATCATCGATCCATTAAGTTAGAGCCAATCGTGGAAGTCCTTGGTCCTGCCAAGACAGCCACGCTGCCCGCATTTCACGCCATCACAAGAGCTGATAATACTGGTGGCTTTTCGGGGAAGGGGAAGGTGTCTTGTTGGAAGGAGTTTCAGGAAGCCAATGATTCCATCCTGAGCACCCTTGTTAATCTCGGTCGTGAGGAACAGCCCAATGACGACATCAAAGGTGGAATTGAAAGGTTTGTCTGCCAACTGTACCTGCCGAAGACAGACATAACAACTGTCAAAGAGCTCAGGTGGCTACTCTTTAGGAAGAAGCAAGCAGAGTCTGACAAATTGTCACTAACACAAGCTGCACTGCACCATGCTGTACTACGTGCTCATTTTCAATTGATGGTTTGGAACAAGGATGCTGCACCGAATCTTGTGCTGCTGTCACCGAGAGATTATGGATGGGCAATGGAGTGCGAGGAGTGGATACCTGTAATGACAACTCCAGCACCGGCTCCCGTGTCAAGTGCAGGTGCTCAAAGGAGCAATGCTCATCCAATCAATGCCAGTGCCGCAGAGCTGGGCTTCTCTGTACAGACTTGTGTAATTGTTCTGATGATGGTGAATACGAGAACCATCAAAACCATGACCTTTATCAGAATGACAAGGACGAAAGTGATGAGGATGAGAGCAGCGATGACTTAGAGTCTGAGTAAAGATGCGAAGAACTGTAAATAGTGCTGAGTAGATAACTGTAGATATTTTATTTTGAAGGGAATCTTGGAAACTTAATTTATTTCACCTCGCACAAAAAACATTCATACTATTAATATTCATATTATTTTAATTTTTAACATATTGTAATGCGCAGGCGATCATATATCCATGTAGCCTGCACAATATAAATCCCTAAATTATTATTATTATTATTATTATTATTATTACAAGTGAAACCAGAAATAATATATTATAATTAATTTAACGTATTCCGTAGACTATAGTCCAGAAAAGAACTACAACAACGTTGAAAAAAAAATCTGCGCCGTTCATGTAAATCCTGTAAATAAACATGTGTACACCACATGGCCTGCTTTTCAAAGGTGCTAATTGTGGTGTTGGGAGGGTTCATAATAAATATATAGATGGTTTTCACTCACGTGACCTTCAGTCCTGTGGGACTCAAATGACAAAGGCCATGGTGGCCATGTTGGTGTACATAACAAAAAAAGTTCATTAAAATTCTTTTGTAGTTGTACACCAACATGGCCGCCATGACGTAATGTGAAAACCATCTATAGAGTTTGTGGGGGCAGCAAAAAAATGCGCTGAGGTTATTCAGCATAAAGTTGTGTAATATGGCTGAGTATTTACTGACGAGTAAAAATGCCCAGCCGCATTTCACAACTTTTCACTGAATAAATTGTTTATTATACGACAGAAATCTTCTCCTAAAACTAAGTTTTAATAACGTGTAATATTTGCACTCGTTTTGATGCATATTTGCACTCTAGAATGTTATGTCAAATAATAGTGTATCATAGATTGTATTTGCACTTGTTATGGTGCATATTTGCTATGTCAAATGCCACATGTATGTTGCATAATAACACCATTTACATTGATTTATAATACATCAGTATCTGAAAATATATATTTATTTAAATTTAAATGATAATACATTAACAAGACTTTCTGAAACACAGAAAAGGTAATTGATTTGACAAAATGTACTGGTCATTATTATTAAACTATTGTCACATTCCATATCTTCCCTATATCAACCAGTGTACATTCACTTGGAAGATGACAAAACTTTAGAAAAAAGTAAGAACATTGTTACGATGCTTAAACTCTCTATTATGATCTGGGTATGATCAAATCGTACATGTACGTGTACATGTATATAACCAATCCACTAAGAAGAATGTCCTATCCATCAAGTGATCTAAATCACTTTGACAGCTCTTCAAAATTTTTTATTTGTTTATTACTTTAACTACTTGTTTTCATGTTTTTAAGAAAGAAAGAAATCCAGTTTGCCAATGTTTCAATGTACATGTACCTCAATAGTAGATATAAGTTGTATGTTGACCAACGGGAGGAGGGGAGTAGCTGACGTCATGATCCCTAGAGGTGACGTCATGGGTTAAAAATAGGTAGAGATGACATCATATTCTATTTTAGGTCAATGGGGAGTGATGACATAATATTATAAATTGCATGCTCGCGCCCGGGATCGGGGATTAGCTGACGTCATGATCCCTAAAGGTGACGTCATGGGTTAAAAATAGGTAGAGGTGATATCATAATCTATTTTAGCTCAATGGGGGAGTCGGGGATAAATGACATCATAATCTATTTTAGCTCAATAAGGGAGTCGGGGATTAATGACATAATAATCTATTTTAAGTCAATGGGGAGTCGGAAATGAATGACATCATTATCTATTTTAAGTCAATAGGGGAGTCGGGAATAAATGACATCATAATATTTTAAGTGAATGGGGAGTCGGGGATCAATGACATAATTTATTTTGTGTCAATGGGGAGTCAAGCGAAAGCTGTCAATATTGAAAGTTGAGATTCCCAAGCGACCAAAACTTCACAGACAACACGGAGTTGTCGAAAATCAAAGTGATGAACTGTAAAACTTTGAGTCACTGTGAACTAATTTTTTAAAATTATTTCAAAATATGTTCATTTCTTGTATCAATAAACCGTTAATGCGTAAATCTATTTTATATTTGTGTGTGCTTTAAGTTTTGATAACATGACTTCAAAGTTCAAACTTTTAATTATACGAACTTACACTGAACTAAATTTGCATGAAAAATTAGCACCTCGGAAAAATAAACAAAGCAACCAATTACATGTGCGCTAAAACAATAAACCCACACTTTGTTTAAGTTCAAAATATATTTATTGATAACAAACGATTACATAATTATACAGACAAATTTAGATGGAAGTTGGTTTTTAGCCTCTTTCATCGGGTTTATACAAAGTACTCTTTGATTCCCTTGGTCTTCTGTATATTACCGCACTGCAATCATAGCAACGAGCAAGGGTCTCTTTCAAGAGTTTAGTTTTATCCCAAGGAATCTTGTGGTCGCATATGGGGCAAATCTTTTTATTATCATGCCAAAAGCATTTGGGGCATTTCACGACGGCGGTTACATGCACATTTGAACTATCGCAATGATGACATGGAGTTTGACTTTTTGTTTGAATTATTTTCATGCTTTCAGAAGCGCTTTCCTCTCCTTCGTTGTCGGTTGAATTTCCTTCATCATTTTCATCATCACTTCTTATTTCTCGGTCGCTCTCTTCAGACTCATCGGCCAGACTGTTCTCAGAAGCGCTTTCCTCTCCTTTGTTGTCGGTTGAATCTCCTTTATAAGTCTCGTTGTCGGATTCTTTTTGTTCTTGATAGACTTTTTCTTTCTCTAAAAGATCGCTTAACAGTTTTTTATTCTTGATTAAACGCTTATCAATTCCCAGCTCTGCGAGTCCATCTAGAGGCCTATTTACACGCTGCGATTTGTCGTGCCGATTTGTCGGCCCCGAGAAATCGTGAAGCAAATCGGCGCGTGTAAATGGCGACCCGATGCGCACGCGATTTCAGTCCGACATGTCGGCCGATTCGGAAAAATCCGTGATCGCTTCACAGATTTCCGCGTGTCGGGCCCGATTTTAAGAACGAAAACGCAATCTGGACAAGAAATCACGCAAAGCAAATTATATCTGCAGTATTTAAACTAACAACAACCTAAATAACCTATTGGATATCATTTGTTTTGTCAAGAAGTTCTTAGCAGAAACGTTTTGGAATAAAAAAAGTTCATGTACAATGCTTGCACTGTACAAAGAGCGCGCGCACGATTTGTCGTGGCCGACAAATCGGCCCGACAAATCGCAGCGTGTAAATAGGCCTTAAAAAGGTATTAAGCGCACGGGGTCGGGCTACATCATCGTTATGGGGAAGTAGCACATACTCAACCAGCTCTGCGATGTTTGTCACGGGTATTATGCGTTGATTTCGGAGTAATTGACCTCTGGGTGCCCAAAACAGGATATTTTTGGAAGCGGCCATGCTATGCAACAAATCAGAAGCACGTTCTTTTGACACCGCTTTGGAAAGACTGCGTAAAACATCTTTAATTCTTGGCTCCTCGTTGTCTTCCTCGTCATCGCTGTCCTCATCGGAGGTTATAGTGTCTTCCATTTCGTTCTCCATTTCTTCTTCATCCCAAGCTACATTTCTCTTCATATTGATCCGGACTCGTAAAAGACAATCTTCAAATGATCAGTGCAACGATGCATAATTTCTTTTATAGCATCAAAACGCCCAAGCTTGTAACAACGGGGGCCAATAAGTCTTGTATAAAGCCACCACCCTCTTGTACAAGTATTTGCTTCTTTCTCTTGTAGGGAACGTTTTGCTTGGCCAGATTAATAAGAGCATCCTTTTGTGGGAGCAAAACACGCTTATTTGTTTCAGGACAGGGAATGTTTTCCGTAAGAACATTATAAAGAATTTGTAACAAGGCGTGAACCTGTTGTGGAGAAGCTGTTCTTAAGAGAAATTTGCGCTGATGATCGGGACCATTAGCTAAGAGATGTAGAAAACCCCGGTTGTTCTTTACTACTTGAGACATAAATGTAGAATGAGCTAAGAATAGTGAATTGTTGTCTTATATCGTGGAATAGAAGGTAAAAGCAATAGAAGTTAGGAGGCGGAGGTGAAAACAATAGGGAGGAGGGGGAGGAGGAAATGAAAACAATAGAATTGAGGAGGAGGAGGATCGAGGAGGAGGTGGAGGTGGTGGTGACAACAACAGAATTAAGAGGAGGAGATAGCCTATATAAGTAACAATCGCTTCTTTCTCAGTTCACTTTGAGCTTTCATTGACTTGACATGAATTTGTCCTGTCCCGTTTATGAGAAGGCATTTAGCAGGAAAGGTAATATGCAAAGACACTTGACCAACAAACATACCAATCATACTTTCACTCCATTAAAGCAACGCCGATTTCTACACAAAAGTGTCAGCGGTTTCACTTTGAGCACCCTTTTATTTGTATGGTTGCAGGGATGACTGGTTCGGGGAAAACGTTTTGGGTTCAATCGCTGTTACAACAGCCCTCAGACGTAATAAACCCACCACCCGAGAGGCTTGTCTGGTGTTATTCACAATGGCAGCCTACGTACGTGCAAATGCTAGTCACAATACCACAAATTGAATTTGTCAATGGTATTCCTCCTGCTTTGGAACTCGATTCCTATTTCGATGTCAACAAACGGAACTTAATCGTCTTTGACGATCAGATGATTGATGCTGGCAAAGACAAGCGAATAGTAAACCTTTTTACACAAGGTTCTCATCACCGCAACCTGAGTGTCATTTATATCGTTCAGAATCTATTTCATCAGGGGAAGGAAAGCCGGAGCATCAGTTTAAACAGTCACTACTTGGTCCTTTTCAAGAATCCCAGAGACAAACTGCAAATTTTGACTCAAGCCAAGCAAATGTATCCTGGGCAAACGGCTTTCTTTATAAACCAGTACCAAGAGGCTGTACGAAGACCGTTTGGTTATCTCCTAGTGGATTTAAAAACAACCACACAAGATAATTGTAGACTGCGTACAAATGTACTACCCGGTGAAGAATAATTTAATCAACCAGGGGTACAAGACAATATTTCTCAGGAACTACTAAATTATCTCTGAAAACAGAACCTTTCGACAGCTCCAGTTCTCTCATCCATGCAGGGACTACAGGACAGAATGGACAGCCTTCTCTCTCGTACAGACCTTGGGGAAAATGACAAAGCCAAACAGTACCTTGAGCTGCAAAACAGAGATCTGACATTTAAACATCAACTGAATGCAAGAACTCAACAGTCTGATGAAATGAAAAGAAGTTTTTCGACTTTTGCAAGTCATCCGGAAAACAATTTTCCCACCATTATGCAAGAACCCACAGCAGTAACAGCGGTGACAACCTCTACACCCTTAAATCCATTTATCGCGACACCCTCTCCAAATGTAGCGCCCACCATACAAGAACCTTCCGCAGCAACGCCACCGCCATTAAATCCAACCATCTGGACCCCTCCCCCACGGTACCAACACAATCGCCAACACCGAAGCGCAAACGACCTCGAATCCAATTAGAGTCAATTAGTAAATTACTTAGATGTTGGTGACGATAAACCTAAAAGGCGATCGCGTCGTCATAGATATAGAGCTGAACCTTACAAGTATTCTAAGAATCAAGAGGATTAATTTCACCTAAAACGATGATTGCAGTGCGGTGAGACACAGAAGACCAAGGGAATCAAAGAGTACTTTGTATAAACCCGATGAAAGAGGCTAAAAACCAACTTCCATCTAAATTTGTCTGTTTAATTATGTAATCGTTTGTTATCAATAAATATATTTTGAACTTAAGCAATGTGTGTGTTCATTGTTTTAGCACGCGCATATAATTGGCTTCTTTGTTTATTTTTCCGAGGTGCTAATCTTCCATGCAAATTTAGTTCAGTGTAAGTTCGTATAATTAAAAGTTTGAACTTTGAAGCCACCGATAAAGTTATAAAAACTTAAAGTGAGTCGATATAGAGTCCAGCGATATAACGGCAAGAACAATGAACTACAAGTTATTGATATCATTCGCTTTGTTGAATGTTTTTAAAATCACTTCATTGGAGTCTTTTTACAAGTGACGGGCCATATTATACTTCTATTGTTTGCAGGATATAATATTGTATTTTTAATCCTTGTTTTTGGAGTTAATTTGTTTTCCTTTGTTAACGTTTTCAATATCACTCCATGTAATTAGAGTTACTTATTATCTAAACACCATTAAAGAATAATGAACTACAATCAAATTTTCATATCATTAACTTTATTAAAAATAACCAATCTACATCACATGAAGAGAACACTGTCTTTGTGAGTATTCAACTTTATTACATATAATCACAGCAGCCGAGTCTCAGAGATTCGTCTTCACTCTCATCGTGCTTCCGTTCAAAGTTTTTATACAATAAAAATGCACTTGTGTTGTCCATTGTAGCAAGATGAAGCAAGTACTTTAACCATGATTCCGTCAGCTGTAAATTAAGTCGCAGTTGTTGTAAATCCATCCACATTGTCTTTAAATTAATGCGCTTCCTTGCCGCTTCATAATGTACAACCCATATTTCATCCTCTTCCATCATCATACAATCGTGATGAAGTTGCTAGGGGTCATCCATCTGGCAAGCCTCACAACAGCGTGTTGCTTCTTCCTACACCAAGCGATTAAGAAAGAAAACTAACCACATGAATGACTGGTGGCCATTGCATTAACTTCGCTAAATAAAAGTTGGCGTCATCTTATTTTTTTTGTATTCATTTTTTTTAATTCATTTATTTATCCGGGGAGATCTGATTAGCATAAAAACACACTGTGGTTAGTTGAAACACTAGGCCATAGCCCTGACATGAGTCACTTATTACCAAGCTGTAGCAAAAGTATTACAAAAAAAATCAATGTTAGAAATGTTTTGGCCAAACCTCCCCAAGGGCCATAAATATTGCGTTTTCTTAGTTTTCTTCAAATGAAGAATGATCCTCGCAGTTGTGAACGCAATTTAAGCAATTGCGAAAAGAAGCCTGAAAAAAATTCAGGACTTCAACGGGGTTCAAACCTGTGACCTCGCGATACCGGTGCGATGCTCTACCAACTGAGCTATGAAGCCACTGACGTTGGGAGCAGGTCAATTGTAGGTTCATATGTTCCCGTGAAAGGAGTGAATGTGAAATGATATATATGAAATAAACCATATATGAACTGCGGAAATGAAATCAAATGAAGAATGATCCTCGCAGTTGTGAACGCAATTTAAGCAATTGCGAAAAGAAGCCTGAAAAAAATTGAGGACTTCAACAGGGTTCGAACCCGTGACCTCGCGATACCGGTGTGATGCTCTACCAACTGAGCTATGAAGCCACTGACGTTGGGAGCAGGTCAATTGTAGGTTCATATGTTCCCGTGAAAGGAGTGAATGTGAAATGATATATATGAAATAAATCATATATGAACTGCGGAAATGAAATCAAATGAAGAATGATCCTCGCAGTTGTGAACGCAATTTAAGCAATTGCGAAAAGAAGCCTGAAAAAAATTGAGGACTTCAACAGGGTTCGAACCCGTGACCTCGCGATACCGGTGTGATGCTCTACCAACTGAGCTATGAAGCCACTGACGTTGGGAGCAGGTCAATTGTAGGTTCATATGTTCCCGTGAAAGGAGTGAATGTGAAATGATATATATGAAATAAATCATATATGAACTGCGGAAATGAAATCAAATGAAGAATGATCCTCGCAGTTGTGAACGCAATTTAAGCAATTGTGAAAAGAAGCCTGTGTTCACAACTGCGTTGCATTAGTTTTCTTCATTAAGAACCATCTTCCTAAGAACTCATGAATTAAAACGTTTTTGCTGAATGAAATTGGCAATGCAATTACTATCGCTATGCAATGAAAAAAACAATTTCTTGCAAGTTATGTTCTGTAGTCCATATAATAGGCATAGTAGAAGTAAACACTGTGCTGAAGCAGTCGTACAGTATGCATGAAGAGGCCCAAAATATACATGTAAATGTTCAGTATTTACGATTAAAATATAATATAAACATGCATGTAATATAAACCAACAACCAATTATTCTTATTTACATGGAAACTACATGTAGTATATTAGCAATTTTAAATCAACATACATGTACATGCAGCTGACAATGACAGAAGAGCGAGGCTGATCAAACATGTCTTGCAGAATTGAAAAATACCGTGGTTCTCTTATTACAAAGTACCAGTTACGATTTTAGATATTTCATGTAGCATCCTTGTATTGGTTTAAATTAATTTTGAGTCAAATTTGGTTAATACTGTATGGAGATCCAAGATTGTGGACTCTTGGCTGATTTAATACCATCACAATCACATGACCTACCTTAAAGTATATAAATTTGGCTTTGTGTCGCATTTATGCATGCATATTTTTTGTCTCACTGGTCTGATTGGTTGACATGAGGCCTCGTGATCTTGCAGCGTGCAAAGAAAGTCGTGTCCGATAGCCCGGGGCTAGTGGATTTTGCGGTCAGGCTAGTGGATTCTATCCTCCGCTTGCCCGACGGGCAAGTGAAGTTTTTTTGGGGGAAATTTTTGAAGAAATTCAAATTACAGAAGTACTGTAAGAGATCGAATTTGTTTTAAATTTTCTGGTAAATTCGTCTGAACCGAAAGCCATTTTCAAACTGATCTGCCAAATTGAAATCTTCTAAAAACAAGTATCGCATTACATTTCATGTTTATAGGCATCTGTAAAATTATTCCTTTGTAGTCCACACATATTACAATACAGGGGCAAAATATCTCCAAGTAAAAACAATTATTAACAAATACTTTAGAGTCACATTGAGTGTCGATATTGTCAAACCATAGTAGAGTGACTTTACTTCATCTGTGAAATAGTTAGTAGAATAGTACGCACTATGCAAACTCAATTTGCATTGGTAATTAATACCCTGGGGATTATGTTAATGAGACTATAAAAGAAGTTACATGTGCCCCGCCCCATCACTCTACTCGAGGCCGCAAAAGGGAAGAGTTTGGCAACCCACCCTCCCACCCGATCGAGTAAGTCGGGCTTGATCCTCTCAGCTCCCATCTTCGCCTGGTCTTGGGCTTGTCCCAGGCCAGAGCGATTCTCCATATCTTATTACCATGTCATCAATAACAATACCCAGGGTAGAATATTACACTGTTAGACTATAATTCCATTGTTTCCTTTTGTTTAATTTGGACTATCACGCACTAATTGTTAGATAGTGTTTCACAGATGAAGTAAAATCACTCTATAATCTTGCGCGCGACTATAAAATACCGTAACTGGTGGTCGTGTTCATATTAGTGGAAAATTACAGAACTGAAGTCCTTTTGAAACATGCCCGGAAACATGATAGGGTATACAATTATATATCTATTGTGTATGAAATCCTTCCTCGGATTCAAGAAATATTTCAAAGAAAGCTGGTTGTCTAAATTATGCTTCTTTGTAAAAGGAACGGAAAAGATTTTGGTCGTGGACTTAGCGAAAGATTTATTCAGTTTTCAGAAGTTCACGCATTGTCACGTGCATTGTCTATCGGCAGTTCAGCACTGTATCGGTGTTTGTTGATTGCAGTTATCGACCCCGTTCTTAAATCTATAAAATCAAAAGTTGCCAGAAAAAAAAAAATATTTTGTTCCTTTAAAACCTTTGTTTGGTTAACAGAAAGTTGAATTCCTTGAACTATAAATTTGCATAATTTGTTTTCGAAGTTACTGATGCGTGACTCGGCAGGATTCAAAAACTGACAGACAAACTAATTTTCTTCAGATAACTAATCTAATACATCAAAGTTTTCATCAGTATTAGAAGCTAGAAATTGATCAAAGCTATCAAAATTCAGGGCTCGAAATTAAAAAAAAATCTCAATTGCAATTTGTGAGTAATGTACATGTCATCGGCTTGCCCCTGGGGTAGGACCCCGGGCCAACCAGGGGATTGTAAAATGGTTCGGGCAAAGTTGAGAAGTTTCTCCAGTGGTGGGGGAATCTAACAAGACAAAGTCCCCTGGGTCCAATGCTTCTCAACGAAAAATCCCCCTGATATGACCTCATATAAGCGGCATAGAGGTGATAGAGAAGGATAATCATTTGATTGAATTGAGGGGACTTTTCAATGATAGTTCGGAGATCAAATTTTAAGGATTCATTTTAGGCTTGGAGAAGCAATATATAAATATCTTCATTACAAAAAATCAATACAATGGAAGATGAAGTATGGTATCACAATGGAAGATGAAGTATGGTATCACGGAGAGCATCAGAAGTCCATTCTGAGAGCCTGTTATTCATGATGCTTTACAAATAGTCTCAAGGCCAACTATTATAGTATTATAGTTATTTGTTGTATTTATGTAGTTATTAATTTACCAGCGATATCATATTTCTTTTTCGGCAACAGAAACAGGAACAGGAACAGTACACATTACTTTAACATGTGATAACCAGACTTTATCAATCAAGCAATGCACAAGTGCAAGTGCACGTTTTCTCGCTGTTTCTGCGATTTGTCATGAGAACGAAATCACTCGATTTCACATTGCTGTTGGACTATGGAACACTTATTTCATTTGTTTAATCAAATTGTTATATGACCGTCGCTTTAACCCCCCCCCCCAGCATTTGTTCAGTAGTTGTTTAAGATCAAAACATGTTTGCCAGAGTGAAAACATCTTCGTAGCAAACAATGACTGGTTTCTAACTTACATTTTAACTTACTAAGGTAATTGACCGGTGAATTTAAAGTTATTTTCAGTTGGAATTACTAAATTGCGGCCTAATTCCCAAACCAAAGCAGGGTCGCTATGTAGTCGCCGCCAATTGAATGAACACAGAGTTAAGCCAATCGCGTTGCCTGCTCGCTTTGGAGTTATTACATAGTTTGGTCGCAAGCAGCACCAGAATAAACGCCTATAGCAGACAAAACTCACTGAGTCCGAAGTCGTCCTGTACGCAGCAAACGAATGCAAAAACGTCCCTCAAGACATGTATTTTGCACATATATCCATGAATAAATCACGAGTACTATTGACAAGCGTAACAATAAATTCCCTGTTTCGCCACGCGTGATTTTACAAAATTTCGAATTCCCCCACCCCTTTTCGTTCGAACTCAAAACAATGTCGCGAATTTCCCCCCTGCCCAGGGGCAGAGAAGCAGTTGTATCCCCTTGTATTCCCCGATATATTCCCCTGGTTGGCCCGGGGTCCTACCCCAGGGGCAAGCCGATGACATGTGCATAATTCCTAAAATTTAGTCCCAAGTTCGAAAATTTTAGTCGCAAAAAAAAAAAAAAAGCGGAACCGGAAATGAGGAACGAGAAATTGCTGAGAAAGTCTGAAAAAGTGCGCCCGTGATACACTTCTTGGAAACCGTGTTAATGGAGCATAAAATCGACGATTAAGTCACACAACATTCAACGTGAATTTCGCAGGATTTTTCGGATAAAATTACAACTACCAGTTACAAGTAAGACACAAGACTGTTTAATATAATTCCTTTATTAGCTAGGCCGTAAAGCAGTCGCAAAATCGCGACTAATAGACAAATTTTAGTCGCAAATGCGCCCAATACAGGCGCAAATTGTTTGTATGCCATGACTTATAATAATTAGAAGTTAACTTACAGTAAATAAAGTTCTCCTGGCTACTGAAGACATTTTCATTTTCCGGCGGGAAATAATTATTTTGGCGGCAAATTGCACAATCAAGCGCTGTCACCGGCAACTTTCCTCGTTGATGTTGTAGTGTATTAAATGGGAATGTTGTCTTGTTTCGAGGTCGTTTTCTTGGAAAATGCTGTGTTTAATATACAGAAATAGCTGTGTTTTTAAAATATAGGAATTGTTTCAAGACCGAAATTGCTACGAGATGTTTCAAAGTTATATGTGAATTTTAACATTGTGTTCAAGGAAAATTTGGAGCTTGATTCCGCTAGTTTCACCGGCTTTGATTCCTTATTTTATCATCAATTTATAGCAGTTGAGTAGTTGACGTTTTCTGAAAGAAAGGCATACATGACCGTATGATGAACACTGAATCATTGTACCAGTATTAAAAGTATCTTACCAACTGGTAGTTAAATGTTGATAAACATTTACACTTTTATTGTTAATTAAGGCTTTAAGTACCATTTAATAAACGAGCAGCAGTGTTTTATCAGGTATAAAATTTTATACCTGATAAAACACGTGCTGCGAGTTTATTAAATGACTTAAAACACGTTTATTGAATGAGTTTATTGAATGACTTAAAAAAAATCGTTAATAATAGCAGGAAATAGCAAGGGTGACAGGCCGCACAATCTCTATACCGGTGTGAAACATATGAGAACCTTTTATATTTTTGCTCTAACGAGTGTATCTTTTAAAGATTTTCCTTTTTTAAAGGATATAATAGGTGGTTCTTTAAAAATTTGCCGTAAAAGTGGTTGGTTTTGTATATAGTGCCATTTTCTCATTAAAACTTGTTTGATGTTTGGCACTGATGGTTGGTATTGTGTTACAAAAGGCAAAATGTCTTTTTGAGTTTGTTTATCTTGTTTAAGCGCCGATTCCCTTCCTGTGAATTTTATTTCTGATAGGATTTTTTCTACCAGGTTATTTGGGTAGCCTCTAGTCTGCAAGCGTTTTCTAAATTTTGAAATATTTTCCTCAAAAGTGGTTTTTGAAGAATTAGTTCGTAGGAGTCTCAGGGCTTCGCCCTTCACGAATCCTATTTTAACACTTGGTGGGTGACAAGAGGTAAAATGTGTATATTGAAAGGTTTCCGTTGGCTTAAAATGTGTTTTTATATCAAGGATAGATTGTTCCTTGAATCTTTCGCCTTTGTATATAACTGTATCCAGAAATGTAGTTTCAATGTCTGAGATTTCAGCCGTAAATTTGATTGTAGGGTGATGTGAGTTGGCTTGTTCGATGAATTGTACAATATCTGGTTTGCTGATGTCCCATAGTGAGAATATATCGTCAATGTAACGTTTCCAAACTGTGGGTTTAGAGACGTTTTTGCTTAGAATTTGTGTTTCAATGTTCGCCATGAATATGTTTGCAAAGGCAACGGCCATTTTAGTTCCCATGGCAGTACCGTGTATTTGCAGATAGTTCTTTCCATTAAACTGGAAGGAATTTTCTTTGAGAATTAGTCTAAGCATTTCTCTGAGATAATGTGTTGGTATGGGAGGGTCGTTTTTGTAAAAGTTCTCGTATGCTGTGCATACTGTAATAATACCCTCTTCCTGTGGTATATTTGTGTATAGACTTGTGACATCCATCGATACAAGAAATGTTCGTTTTTTAACTTTGGTTTTCTCAATAAAATTTATGAAATCGGTCGTATCTTTAAGATAAGACGCTTGTGATTTCGATATAGGCTGAAGTAGTGTATCAACAAAAGATGATATTCTTTCTGTAGGTCCATCACAACCGGAGATAATTGGTCTCCCTGTGATGGTTGGTTTGTGAATTTTTGTAAGGGTGTAAAATTCTGGTATTCTTGGTGGATTTGGTGTTTGTAACAGCCATTTCTTTGTCATATCATCAATGTGGTTTTTTTGGTGTAGTTCTGAAATCAGACGCGACACCTTGTTATGTGTCTCTTTAACCATGGGTTCAACGAGAGGACTGTAATTGTTTAGATCATCGATTTGGATTTGATTTGGATAAACAAACAGGAAATAGCAAGGGTGACAGGCCGCACAATCTCTATACCGGTGTGAAACATATGAGAACCTTTTATATTTTTGCTCTAACGAGTGTATCTTTTAAAGATTTTCCTTTTTTAAAGGATATAATAGGTGGTTCTTTAAAAATTTGCCGTAAAAGTGGTTGGTTTTGTATATAGTGCCATTTTCTCATTAAAACTTGTTTGATGTTTGGCACTGATGGTTGGTATTGTGTTACAAAAGGCAAAATGTCTTTTTTCTGCTTCCTCACCAGCCTTTTTTCGCTAAACACGAAATAAAATAAATTTTCTGTGCTGACGCCAAAAGCAAAAGTTGTTGTCGTGAAAACTCGAACCAGCCCTCCCGCTGACCATGTCCTGCAAACCCGAGCGGGGAAGGGAAAGTGGACCGAGGGGAGTGGGGTGGGGAATATTCTCCTGAAAAAATCTAACCCCTGATCGGTATGAAAGAAAAATGCTACAGGAAAACTGCCAACGCCATTTGTAAGAGGTAAGATAAAAACCACTTATGCAGATTTGTTTATAGTTTTTAACTGAAAAGTCGCTGAACAGGATCAGGAAAGGATGGATTTCGAACGTGTAAAACTTTTTTTCGTCACCTTCATTTTTACTGGAGGAGTAATAATCGCTTTTTTATACACAAAAATATCATAAATTTCAACTGGGTGGAAAAACGGGGATTTATTTAAGTTAATAAAATTGAGAAACGATTCCAAAAAGTTCAAAAAATCAGTCAACTTCCGTGCGTTCTGATCACGTGATTCATGACGTCATAATAATGACGTTGATAAAGAACTTATTTTTATACTTATATCTGACAACATACGAAATATTTTAACTTTGATTTCACCCTTACAAAGAAACATGTATACAAAAATACTAGTCCCCAGACCCCTATTTGCTCATGTGTGTAGCCTCCTTAATTTTAAAAATCCAGAGTTATAATGGGCATGTGGAAATGTTGCAAGCGAATGCCTTCCTTGCCACGTTGACTGTATTTGCATTCATCAAAGCATGTTCCTAAAAAACGTTAAAAGGCAATTGGGGGCATATATAGTCACGTGGCTGATGACGTCATCGCACTTAGTCAATTAAAATAGGTATGTTATGGTAGTTGTAAATAGCATGTGGTGTAGTATCCTCATACACTCAAAATTGACAGAGTTATTTGGCATCGAAAATTTTTCTGGTGCAAAGGGTGCTGGGAAGGTTCTTATAATTATAATATATTATTTTAATTATTTGTACGTCTTCAAAAGCTAAACATTGGCCATCTGCTTGGACCATGTGTCTATAAAGTCTCTTTCTGTCCAAATGTTTATGTTTTTTTTGTCAGGCATTTTAAAGAAGACCATGCATTTTCGCCAGGGTCTTCGTCAAGAGAAAGACTTCCTCAACAATTGTACACATTATAACTGGTGAAATAAAAGAAATTTGGCGTGCCTATCATAAGTGCTTGTCACTGGCTATAAATCTCCAATGTTGCAACAACCACGGATTTGTTCTAGCTTATTCGCGTAATTTATGACTTAGAGAAGTCATAATTTACAGTCAGTCCTTTGTTATATGTTTTTGTTCTTCATTTCTTTTATTCGTTTGCCTTGACCCTGCACAAAACACAAAAGGTATTGAAATGCATATGAGCAACTGACCAGTAGAAACATTTGGGCTCACACGTTAAACAAAATAATGTGCAGGGTCACGGTTCGTTCGAAACAAAGCAGATTTGTACACTCTTTTTGAAATTTATTGGGCTTCATAACCAGTTTGTTCTATTAACTATGTTCTGGTTTCTCTCGTTCCTGCTAGCCCATGCACTGACAGGCGAGCAAGTGAACGTTAATACGATGCCGACCAAAGGAAGCCAAAATGCTCTCAGTCGAAGCATCGTGCGGCTGAAAAGTGCAAAATGACGGTTTTTTTTCCTTGATCCAAAGCAAATTTCCCACCAAAATGTTTAGTAGTTTCCAGTCTTTCCAACAACTTTAGCAATTTATAAATCGCTAATTTGCGATTTAGATATTACACAAATCGCAAATGTAATTTAGATATTGCACATTTCTGATTTTTAACTGCTCGTTTCCGATTTATAAATCGCAAAGTTACTACACTTGCGATTTATAAATCGCAAATGTGATTTAGATATTGCACATTGCGATTTATAAATACAAATCGCAAATGTGATTTAGCCATATTGCATCGCAAAGTTGCTACATTTGCGATTTCGTGATTTCGTGAGAAAACGATAAAGGTATCATTTGAAACCACCACGATGAATAACCACATTTTTTATTTAACAAAATTTGTGTTTGC
>JAJGOT010000002.1:0-167500 GCA_022457155.1 Cladopsammia gracilis
TGCGGTACATCAAACGATCGTTATTAAAGTAAAGCGGTTTGCCGACCACAATTCCATTATCGCAACCCAATATTGTGAATCCTGGCCAGGCATATTTGACACTTAGAAAACACCCAGGAAACAACAGCTTTATCTTTTCTGTACGAGGCTTTGGCAACGTGCGAGGACTGTCCCAGAAACTCAAGAGATGAGCGCGATAGATGATTCATTTAGTGAGGAAGCAGGGGTGTGAACATATTGTACGTTATTGTTTTTGCGTTGAGCGCGCTATTTACATTTCTCATTGTCTTGAACACAACGTACTCAATCTTTGTGCTTCTTGGCCTGAAACAACGATCCTCCAAGGTGCGAGATCGCAGAAAATAAATTCGCTAGTGCCTTCACACCGACATAACATCTATATGACTTTCGCACATACACGAACAGCATCTGGTAGACTGCAAAACATTCATATTTTTGCGTTGAATGCACATGGTCTTTGAACGTAGAAGGTCAGCGACCCGTTTCTCGAAAGCCCGCTAACTTTTTGGGCCCTTTTTTTAAAAATCAGAATCTACACAACAGTGGTATAGTCGCAAACCAGCCCAACTTGCATGTTCCGTCAATTTTATTGGTAGTTTCTTGGTGTTGCGGATGGTGTGATCACCAAATGACGTAAAATAAAATATTCAAAAGACACTGAACAATACCCACACCACAACACAAAAGCTAACCAACAATGGCTTCCGCAACACCAAGAAACACCCATTTTATTTCAATTTTATGCCCTTGGAGCGAGCGTAAATACGGAGAGTGCGAAGAGACGCTAAACGTACGTCGTTTTAATTTCTCGTCTACCCCTCAGAAAATATCATCTATAAGAAAGCTATTGCTGGTTTTCGCTCAGACCCGTGGGAATCAAATGACAAAGGCCATGGCAGCCATGTTGGTGTTCCCAGCGAATAGGCTATTAGCTTAAATATCATGTTTTCATGATTATGGCCAGGAACTTGGTTTAAGACTTTTTTATCTTGAAATTGGAATAAACCATCACTAAAAGTGATATAGAAGCAAAGAAATATAAACTAAACAGATAAAATAACGGCTAGAAAAGTCAAAATTTCAAAAGAATGGCAAGTTTGATTCCCCGAGGGGGGGGGGGTACTCCCTATAATGGGCTATACCGGGATGCTCCGACCGACTGGTTTACCTTTTTGAGGCTAGAGGTATATGAAAGGGTCGGGATTTACGAGTTGAAGTATATGAAAGGGTAGGGATTTCACGAAGAATAGGGAAGGGAAGTGAAACCACGCCGTTGAAGCATAAAAAAGGTAGGCAAAACTGCCATTTAAGTATTATAAAAATGGCCTTTCAAAATATGTCAAACAGACTCAAGTAAAGGCTCTGAAAGGGGTACCATTTTACCTTTTCTGTCAAAATCGGTATATGAAAGGGTAAGGGTTTGCAGTCAGGGTTTGGACCTCGGGGCGGAGCATCCCCGTACAAAACTTTGTTCAGTACCCCCCCCCCCTGGATTTGATTAACAGGCGGTCAAGAAAAATTTCATGAACTGTAATCCACTTCAACTGTCTGTTGGTGTTCCAAAAATCATTTTCTTTCTTCTATCCCTTCTTTGAACCTCTTAAACTTTCATTCAAATTTAGGTTGAGTCCCGCCTTAATGGACCATACCCTGTTTAGGACAGACTCACGTGACAAAAATGCCACAAACCATACCCTTTCCTGCGTCACGTCCCCGCATAGGTCATATTAGGGAGTACCCCCCCCCCCCTCCACCTTCCCGGGTGCTATAATGGCATTTTGTGGGTGTTTCTTGGTGTTGAGGAAACCATTATTGGTTAGCTTTTGTGTTGTGTTGTGGGTATTGTTCAGTGTCTTTTAAATCTTTTGTTTCACGTCATTTCGTGATCATACCATCCGCAACACCCATTATCAACCTCGTCCCAGGGTCTTCTCGGTTTTCAAAATGGCGTCGGATAAACAAAGAAAACAGTTCTCCTGGTCCAGTGGACCGCCAATTGTTGTGAGCTTATATAGACTTGCTTTGAACTTTTGTTGCTATTGCAGTCTGCCGTTAGTTTTACAGTAAGGGATGGAGAAACTTACATAAATGCAGGAAATTCGAAGGAAGAAGAAGAGTTTGGTGATTTCACGCTGAAGTTTGTTGCACATCTAACAGACAAGGGGAACATAAATGAGGGGTTTTGGATTTGCCAGTGCGGGTGTCTTATAAACAGGGAATTAGTGTCAAGGTAAAAACAGTAAGCTTAATAATCAGCAGCCTTCTCAAAAGCAGGCTTAATCAGCCACCTCTTCTGAAGCAGTGACCGCCTCTGTTCAGCTAGCACCAATAGTGTCAATTGTGCTGTGTACATTTAAGACTTACTTTGATACTGTACCTCTAGCCTTCACCCCTACAGTCACCTACTCTTTCAGAACATTTCGAGAAGGCTGAATAATGACTTCAGTTTAATTAACATAGAGAGCGACATTACTTAATTCGGATTGTTTGTAAAAAGTTGTGGATTTTTTTTTTTTATTCAGAGATGTTTGGTTCTGTAAAATATGAGCTTAAATAATGTGTCACACTGGAAAAAATACCAGATTCCCATTTTGGGATTTTTTAGGTTATTAATATTATTTTTTATGGCAAAGTAAGACATTAGTCACAACCAGGGAATTCCCATCCAAATTGCCTGGTTAGGACTTGTCTCACTCTTCCAAATTTGGGATTTGTGGGTATTCTTGAAAACACACCCTAAAATATATCCAAAAATGGGAACTTGGTATTTTTCCTGTGTCATGTGATTAACCCTCACATGTTTTTTTTTTCTTCCACATTTGCAGGGAAGTGGTCTTGCCAACAAGCGCCTTTGATTCAAAGCAAAAATTCCTTACAATGTTAAGGCAAGAGTTCCAGGGTGGCACGTTTAGCTTGTTTGCAGCTTGCAATAATCGATTTGTCACTGAATTTTATAAATATCTCAAGAGAGACTTTGAAGCAGGAGAACAGAGGCACTGCACCCTGATGAAACACATTGGGTACCAGGGGAATGGCTATTGGTGCCTATCTGATGAGGTTGGTTAAAATAAAGTTGTAAATTTGCTTTTCACTTTTTTGGTGGGATTATCAAAATGGTATTAAAGTTAACTCTTTAAGTATTATGAATTACTGATGCTCCAAGTACAGTAGGTGTAAAAGATAATGGCACATTTTACAATTCCTTTGTTCGCAGATTGTGTAGTTCCAGAAAAAATCCATACCCACCCCATGGAAGGTCATTGGAAATTCCTAGGGGGAGGGGGGTCTTAAAAGTCAACATTTTAGAAGCAATGTATGAAGCTAAACTGGAATTTCCTGGGGGGGACAGGGGGTGCTAAACAAAAAACCTTCCGTGGGGGGAGTATGGATATTTTCTGGAACTGCACAATCTGCGAACAAAGGAATTGTAAAATGTGCCAAAAAACGGTTGCTAAAACATAATTACATGATCCCCCCTCTTCCTAAAACAATCAATTGATTTTTAAATGAGGTGTAATTACCACATGGCCGCAACTGCCAACTACTGAAGAAATAGGCATGGATGACCAATCACAATAGAGAATTATGTTGATTACCTGTTTTAATGTATTTTTAATAGATACAAATTAAAAATGGAAAGTTGGTCTCACCCGAATTGAGGCAGTACAGGTGTGCTGACAAGAAGGAGTTGATGCTGTTTAATAACACCCTTGAACAAAAGCTGTTGTCTCAAGGATATCTTTCAGATGTTGTGAGAAGGTAAAGATGTTAGTTAAATACAGGAATGTCATCACTGGGCTCCAAGGACTACAAGCAGGAATGGCCTAACATTACTTTTTGGGAAATTTTCACACAAATCTTATATTTTAAGCCTCAAAAAGCACTGGCTGGTCGAAATAAGATGACTGGATCACATAAATGTAAAGTGAAGAATTCCATCCAGGCCAAAGAGTCGTTCATTTTCTAGAAAATATTTATCCTGAAAGGTTTATTTATCCAGGGTGGCCAAACATAGTTTAATTCCTTCAAAAAGTGGATTTCTTTCCCCCGTAGTTGGATCATTTTCAGTTATTTGACTCGGTTATTGTTTAAATTAAAAACAAAGTGCTTTAAGGTAAAATTGACAGAAAGTCACTTAGGCCGTTCTTGCCCAGGGCCCTTATTCCATTATAATCATAGAAACTATATGCAAATTTAACTTTGACAAGTAAGAAAATGTCTCGATTTATTGAGTCCTGAATGACATCATTGGTATTCAATACGAAAATAAATATTAAGGTGCAACTCGAGTGTGAATTTAATATACTGACACAGTTAAACTTCTTGCACCTTAACCAAACAAGGTGGAAGAAAAAACATTGTTTGTGTCATGTTTCCTGTTCCAGGTTCATTACACTTGCAAAGTGCTGGGGCAAGAATGAAGATGCCTTTCTGTCTGCATCTGCATTTGTCTGTCTGCATTTAATGCAGCAGCAGGAGGTGGCAGATGACAATGCAGGTAACAATGTTAATAATAATAATGTTAATTCTCACCATATCTTGTCACAAATTAATGTTGTATCATTTGCTAGCCACTAGCTGTCAATCTTTTTTACAAGTTACATTTTTTAACATTTTTGGACTGAAATATCTTAATATGGTTACATAATAACATGACGTACATTATATTATTTAATCTCTAGGTCAGGCAAACGTAGGCATGATATTTAGCCCTTGCAAGTCAGTTGGGAAGTCCCTCACTGCAAGAATGCTGGCTTATGCCCAGGGTGTTCCTGGGGTAAAACATAACCAGCTTTTGGCAGGCGGGGACCAAGTCATGTCAGGAGTCTCCTCGTAAGAATTCTTTTGCTTTTGTAAAAATATGGTAACGTAATTAATATTTTCACGTAATATGTAGTTGTATTCTGCATGTTATTTTTAGGTATAACAATGTCATTACTAGTACAAATGCCTGTTCAAGGGGTTACAATCAATTTGGGGTTACTTATAAATCAATCAATGATCTGCGCACAGATGATGTCACAGATTATGGACCCCCCCCCCCCCCCCCCCCGTTGTGTGTGACAGACAAACAAACAATTGAAGGGCCGAGAGCATAACCAGCCTATGTGACTTTTTTATTTTTTCCTGCTCAGATTTGCCTCATTTTATCGTACAACGAATAATATCATAAACTCTTGTCGAATTTGCACTAACCCTAAGGAATTTGACTAATTTCAGCTGAAAAAAGCAGAGTTCAAAAAATGGGCAAATCTGAGCGAGAAAAAAGAAAAAATTAATAAAAAGTCACATAGGCTGGTTATGCTCTCGGCTCTTCAATCGATGGGCTCCCGACAAGAACATCATAAGTGTGTTTTTGGTAACTTTCACTAAAATTGTATGTTTTAGGGTTTTAGGGTTTTAAAATGATTCATTATTGTTAAGGTACTTAAAACAGATCCTAAATGGGGAAGAAAA
This sequence comes from Cladopsammia gracilis, assembly GCA_022457155.1. Classification (NCBI taxonomy): domain Eukaryota; kingdom Metazoa; phylum Cnidaria; class Anthozoa; order Scleractinia; family Dendrophylliidae; genus Cladopsammia; species Cladopsammia gracilis. Next base: position 5,479 of record JAJGOT010000002.1, read on the forward strand.
ATCCACATCTTTGAGAAAATGTATTGATTTCCTTATGACACCCTATGGCCCCAGGACACCCTATATTCGAAGATGGACAATTTGTTGACCTGGTTTCCATACTTTCAGTCATATTACATGATCCAGTCATAATGTCGGCAAGTGAGTCCCTTTTGAGGCTAAAAAATTTTCAAAAAACACACTTAGGGCATAATTTATTGCCAGGAGCCCTTCAATTCTGTGTCTTGTTATTTGTTCTGCATTTGCTCATTCTTATAATGAGCAATATAAATTATCTTTATAATGGGTTAACTTTCTCTTAGTAAAAAGGTGCTTGAGGCTTTGGCCAAGACCACTTTTGTGGTTGTTATCGACGATGTCAAGATGACAGACAGTATGGGAGAATTTCTCCTGCAAGTGCAAGGAGGACTCCTGCAAGGGTCTTCACAGTCAGGAATCAACTGCCCACTGGGCAGCATTCTTTTAACGTCAAATGTCAAAGAAAGTGACAGGTAAATGATTCTCTTTGTGGTATAGATAACAAAATGCTAGAGCTGCTATAATTATATGTGTTGAACTGTGCTTATAAGCACATGCGTTTCAGCTTGGTAATAAGCATGGTAGCAATTTATACACTTGGTGTTTTATTGTTATTACAGATGGCCATTTTGTTTTATATTTTGATTTCTTTTTCATACAGATTACACGGCCGTATTATACACTTTGTGTATAGGAAAGAAGATGGCTTTTCATCGACCAAGGAGAATGCCATCATGGAACTAATGGCTTTAATTAATAACAATAAAGTGAGACTCTATATAAGGCTGGTATAGAGAGAGAATTTTTTTTTTTTGACGGCACTACAGAAAGGCAGACAGAAGTCATAATATTATCCAATGTTTAGCACTTAAAAAAGAAGCAAACAATTTCTCTATATCATCTATTTCAAGGCAGTCTGTACTCAGGCTGTATTATTATCAACTCATTATCGGAGTATATTTAAGGCTAAACCAGTTACTTTAACTGCTGCTTTGCAAATTCGTAACTTAAAAAATATAAAGTTTCTACATACATGTAGCGTGTACCATCACACTGGGTCAGTATTCATGAATAATATGTTACTCATTCGAGACCTTTCAACAATGCTACTGTTAAATTAAAAGTGTGTCCTTGATTGAGATAATTAAATTTTATATAAAACCTTACACTTTTTGCTGTAATTGCTTATTAAGGGCTTTTTGACTGTTTGGTCCATGATTTACAAGGATGTCTTCTCAGTGGTGAGTGGGAGTGCTGTGTTGGATAAGCTGCTTGACATCCTGTCATCCTGTATTCAGAGACAGCAGCCTCGCTGGTACAAAGGGGTAGCCACAGTGCTATTAACTCATGCAATGGTAAGTTCTCTTGGTGGTGTAAACATAAAAAACAGTGGCACAATGTTTTTCGAGATTTTTAGCTTGAGTACAGTGACACCACGCAACATAGCTATAGTCTCTTTAAGATAGTTATTAAATAAATTGTTATTATTTTTTTACAGCTGTTGATGAGTTGTGGCATGCTTGATGATCAGGAAAAATTTATTGACCTGGTCGTCAAGTATATAGTACACTATCAAGAGTGCACTGGCGAGTCTGAACTTTCAATCATCCAAAAATTGGAACAAACAATCGTTAATGAGTGCCAGAAGGAGGATGGAAGAGATATGGTAATTTCTTTTCTTCAACTGTTCAGTTATGTTGATTGAAATCCATCTCCTAAGCAATGTGTATGTTACTGGTTTAAGTTTAGTTTTGGTTGGTAGGCATTTTCAACCAGTTTGATTTGTCAGTGATAGCAGATCACCATACTCCCTTTGGAGGTCATCATGATAGCATGGTTTCACTGTGTTGTTAGCTAATCTTAATGTTAGTTTATGGCATAATTTAATAATGCAAGGAACATGACAAGATTTTATAATTTTGTGGCCCAGGATACATCATGCCACAGCTGAGGCTACAATTAACCCAGTCATGACCTTGCAAATAGGTAAATAATGAATTGTGTCGACTTCTGCTAATTTTTCTGCAGGGATTTTTGAGGGAAGGTAATATTTAATAATAATCTTTGGCCTTGGTTTCATGGGATCAGGTTGGTTTTCATGTTCTTAAAATTTTATAGGTGAAAACGTGGTTGAATTGCATGGTGAAAGTGAACTGCAATGGGACAATGGTTAACGGGTTAGCTATCAAATCAAGCCAACTGGTGCATTGGCCTCACATTGGAAGAAAGGTGAAACAATATGTAATTATACTGTAACAACTGTGACTTTGGAATGCAGATCTGCCTAATGTATCTGTTTCACATTATAGTACCTTCAGGATTGTTTAACATGAAACAATAGACCTCTTTCATAATGGCGGCCGATCTATTTATTCTTTTATATGTATGTTAATTAGCCTCACTGGCCTCGGTAACATGTGCAAAATTCAAAAGAATTTTGAATTTTGAGGCTGAGGCTAATTAACATACATATAAAAGAATAAATAAATCGGCCGCCATTATGAAAGAGGTCAATAACATTCGTTTTTGCTACATATCCTGTCATATGATCAGATCAGAACCAATTATTTGTTTAACTGAGATTTTTTTCTATGAATAGATTCAATTTAACCGTAGCAGATATGCCAACCTCTGGCGATTAAAAATAGGGAGATTTGGGGGGGGGAGGGGGGGGAATTCCGTCATCACCCCCCAGGCGTGAATCGAGCGACATAGTCGCGAGAATCAATGTGGTTCCGGAAAAGTTTTTCGGCTTTACCCTCTAAAGGTACCATTTTATGCATTCCTGAGACCCAAAAAGCGTTTGAAGTTAAGATATGATGAAAGACCGCATTTTTTTAGATTTTGGGAAAATTAGGGTTAAAATCTTAGCCTATTTTAGAGAGAAGATCCAAAGTCGCTTTTATACGGGAGATGTGGTGACCCGTACGGGAGACCGGGAGATTCGTTCCGTATCCGGGAGACTCCCAGATAATCCGGGAGAGTTGGCATCTCTGCCATAGTGTCATAGAATTAGTATTATTTATAAAATTATGAACTAGTTGGTAAAGTTTATTACTGGTAGCTTCACCTATCTTAATATTCCATATCTATCCTCTTTTGTGACAGGAGCTGGCGGAGGAGGCACTGCTGCATGGACAGGCAGTAAATAACATATCTGTGCCATTTGCCCCAACAATGCCAACTGATAGCAAAAATAAAAAGGCCATCAAATTTCCACAGAGCCTTTTCAGTCAAACCATGTTGGATATTGTACGGCAGGGTAAGAATTGTACAAGTTGGAAATTGTCGCACCAATTTAGCTAGCCTCACGTGCAGATATATCTTCTGATAATTTTTGTGTAAAATTGGCCATTTAATACATGGGCAGTTTAAACGTTAGTTACAATCAGACACTTCCGGCTCGTGGTTGTAAATCTAATCAATACAACCCGTCAACTCATGTTGTTAAAACACTACTAAACGCAATTGAAGGGCTGAGAATAACACTATGTTAACTGGACTATTTTTTGTAAAAAATGAAACACAAAACCAGTGAAAAACATACAGGGCAATGTTTACAACATAAAAACAAGTCCGTATTTTATTGCCAAGAAATGGCTAATTTTGAGAAATTATCTGTTTCCAAAAAGTCACTTAACATAGTGTTATTCTAAGCTCTTCAAATTATTGATAAGGACTGCAATTGATTTGTCCTCCATTAAAAATTCATAACCTGTGCTGTTGTTTCCAGGTTCCACATTCCAAGTGATGCATTCATTTTTGGGCCTAATATATTTATTTTTCCATAACTATCTCTCTCTCTCTCTCTCTCTGTCTCTCTCTCTCTGTCAATTTTTTTTTTCATTGACAAGCTGACAATCCAACTAATTGTCTGTCTGAGTAATTTTAATATAAATAGGCAGCTGAGGCTCTCCTTGCATGATCATAGATTCAGCCAGCAAATTTAAACATTGAGTGTCTTAATTGTGAGTGGTAATTTAGTAATCAATTTTAGACTGCGAAGTCGCCTTTCACAAAATGCCAGTACATTGAGGTTGTTCATTATGCTTTGCATTCCATAGTGTGTGATGGCAAAGATAAAGGGGACATTTGTGAAATGGCTGGGCCTGCAAGTTCAGGCAACTCAGAGGAAAATTCTACTGGAGAAAGTTGCCCTTTGGACAGTGACCAGTTAAATAGTGTCAGAGCAGTATACACATCATTGGTATGTGATGTACCAATGCTAAGAGCATGTGGTAGGTACATGTACCATTCCATGAAATATCCATACTTCCCCATGAAAGGTCAGTGTAAATTCCGTGGGGGAGGGTGGTCTCTAAAGTCATGAGTTTTAAAGGAAAGTATATAATACATAGCTAACCTTTCATGGGGAGGTATGGAACAACACAAATGTGAATATACTATTAGATCTACATGTACAAGCATCATTGCTCAACACTGTCTCTTAACCACCACTTACTGGCATGGTATTGCAAACAAGTTAGGCTACCAACCAAGGACATTTAAATATAACATGTTTTCATAAAGTCATGATCTTCTATCTCAAAATAGTTCTCCGTCAGATTTAAGTCTCATTATTGTCTCATTTTACTTTTCAGATTTGCCCGACTCTGATAGTGAAGAAAGCAATAACTTTGAGACAGCTGCTATGGATGTAAGTCATAGAAAATGTAATTTGTGATAATCGGTATTAACATAAATTAATATTTTGCCGACACGGAGCAGAGAACTGGGTTCTAGTGTAGTGCGCAGGGGCTCACGGTTCGTGAGTTTGAAAAGTGTTCGTTGATAGATTTGTGTCATTCTACGGTCAGCCTCGCCGCCTCTAGTACTGTTCAAACAAGTTAACTTTCGTCTAAGTTGTTTATTGTAATACCTTAAGATTTGTTATCGGCAGTTTTAGCCGCATTTTAGTCGTTTGTTTCTTAGTTAAAAACACCTTAAAACCCCAAAGGTAGCACCACTGCATAGGTCGGGGGTACACGGTCCCTATTTTTTCCAACAGTTGGTTTTTTGGGGTTTACGTGTCCGGCTCTGGTGCGGTTAGAGTTATCGTTATATTATAGTTCTTCGTCAATAACAAAATGTATCGTGGGCCTGGCCGGCCAACCTAGAGTTATTTTAATATTATAGTATAGTATATTATAGTAATATTGTAATACGATAGTCCTTTGTCAATAATAAAATGTATCGTGGGCCTGGCTGACCAACGCGCCCATGCCTCAACGTTTGAGTGTGTTCGGTTGTGTAGTGAAGGCAAAATATTAAAATTACTCTGGGTTATAATTCCAATGTTAAGCATTATTATTTTTATATTTATCTGATGGGTGCCGTGTTGTGTGGTACGAAACTATATAGTAATAAATATGCCAAGTCAAATTTTCAGTTGATCAGACTGACTTAAAATATTTGCATAACTGTTATCAAAGTGCTTCATAGAAAAAACTAGAGTCAACTGAAGATTTGACTTGGCATATTTGTAATGTTTACTACATATTAAGCAGGAGTGTTGTATTGGCCTACACAATCATGAGGCCCAGCCGAGTGAATGTATAGTGCCAATACAACATGGACACAAAAACAACTTGAATGTGAAATTCACATTCCAGATACACAACTCACTAGTGGTCGTATCTAATTTACATTCCAGATACAATGCACTAGTAAGTTGTATCGGATTTACAGGGTTAACCATGTGATTGGTCAATGCTCCTCTATAGTTGAGCGCTCTAAAATACCCTTTCTACTCAAGTCCGGAACAAGAATTCATATATATAATATATATATATATATATATATATATTATGTGTCTGGATGAAATCAACTTGCCAGAAACATACACATTTGCAGTAAACACCCATAATTATAGTATCATATTCCTCTTCAGTTAATCAAATATTCAGAATGGTTATTATTTTATTTAAATAATTATAATTATTTTTTGTTTCAAAGTTGACTCCAAAATCTAGATCAACATGGGATGCATTCACTCCCAAAAGAAAGAAAGCATTTGAAGAGGTAAGAATCATTTATTAGTTAGCTTTAACACTGCTTTGGACCTAATATAATTCATTAACTTAAGAAAAAAATAACAATGAAGCTGAAAAGTTGACAATGTGTTTACTGTACATTATTAGGGATATTTAGCAGGAGCAAAGCGACGCATCAGAGTTGATGACAATGTATCAGGTAATGAAGCCTTTTGCAAAAATAAAAAATTTTTGGTAATCTATTTATGTATGTTGTTTAATTAAATTTGCCAGATGAATGTCGGACACTGGAAGGAAAAGACGAAGGAGATAAAGTTTTACCAGGTAATTATGCAACACCAACCATTCATGGTTAACATAAATATTTGAACATACTCAAATTTAGTAAAAGAATTTGTATATCAATTAATTTTATTGCAAACTTGATAAAATAATTCTGAGGAGGTTATGGTACCTTCCAGGAACATCTGAAGTCACTCAGGAAGTAAGTTGCAGTATTGGAGTCCGAAAGAAAACCAAGGGTAAGTTATATTAATCGGTAAATTCATTGTAGTGAACAGGACAGAGTGCATATTGTAAAGCTATAAAAGCATGCAGGATTTAAAGGTATAAACAGAAAAGTAGAGAAGTGCTTATATCACTCGACATGCACAAGGGGAAAGATTACTATTTTGCTTTATATTAAATGTCCCAGTTTTAATTAGTGAATTTTGTGAACGCTAACTGGTGACATAGCTATATAGGCTGCATGCATTATAACTCAATGGAGATATAGTTAAATCAAGCAGACCAATCATAGCCCAAACATTTGTTTGAGTATTTTAAACACACTCAATTGAAAACTGCTCTATTATCAAATGACTATATGAAAACAGTACGTTTTACAACTTTCGAAAACAACAGAAAGAAGTGAAATGCTTAAGTTGCACCAATTAACCCCTGATAAAATTCATATTCTTTCAAACAGTCATAGAAGATGAAGAATCCTGCAAACTCTGTTCAATGACCTCACCTCCTGGGGTAAAACGAAAGAACAGCAGAGGAAAGAAGAATATTGACTGGGTGCAGTGCGATAATTGTAATGGCTGGTTCCACTTGTAAGTATTGAATGATGAAGCAAAAAGCATATATTAAGTGACTATAATCATATTTTTTAATGCTATAGGAAATGTAAGGTCTGCCAAGATGTTTGACTTTTGTCATTAACAAACTATATAATTTCCTTCAGGATTAAAAACCTTTTGCAATGTAGCAACATAATTTTACAGTTATCATTGTGATAAAAATCAGACGGGTCCCCTGAAATCTAAATATTATTTGAATGTTGAAAATTAAATGTGTGCATATAGGCTAAAGGTGGCCTGTATTCTATAGTTTCGAGTATAAAAGACATTTCTGTTGTTCTTTTTTTGCAGGATATGCTCAGGTCTTAGCAAAGAGCCAGAGGAACAAGACATGTGGTACTGTGCCAACTGCAAGAAGCTCCCTCGTTGCTCACAAAAGTAAAACATTGTCCAGCAACATGTATAGTGCTTTTTGCATGTGCTGGGGTGGGGGGGGGGGGGGGGGGGGTTACTCATCATACATGTCAATCAATGCACTAAAATAGGTTCCGTGTTTCTATTTTCCCACTGGTTTTAAAACTGAATTATTAATACGATTAATTCTTCATGTCATACAATCAAGGGGTAATCAACTTGCCTGGTTAGTACACCACTCGCTGAATGTGCTTCATAATACCATGAAATCAAAGTCTCACCTCAGCAAAACAAGACATCAGTCTGTAATGGTATGAAGGGTAATATTCTTTCTTTTCAAGAAAAAAAGTCAGTGATAGTCGGAGAAATGATGCAATATTGTTTGTAAGTTGTTTACACTTTTGTGATTGATTGACAAATGAAGGTGAGAATACCCATGCCCCATTTATACCAGAACTGCAACAAGTAAGAAATCTTATTATGCCAAGTATGGACATCTAGAAAATGAAAACCAAACTTATTACTAACAAGCTGTGAACAACTCTGTAAGTGTTTTATCATTGGTCAATAACAAGAAATGGAACTAGACAACCAGAATATTTTATTTCACTTTTGTTCTCACTACTTACTCATTTACAGTAAACACCCACATAAAAGAACAAGTGGTTCTGGGGTTCAGGCCGATACATGTCTGATACATCGGGTGCTTAATGAGAAAACAGGCTGAAGATGCTCTTAAAATTGTTTTTTGGAAATGAGGGGTACATATCAGTATGGTCCCCTCTGGAATTAAGAGAAAAACTCTAAAGAAAATTAGGCTAACCTCAACAAAATGAAGTCAAATTTACTCCAGCAACTTCAATCCCTTCTGTGACATACTGTGTGTTTGTAATGGTCGAACACACATACTTAGGTCAGCCCCACTGTTTTCTAATTTTTTATACCTTTTTTTTTACACCAAAAAAATCATTTCGTTTGTCAGGCTGAATTGGTTGTTATATATAAAGTGCTTTATTGACCAAATGTCAGCCTGAAGGTTCTTAATCCACTTGTTCTTTTATGCGCAATTTTGCCCTTGGTTAAATTATCTTTCTATGGTGTTTGTTAACCCTTTCACTCTGAGTCAAAACACCAAAACAAAAAAAACACTATATAATGGTGTGACCATTCAAATAAAACCCCCCTTTGGTAGTAATTTTGTATGGCGCTATTACTTTCAAAATTTTACAAAATGAAATTCAGTACTCTTGTAATGAATATAAAACAAGATTAAATAGAAATTGCTGAAAGTCAAACTTGAACCACAACATATTCTAACCATTCACAAGAAGAATTAATAATTTCAAAGTTTTCATCGTGTACTAAAATTTAATTATAGCTTTGTTACATAAATACGAATCGGTGTCTCTATTTGTACAGTTGGACAAAATCAAGATGAACTTTATTATACACAAGTAAAATGATGCTCGTAACTTTTAGAATCAGTCACACAGCTGTCATAATCACATTGGTACATACTTTGAACGTATGGCTCATTGGCTTTTCAATGTTTGGGGCTAAAGGCCCATTAACCAATTTGCCTTCCCAGAACACCAATGTTTCTATTAAAAACACAGGTGTAATGCTTCCATGGTAACTTAATATCAATCCTATGAACTTTTTTAACGCTATGTTTATTAAATTTCAAAATGTCATCTAATCAAGTTCTAAGGCTATACAAACCTTTTTCCCAGTTTCTCCACCCTTCGAAAGGCTATTCAAACTTGACTTGTAACATAACAATAATCGAAATATACATCAGGTAAAAAATAATTCACTCCTCTTTCTCTCCTTGCATAAACTTAGGCCTAATCCCATTACAAACAATTATACCGATTTAGTTAATTAGTCAGTACTAAATGTATTGGGAAAAATTTTGACATTAAAAATTATATTTAACAGTCTCAAGCTTAAGTCTGTTATATAAAAATGGGTAACAATAGGCCGAGAAAACAATGCTCCTATAGGCCTCTGTTAATTAATTAACAGTTAATTACTGTTAACTGCAGCCTAGTCCCAGGTGTTCTTGGTTTTTTGGTCAAACGTGGACCCCACTGTGAGCCGTGATGCCACCAAGAGAGATTCATGGAGAATGCCTAGCAAATATTACCAGAATCATTCAAATGGCATCTAAACTCTTTTCTTGTCCACCTCATTCTAGACTTCACACAACCAAGAGTGAATGATTAGGGACTAGTATGTAGTAACTTATGTTACACACATGAAGGTGATTTATGGTTGTTATGAAATCAATCTCTTATGACAGATTTTTTTTTTTGCTTGATGGAATCGACATGGTGTTCTTATAAGAAAATAGAAGTTTTTCCAATATTGATTTCCTTTTCCGTTTAAAAATGGGAAATTTCACTTCCGATGGGTTACAAAAACGCGCAAGAAAAAAGACTAGACTAGACTAGTCTGCTGTGACGTCAATACAAGAATGCCAATGTCAAAGTTTCCTTGGTTCCTCACATTTTTGGTGAAGAAAGAAAACATCAAGAAAAATAGATAATTATAGAACTTTTTCCGACTTTCTGATCACAACGTCATGTACATGTAGATTCCAAAAAGCAAATAAAAAAATCTGTCATGTACACTTTAATGCATGTCATGCAAGCATGATTATACAATTCTGTCAAATCTCCTGGTCCTACTCTCAGTATTACCATAGTCAACAAAAAATGATTTAAGTGCCTATAACCCCCAGAAATTTTTTTGCTTAAAAAAAAACTTTCTAAATTTTTTATTCTGCTTAAAACCCCGATTTTTTTTTATGGCCTGCCAAAGTTCGGCTGTTCAAAATTCCCACCGCGTTTAAAGGATGGGACCAAGTGACATCACGAAAGTATGTTCCCGTGGCGTTGTCTGGTGTTATCTCAGTCAAGATACCCGGCAGTTCTGAACAAAGATAAAATACTCTCGAGAGGTTTCTGTGATAATTTTAGTGGAGATATTCACATGAGAGTTCAGTGACTCGGCGAGTCAACACAAATTTTTTCTAGTGTCACAGCTGTCGAGATTTTATAGTGCTCAACCTCAACAATTTCTTTAAATTTCTAAACAAAGATCGACCATCAAAGATCAAAATATGTTGCAGCCGTAGGCAACACAAGTTGATGGCATTTCGGAGAGCTATTTTTGCAGCAACAAGTCACTGGAAATCCTTGAGACCTCATACTCTGGAACAAATTATGGCAATTTTCTATAACTTTGGCGGGCCATAAAAAAATAGGAGTTTTAAGCAAAAGCATTTTTTTGCCGCATTTTATTTAGAAAAATGGTAAGATCATTTTAAGCACTTTAAGATTTCTTGACAATAACAAAACGTTTATAAGCATCACGAGCAATTGTTTCATTATCTTTTAACATAGACTGAAGTTTTAATCGTTGACTTTGTACTATCGACTCATTCTGGTAATAGTCCATCAAATAATTAAACAAGTAGTGAATGCCAAAGGACTGTGCACATGAACTTCTTAACCTCCGCTGGTTTTTCCGTGAGTTCTCAACTTCCTGATAACTCGTTTTGATTGTCAAACTTTGTCGGCATTTATCAATGTCATGGAAAACACACAATGGCGATTTATGGGGGTTTGACTTGTTATGGAAACGATCGCCCAGAACATAGCGCCGTGTTGTCATGGTTACTGGATGCTGGTACTGCTCCAAATTTTCTGGTTTTTGCATCTGCCTCGACTTGTCCCTGTATTCCTGGGGGACTATTTCAGGAACATCAACATCACACTGTATGAGAAGGAAAGTACATTACAATGGAATTTGCTACTCGGCTATATTACAGGAGTCAACTGTGAAAACATAATTTAAATAGCTAAATTAATTTAAAAATATATTCAGAATCCTGCTCAATTTTGTTACTATTCTTAGAAATTTTAAACATTTCAACATGCAATATTTTTTAAAATCAACAGTCATTTGAAATCAATATAAATCAAAGGCTCCTTAGAGCCAACCCGTGAATTTGAAATGCTAACGCGTAAGGCAATAATTGCGGTAAGCTTATGTTTTCACTGTTTCACGGTTCAATATTTTTTTTAATTAAACGTAAGGATTTTTGACAAACCAAAAAAATAAAAATACAATACATCACTTTCATAATGTTCAGTCCGAAGAAGAAAGAAAAGAAAAAAAGAAAAAAAAAAGAACGCCCCGAGCGAGATTCGAACCTTGGCCTTTCGGCTGTAAGTCTGCAATTTACACCACACGACCACCGTGACCACTGATGTGTAATGGGATAAATTTTATTAGTTGAAGGCAGATAACCATCAAAACGCGTGTCTCAGTTGAAAATTCCTTTTAGATCGATTTTAACGTTGCATTAAAGACTCCTAATGCGAAACATCTTTAAGCTTATTGTTGTTTATATTCGTTTACACCAATTTAGTTATTGTTATCGCTGGATTCACGCTGTTCTTGTTACAAAACGCATTCGTAACAAAGCATTACGTCACTAAGTTTACAGCTGATGGAAGGAGTGAGCGAGTGAGTGACTCATTTGCATATCTGTCGTCGTTACCGATAACCCGTTCATTACGCATGCGCGTATATTCACGGGTTAAAATGACTGTTGACTTTTTTAATATTTGAATTTTTCTCAACATAGTTGTGTCACAGGATGAAAACATTATGCTGCAAGTCTGTATGACTTCATTTCCCAAACAGAAACTGTTTAACTCTAAAAACAAACGATTCTTAATAGCTGAAATGTTTGTTGTGATGTTAAGTTCAAATATTGGACCCATTTTGCATACAGCTGACACGGACTGTTTGTGGTGGACTCCAATTCAAAGAGACATCAAGAATTGAATATGATAAGTGAACTAACGAAACACTTACATTAGGATGCTTTCCAAACTCTGGTTTCTCAAAGCATCCATAATTTTCTGCCCACAAAATATTAGTGATTTCAGGAACACGACACTCCATATGTCGTGCAAACCCACAAGGAGAGTCACTGATCAACACAGGTGGCGGATACTTAAGTGACAAATAGAGATCGGCGGCATCTCTGACAGATTCAACCAGTGTGAGAAACTTTGAAGACACAGTTGTCTAAAAAAAAAGAAAAAAAAATAGATTTTAGGGAAGCCACAAGTACTGTATACCGCAACACTTAAGAACCGTATCCTTCAATCCCTTCTTTTAAGTAACACTTTGAGTAGCAGATCTAAGCAAGGCATTTGATGTTATCGAAACAAAATGAAAAATGATTAAGTACTCACTCCGTGTCGACAAACTAAGTGGTAAAATCCTCCAGTTCTACCCGGCGATTTGTTATAGCCATGGCATGGGCATAATCCCACCAAGAGAGTTGCATAAAGTGCATGGATATCCAAACGCAATTTTGTCTGCAAAGAAAAGAAAAATCACAACTTATGTGCTAAATAGGGGGCTTGTAAACATGGGTTTTAAAGGGATGTATGGTTGATGCCACCAACTTATTCTTTAAATGAGTTCATGCTTGTCAAATGTCCATCCATTAACACACCTCTCCAATGCAAACAGATCAAAGTTTCACAGGGAAAAAGTTACCAATTACAAAAGACATCAATGTATACTCTTGCATTCATGGCATTTCCTGTAAACAATACCCTTAGTTTGTTTTGACAATCAGTAATATTTATATGAAGTTATGAGTGAAGAAACTTACACAAACAACAACTGAACTTACCGCAGATTTGTTATAAATTTTAATTCCACACTTTCTTGCTACATCATCCAGTGCCTCTTTTGTCATGGTCTGAAGCTGTTCCATGTCAATTTCATTTGATTTAATCATAGCCAACAGCTTATAAGAATCGCCTGAATGGCACACAGAAACAAGAAAACATAACAAGAGGAGTCACAAATAAATTTTCTTCCATGAAATGTTTTTATCCAATACACATTTTGATTACCAAAAAGGGATCATTTTTTGTTTAAATGAAGGGTGGGGAAAAGAACAGAGAAAGGTCTGATAGCCCAGAGATCATATTTTTTATGGTAGGTGTGCATTTCAGCCTGCAAATTAAAAAATTATTGAAAATATACCAAACTCCTGAATAATAAAAATCAATAATACTCTGGGTAAATAAAAAACCTTTTGTCCAAAAATAAAATACAAAGAGTTCTACAGAGCGCTTCAGTCATGTGATAAAAAAGCCATGATGTAAAATAATCAAAATTTGGTGGAATTCATCTTACATTAAGGAATGTAACAATCACTTATATTTCCATAATCGGTCTCCCATTTTGACAATAACTGATAAAGTAAAATCCTACCCTTCTCAATCCAAAATCCAAAACACTTCATAATGAAACAGTTGAAATGGATGTAGCTCATCTAACTGTCATTGCAATCCTGTTATATAACACTTAGATTGAAAAAAAAATTGCAGTTTACCTTCAGGTGTTGTACCGCCTTTCAAAAATTCGCTCTTTTTTTTCATTTCTGAATTGACCACAACAGGCCCTCTAAATGCTGGTGGAATAACTGGAGGGATTTCTTCAGCAGCAAATGTAAGATGCTCATTGGGCCTACTATACACACACTGCTCAATCAAATGTTGAGTTATCTTTTCCATGAAATGCTCCAGAGACAGTAACTCCTTTCTCTCACCATCCTTGGAGAAAACAATCTACAGTGGAAACAAAAACAGAACTAAACTATTGCAGTGTTGGAAACAAGCTTTTAGTCAGCAGGGTGTCCAGGCGTCCTATGTACGCCCACTTTTTGAAGAAATTCATAAAAATTGCACCTAATCCTTTAACAAATTATGACGGGAAATATCTTCAGGACGCACACTTTTCAATTTTTGTTTAAAAGCCTGGTTGGAAATATTATACATGTATACAGTCAAACCCCGCTATTTCGATCTCGTTTAATTCAATTTTATTTAATTGCCGTTTAGTAGAATTCATATTACGTAGTTGGTAACCTAACAATGCCTTATTTATGTGCAGTTACATTTTCCCATTCTGCTAAGAAATTTCAGCTGTTGTGGATCAGACATTAGGTATTCGATAACAAAACAACAGAACATTCAAAGATTTTTCATAGCAACAGCAACTGCTGAATTATCTGACATATAATCATCATTATTTAATTAATGTCTCTTTGCATATTATATTTCATTGAAAATGATTTATTGTTTACGAATTTTATGCTACTCCGGTTATTTCGAAACCCCGCTATTTCAATTTTTTTTTCGTTTCCCCTGGGACTTCAAAATAAGGGGTTCGACTGTATTATACACATGCAGCTAAAGTTTAAAAACATGGGTTGGAGATCAACTAAAAAAACACATGAGCCAATTGCAAACTATGAACCATTATCTCACCCTGCTGTTGCTACAACAGTTCTTCTCGTTGCCATCACCAAGATACACTTCACCCACAATTCCACAAATTCCACAAATAACGTCATCGAGGTTTCTTGTTGTGATTGCCTCAAAACAATAAAATCCCTGGTAGGACAAATTGGCCACGTAATCCAGCTTCCCATTTGATAACCTGTGAGACTTGATAAAAGAATAACCGAAATACACAAAGTGAGCAAATGGAGGTGAAGAAACAAACCGAAAATCGTGTGAAAATTATAAGGAAAATGAAAATACACTGCTTTATTATGGGCCTGTTTATATGGAGGTGGATACTGTGGTCTAAAAAATAATCAAATTGGGTAACCTGAGGGTTATTCCACCTACCATGTAAATGTGATCAAAATAAAATGAGAGATGACATGGAGAGCTGGGTTAAGCAGATTACCCCCCCCCCCCCAGCCTCCCCCCTCAGCCTCCCCCCTCACCCCTGAGGTCAACACCTCCATGTAAACAGGCAAAACATAAAGAAACTGGCTTGGTAGAGGAAAATTATAATATATAACTACCTGCTCCAACTTATGGTTCAAGAATGTCAGCTTGGCCATGATAACATTACTAATGGGATGTCCAAGTTTAAAATGTTCCCTCCATTCCAAGAGGATGTCAAATGATATGAGTACTGAATCTGCAACATTAAACAGGCCTAGAAAAAGGGTGACTAGTGTGTAAATATAGTAGCGTTAAGAAAGGCCCTTTGCCATAATTAGTAGTAACAAATAATAATAACCATTCATTTTATTGTCTATGGGTAAACTCGTTTTTAGTGAGTTAAAATCTTAACACAAAAACTAACTGCATTTCATGTTAGGAGAATGACAACTCCAGTTCTGGTTGTATGTTGACACAACAGGTGTTTGAAGGGCCATTTGGTGTACTCTGTTGCAAGGTTTCACCAGGGCATTACATGACAGTACATTACATGATACCAGTATTGAAGTACTTTACTTTCCAAAAATACAGTTTAACCGGCACCCTCACCTATGTACGAAGGGACCACTTGGTGAATGGCTCTGCAGGTATCCTTTTGGCAAACTTTTACTCTGACTTCCACTTTAGAGAATGGTCTTGCAGATGTGACCAGGTAAGCCAGCCCTTCGCTACCAGGATGCTTGACTTCCTCTCCCAGATTGTGACCACACAGCCTACAAACAGACTCCGTTGGGGACAATTTCGAAGGCCAACTTCCAGCATTCCTATCATCTATCGCCTTTAGAACTGCTGGCGTGATGAAATCGTACGGGATCTGCCGGCTCGAGTGAAGTTCCAAAGTTTTATATCGCTGTGTTGACGCACTGGAACGTGAATCACATTCATTAGCAGGACAACTGCTGGTGGAAGGAAGTGTTTCTTGGCTAAAGCCTCCCGTACAGAAGATTGCGTGGAGATGAACGCAAAATTTTTTGGCCCGTTCATATCTCCCCTTCGCGACAAATGACCTACAGTCAGTGTCTTTAGAGTTGCAGGTCAAAACCCCATCCACGATCTTGACATGGGTGTATCCCAGTGTATTGTTAGTCGACGGAAAACCAAGGACAGCAAACGATACGTCGGAGACCTTGACAACAACACTGGCCATACTATTCTTTCCGCCAAGTATAGCCGTCAGCATTTCCTTCGAAGCGCTGTCCCCATTGTACTTCTCGATTTTCTCATCAGACAATTCAAACGATTCTTGCGCATGAACTGCATCTGTGCACTGGTTAGAGTGCTTGCAAGAAAAATCGTTTGAACGTCCCGAAGACACAAATGATGCACGAACATTCATGCAATCTTTATGTGTACAAAACACGCTGTCGCCTTCCTTTAAAACGAAACACCGATCGTCTCGCGTGCTCGTTTTCGTTGATATTATGGTCGACTCTTCCGTGGATATAACAACAACGGCGCTGGGACAACAGGACTTTGGTTTTTTGGACGCTGGTTCCTTGGTTCCGCCGAGATTAAATCCACACTCCGCACAGTT
Organism: Cladopsammia gracilis; assembly: GCA_022457155.1. Lineage (NCBI taxonomy): Eukaryota > Metazoa > Cnidaria > Anthozoa > Scleractinia > Dendrophylliidae > Cladopsammia > Cladopsammia gracilis. The sequence continues at coordinate 22,349 of JAJGOT010000002.1, forward strand.
CGCAGGCTTCCAACGGTTTGAAAAGGCATGATGGCATTGTGGGCATTCACCAAACCCTCGTTTCGTGCTCGTGGAAGCAATCATACTCAAATGCAAACCACGCATCCAAAACAAGCAACAACTAACGAGCACAACCCACACAAACAAGAGTCCAAGCGAAGAACCGATTTAATTATTATATATAAGCTTAAGGTTAAATATTACGAAGCAAGGGAATCCACCTCAAAGAACGAGCAACATAAGCTTAAAACGACGCTAAAGTATCAGCTTTAAAAGTTGTTAAAAATTACGAAGCGAATAAAACCCACAACTAACAAGCAAAACCCACAACTAAACTTAACTCGCAAAACCCACACAAACAGCAGTTAAAAAAGCGAAGAACCGATTAGATTAGTAAAATTAAGAAAACAAGCAAATTCACCTCAAAGAGTAAGCTTATATCAAGCCAACAACAAACTCTACAATTTGAATATCGCGAAACCTCACTTACCGTGGTAAAAGACTGGCTAATGTCAACATTAATGACGTATGTCATGAATAAGCCAATCGTATGCTTGCAACCCTCGCAACCCAGTCGCATGTACCAACCAATCACAGAGCTTGTTACGAAAGGTGCGTGTTAACTGCATTCCCCTTTACCTGGCTCGCAAATTGTGGTTTTGCCGCCAAAATACTTGGCAATACGCAAAAACCCAAAACAAAGATTATAACATTCAATGTCATTTATGTAGGTAAAAAATGCGTACCAATTTAAAAAAGCTGGTGTCTGCTCCAATTTTTGCCCCTCTTGCAAAGTTCCTCAGCATGATCTTCACAAAATTATAAAGGCAGAACATCAACATGACAATAAATATTAAACTCAACACACCTTGAAAATCTTCTGTGCCTCTGTTGGTTTTTTCCTTTGCCCTTGCCTTTACTAAGCAGATCCACTTCAGAAAACATTTCAATGGTATCCTGCAAAAAAGGCAACTATTATATATCAATATTATTTTCCTGTTCAATACTGTTATGCGCCAATCAATTTGAAACTTCGACCTCCAGCATTTTAACTTTATAAGATTACCCTGTTATAATTCCAGTCCTCCCTGGGGTAAAAAGGCATTCAAATGCCGTACCCTGCTATAGTGCCGGCTTTAATGGTTAAATGCCCTTTCTGAAGGACAAAAAAGTGCTAAAAACAATTTACATTTAATGTGAAATCAATATGGCTAATTTGAACTTGTGCTTAAGTTTCGAATTTATGAGCTTCATATTAATAGAGAGTACCTGTGTCCAACAAGACCCCAGGTCTTTACTCATATTTGAATGGCTGCTTTCATGATCCATAGTTGGTGTGATGACTCATTCTCAGATGTATATTTTGATACTATAGTTTTAAGCTTGATGACCCCACCCATCTTTAAACCACATTCCCTCAAATCCTCTTCCTTGGCAGCTCTAAGAGTAGCTAAATCATATAATTATCTGGAACATAAGAATACTCCATATATAAGCTTAACCCCATTGACGCCCGTTCCAGCCAAAACCATAACGACACATTTAAAAGATTCCAAATGGAAAGAAAAAGTTTTAAAGAATACTCAGTTGCTGCTGTGGTGGAGAAGGACAAGATCCAAGCAATTTCAATCTTCCTCGAGGAGCTTCATCTGTTTATATCAATGCGGGGTCAATATTCCTCCTTCAGAAGTCAGAAACCAAGAAGCGGAATTTTCTACCAGCCAAGGGACATTACTGTAAAGGAAATTACGTGTTTCAATGGGGATTTATGTTTATACAAATGTTTGATTGACTTTTTCTTGGGATCAGCATTACATTTTGAGATATGTGCTAGCCAATTTTGCTTGCGAGGCCCAGGGTACTGTTCCTCGGTTACGTGTTTTGTTCTGTTTTAAACTAATAAGTATTTGGATAATTTTTTACTAAAAAATGTCCTTTCTTCTGTCTTTGTTTACTCAAAACAGTTAACAAGCTATTTTATGTGAACAAAACAACCTTTGCATTTTTTAATTTATAGTGCTAATAAACTTCACTTGCATCACTTTACGCAAAGATGTTGTGTAATCTTTACATCTTTGACTTCCAAATTAGTTTCTCCGGCAATTTTCGATACGCAACTAGTGTATTTTATTTGTAAATTAGTCATACTAGGGGCCAGGTCGCATTTGAGTCATGGTAAATTTTCTATCAAGGCTCAATTGCCCAAAAATTTGAAAGCACAACCGGAAATCTGAAAATTTATCATGCGTGACTGAGGACGCATTAGAAGCAGCATTGAGAAACCAGAGACTTGACAGCTGTCACTTAAAGTACACTTTTTACCCGCATAAAATGTTCCGCGAACAGAATGTAAACAAACGTAAAAATGGATCGAAATCAATTTCAAGCCTTCTGTGTCACTTTTGTGATACTTCAGAATATCACAATTCAGCAACAACAAATGGCTGCATTTTTCATATTACATGTGAGATGGATGCACAATTGCCAGGCAATGTTAAATATCGCAGTCAGGATATGGAGAAGGAATCGGCGACAACACATTGGCCTCTATACATGGAATATTCCTCGTCCCGCTGAATCATGGCTCGACATACACTATAATGATCCTGCTGTACCACAAGAGTACTTTCGACAGCAGTTACATGTAAACAAGAATATGTTTGATATAATACGGAATACTCTTGGTGCAAGGATCAACGGAGAAAATTCAAAATTCTGAAATTGTTTACCGCCCGAGAAAGTGTTAGCTTTGGGACTTTATCGACTAGCTCATGGCAATTCTTACTCGACGATTGCTCCAGTCTTCAACGTCGGTAAATCAACTGTCATTGAGGCAGTCCAAGATGTTGTTAATGGTCTCTATGAGATTAGGAACGATCACATAAAATTTCCAGACTCTAGCAGAGGTTACTACGTCAATCGAAACGTTTGCAAACTTGACTGACCTGCCGAACGTTGTTGGAGCAATTGATGGCTCGCATGTCAGAATTAAAGTGCCAGTCGACAGTGCCCCAGACTACTTCAGCCGGTATCAACAGCATGATTTTATTATTCAGGCCATCGTCAATGGTAAGAAACATTTTCTTGATTTTGCCTGTGGATTCCCCAGTAGTATGCACAATAGTCACATTCTAAGACGAAGCCGAATCTTTGCAAGGGCAGAACGCAGAGAAATCTTAACCATTCCAACTGTAGACGTGGCTGGCCAAGAGATAGGACCATATCTTCTTGGAGATAGTGCCTATCCGCTTAGCCCATGGCTTATGAAACCTTTTCCAGAGGGAACACGAGATCGAGATGAGATCAAATTTAACACAATTATCCTCTGCTTGAGTAAAAGTAGAGTGTGCTTTTGGCATCCTCAAAAATCGATGGAGAATCCTTATGAAGTGATTTGATAGTTCATTTGCATTTGCAATCCGATGCACTGTGGCTTGTGCAGTTTTGCACAATATATGTTTACGAAATGGCGATGATTGGGATGAAGGAGATGATGATGGTGGCAATCCGAGCGCTCCTAATTCAGATGGCGATGTTTTGCACGATGGAGACGACATTCAAGACCTCCTAAAAGAAACATTGTAAAGATTTTTATTATTTTTTCATTGTTGTCCTACCCTAACTTTTTGCAAAATGAATATACTTGTTAGATTACAATTACAATGCGGTAGATCTATCAGAAAACCCAGAAAATATAATAGGCGTCAAATCATGTTTTTATTTGGGCATGTACACTCCCTTTTATCAGCACTTCGAAAGATTCATAATTGTGTTCAATATATTATTGTAGAACTCAGTTGTTTCTAATTTGAACGATTACATGGATATCAGTATATAAATGGTAAATTTACAACACATTTAAACTTCGGTTTTTGTTGAATCAGTCATTATAATCATGTTTACAAGAACAAATGCTTCTTATCTTTACTATCACATTATGCATAGAGAGTTCCGTTCAAGTTCACCTAAAGGTCGCAGTTCTTTGTAAAGTGTTTAGCTTTTGTTTTGAGTTAAAAAGTTGGTCAATGCCCCAACCAGAGCGTTCATGGTGTTAGCTTGCTGTTCCTGGGACCTGGTGAATGCTCTCATAAAGTCTCTCTTCTCCTCTTTCTGCTCTCCAAAGGTTGAGAGAGCGGTCCGCATGAGTTGTCTCTCCTCCTCGTCTTTCTCTTCCTCACGTGTTCTTTTACGATTTCGTTCGGCGCAGTTTGCAGGATTCTTTTTGCCCTCCTCTGCGCCATTCTCGCCGGAATTATCACTGTTGCTGCTATCTCCGGCTTCAGCAACATGCTGCAGCGTGACAATGTCGCGGCATCCAAGTACTGCGTCGATCTCTTCATAGAATAAACTTTCTTTTCGTTGCCTCCCGACTGGCTGACGTTCCAGTCTTTTGCTGCCTTGTACTTCTCTATTAAGTATTTGATCTTTGCTGTGCATTTCTCAACTATTCTCTTCGTGTCGAATTTGGCATTTAGCTCTCGTACAATTTCGTCCCAAACCTTCTGGTTATCCTTGCTTTCAAGCTGATCATGCCGATCAGCCCACAACCGGACCAGATATTGTTGCTCCAAATATAACCACTTGTCGTATGTCAGCTTTTGTTTCTTCGCATTTTCTCCTTCTTCTGGGCTACCACTAGATGAACTTCCCGCGCTTTCTGGGCTCTCGCTTTTACTGTACATGCTGAAAGGTGTACAGGATCTTCCAGCGTTGCTGGGTTCACCGTACATGAGGGGATGAGAAAAGTTGTGCTGCTGTGTCCCACTAGGCCCAGGTATATTAAATGCGTAAGGGAAATTGCGAGGATCGTAAAAGTTCATGTTTGCTTCATTCTAGAGACCCACGCTTTTTCGGCAACCTACGTGGATGCAGTGTTTGCTTTCAGATGACATTTTCTGTTGTCACCTCCTTTGTTTCAGGTCGCTTTTGAAATTTCTACCAGCCCCACCCATACACTTCGGCATCGTTTGATGTGCGAAGAAATTTTGAAATTTCTGCTGGTCGCGGAATTGGCCGGTCGCATATGTGTATGCTGCGTGTTGACAGCTTTTGGGGTCAATGTAAACAAAACCCTGCAGAAATTTATTACAGTGCGACCCGGCCCTAGTTGTTCCAGACTGAGAAAAAGTTGAATTTTTGAGCTTTTCGCACACTAGGAAATGTAAACAATCATACTGTGTGCAAATGATCTCAAACCATTCCTTAGCAGACTTGAAATTTGATATGAGTACAAGTTAAAAATGGAATATATTACGAGCGCTTTTTCGCTACAGACGTTGGTTACCTTGGAATTTTTATAAGATTATTCTCAAAATATATTTTAGGTCGGAAACCTACGAAAATTTTAACATTTACCTGTACCTATCTAGCTACTCTACAGATGGTCAAGTTTAGTTACAGTGTAAGCTTAAGTCATTTTAAGCAAAACTGCCTCGTACATTTTAAAAGATCTTATAACATTGCTCGCCCTGAGTTTCTAAGCTTACCGCCAATTTACAGAACACTTTGTTAACTGTGCAAGGGTTATACAGTGATTTCCTACCGGCATCCATCACTCCAATATTTTAAGACAGTCCCTCGGTAGTCTGCACAATTGAGCTTACCATGTCTTCATTGAGCACACGGTAAACATTGGAGCTACCAGCAAAATTGCATTTGGCTATCACCCTCTTCACACTGTTGTCCATGACTTGTTAATACAAGAAAGGAATTTGTAAAAGCAAGAACTGTTCAAAATGGCGAATAAAAGAGTGCAAACCGACCGATTCCGTCTAAACCTGCGCTGGCCAAAAAAAAGCCCGAATCTTCCCACCTAAAGGACAATCTCCCATTGGCTCGGTGCGGTGATGAAAAATTGAAAATTGAACGAGACATACTTGTAAGTCAAAGGTCAATTTGGATTCTATAAGTCATCAGCCGGGAGTGTAGGAGTTGTACGAGAGAGAGAGAGTTCAGTGCATGCGTGAAACCAGGTTTTAGACTATTAAATAATGATCTCAATGACAAAAAACAAACATAAACCGATAGGCTTCGACTTACAAATTAGTCTCGTTTAATTTTCAATTATATTTCATTATCAGCCGAGGTAGTTATGGAATGGTACATACATACATACATACATACATACATACACTACAAAAATCAATTACTTAAAATAAGGGAAAATAGTACTTAAATTTGCGTCAGACAGGCAAGGACCAACTTTCTTAAAATAAGGAATTCTCATTTCCCTATTTTAAGGTGTATGGTACCCTTAAATGAAGGAGCTGTTCTTTCAATTTTGAGGGAATGCCATACTAAAAATAGGGAATCCTGGTTCCTTATTTCAAAGAGATTGTACTCTGGAAACAGGGGGCTGTTTTTTCTACTTTTAAGGACCTCCCATACCCAATACAAGGCATCCTAATACTTATATTAGGGCTAAGCATTAAGATACAATTTCCCAATTTTGAGGATGGATCTTCCTTAAGACAAGGCAGCTAAATGTTCTTGAATCACAGAACTGTTTCTTATTTTTAAGCTGAATTGCTTTAAATTAAGGAACAAATAAAATTACCAACTTGACCCATTTTCAGCAAATTTGAAATATGCCCTTGAAATCACAGTGCTCATATTTTTTCTTGAATATGACTGCATGTTGCAGTTCCAAAATGCGATGTTATTTAAAACGTATACACAGCACATTCACGAACCAGAAACATCTTTAATCAAGGTATTCAATTAAGCACTATTGCATGCGTACATCATTAATTGTTTGAAATGCTTTGTACATGTTCCTTCTAACTTTACATAAATACAAAATTGTAAAAATAACTACGTACAATCATGTATACAGTGAATTTTACATCCATTTTAAAAATATTAAGTAAACATACTTTGTAAGCAAACTGAATTAATTTAATCTGCCCAATAATATCAAAACATACAATGTAGATGTCTTTGATCTGCATTTTCTTTTGTCAAGTGCAGAGAAAGTTCCCTAACTTCAGACTAATTCACACCAATTTACTGTAGTTTACACAACAATGTTCAAGTAAAACCTGTTTATAACAAGTACAAGGATAACATTTAACTCAATTGTTCATGATTTTCATCTCAAATTTCAATGTCACCCTGCCATAAACATTAAACAGTTGGAAGCCTGAGCTCCGCCAAGCGTGTGGCATACGTTAGTGGTCTCCTGGACAGAAAATGGTGAAAAACATGTTCTTGTAAGAACAGGAAAGCTCGCCTGGCTGGCGAGGGATATTCTAAATGAAAAATATAATAAATCCCAAGTAAGCAAATAACACCCCTTGCTACTCCAACTGCATCTGATATTTCCATGAACTGCGTTTTGTTGTTTTGCATTAGGATGACCTGTTTTCCTTGGTAGAACAAAAGAAATGGCGAAGAAGTGGGGGCATTTTCCTTAACAGCCTCAATGGAGTCACCATTCTGTAAAAGAACACAAATAAAGCACAATTAAAGACCCTATTTATTGGTCTCTTTGTAGAAAAAGAGGTCTTTAATTGCCTCAAAATGCAGTCTTGAAATTATGAATTATAAATCCTTCTTGTAGCAAGTACATGTAGGCATGACAAATTAAATCAAGTTTACACAAGCTAAGCTTTATTGAAGCTATTATACATGTGCACTGCACTTTAATACTTTAACTAAAAATGTAAGATGAAAGTAATGTTTTTCTTTATCCCAGCACTCCCGGAAAAAAGGTTTGGTCAGGTCAGCCAAGTGAAAAAATAATATATTAATTTAGTTAGGCGTCCTGTAAAAGCCCTGTTGCAGAGCTGTTAAACCTAACGGTTTTTAAAGTAGATTAAGACTTACCTCAACTAACACAATTAGATGTTTCCCTGCCTCTGTGTTGGTCACATTTTGCAGTCTAAACAGTAGTGGGAGGCATTGCAGAGCCACCATTTCCTTCCTATCGGGATCTATAATAAAAATGAAAGTTAATTTTACTGTAATGTACACTATAAACATGCATTTATTATCATGTTTCTTCAACCTGGAAAATCCAAATAGTATATAAGAAAGTTTAAACCCCGGTCAATGTTCTGTGGATAAACTGGCATATATGTAACATTCCTAACAGAACATGGAAAAAAATCCTGAGATATCACAAAGTGGCGACGTAATTATTATTCACTTCTATTCACTGACATTGAGGTGATTAATAATTGTTTTATAATAATTTAATACTAGAATAATTTGTACCAAACCAGTGGATTAGCCTAACCCACTTTTTCTGAGAACATGGCAAAAAAACTTGTGCCCAAAATCAATAACACTCAGAGGTGAATATAGGAAGCACTATCCCAAGTCTGAGCAGCCAATCAGTGTACACGAAAAACATACCCACTTGTTTGATACACATACCAACACCAGATTGACTTTAAATGTTGACCTTCAAATGAGATTTCAGTTCATATCTGTCTGGCGAGGAGAAGCATTCAGCAAAAATATGTTTGCATAATCTATAATCACATGACACTGCATGTGTAGTTACCTGAACTTGGTGACTCAAGCATCTGTAACATTCTAGTGTTTTCTTGATCCTGCTTCCAGCGTCAAACTTTTGCATGGCTTTCCTTCGTTCAGTAAAAGTGGATTTCAAAAGCTCTGTAACTGTTTTAGTATTCCACTTCGCCTTAGACATCTCAGCTTTTAGTTTACTTATGTTGCGTTGTGTGGTAACTGGATCATCATAAACTTCACTGTCACGTTCCGCATCTGTTAGGGAGGGATGGAAATGAAAATGCAGGTATCAGCTCATTCCATTTAGATTCTTAACCCCTCCACTTGAGATGTACCATCTGACTTTAACAAATATACATTGCAAGGCATGGTACCTTAACCCAAAATAAAATTGTAGCTGAGAACCAGTTTCTCAAGATGCTGAATTACCAATTCACAATAACATTATTATTATTTAATTATAATCATATCAATAACAAAATTCTTGATTGTGATTGGTCATACACACGCCTATTTGTTACGTAATTGGAGCGCGGTCATGTGGGTGTCCAATTACAGCTGTACAATTACAACCTTTTGTAATTGGATACCTGTAATTGGACACCTACACTGCACTCGCACCAATTTGGTAGTTTTTGCTGTTTCCTTAGTAACCCTGATGTTTTAAGAATAAAAATGTTCTAAAAAACTTTTTAATCTCGAATTTTATTGATACGATTCATTGGTAACTGGACTTTTTTTTCCTTTTTTTTAATTTTTTATTCTTAATACATAAAGTTTATTGACAAAACATATAATACAGTTACAAAGTTTAAAACTAAAAGAAAGCATATACCGAAAACGTGGCATTGCTATTCCTTTCTCTAAAAATAAAGCTAAACAGTTACACCAAAAAGAAAGGGACATTCAAAATAGACTGCAAGTGCTTGACAGAGTCATTTCTAACAGTCCTAATACAGACTGTATTAAGAATGAAATAAACGAATATATTAATTTAAAAGAAGAAATCGATCTTATTTATCAAAAGAAGGGTAAAGGTAGTATTATACGTTCCAAATGTAAATGGATTGAACGAGGTGAAAAGCCGACCGCTTTCTTTTTCAACCTAGAGAAAAGGAATTACAATCGTAAGTCAATTAAAAAGTTGGAGGGAGCAGAAGGTACAACCTTGACTAATGAGGACGAAATATTAAAAGAAATTGAAACTTTTTATAAACAATTGTATAACTCCGGATTAGACGAAAATGACTCATTCGATTTGTTTGTACAAGGCAACCTAAAGGCTGGTGGGGACCTGGCAGAAACTTAGTACTTAAATTACAAAATTAAACAAAAAATAAAAGTAATTAATGAAAATATTAAATCTAAATACTTTAGTTACAAAAATTTACCAAAAATTAAAAATACAGAAAATCCGTTTGTTTAGAAGTTATCTGACAGACTTCTTTTTCAAATTGGATTTGATCTAGTATCCTTGAGGCCTGTCTGAGTTTTTGTTTAAAAAGTTGCTGAGAGGAAGCATCCCTGATAGCTTTAGGTATTAAATTCCAAACTATTGGACCACGGTACCTTACACTATTTCTGCGAAGATTGTACCGTACATGTGAAAAGTCATTAATACGCCTTAAGTTATAATTATTGTCGGTGTTGAATGTTTCAAATAAGGCTGTGAGATGGTCAGGTAAATTATTGTGAAAAACTTGATACATTATGGAAGCGAGCCTACGCTTGTAAATATAGCCTAAGGGTTTCCATTTAACAAGATCAAGAACATCAGAGTCAGGAGTTTCGCTAGGTAGTTTGTAGTTTTAAGTGTAAATGTTCCAATACTTTAAAGGTAGATGGAGAACAGGATCCCCAAATAGCGATGCAATAAGTTATGCTTTGGACGATCCCTTTGACGAGATTTTGGAGCTGTCATTGAGACATTATAGACCATGTAACAGTCACTTTGTAACAGTCAATGATAGAATAAAATTATTCCATTTTATTGTGGACTCAAAACACAAACATGAGAAATAGTCCAAACATGGAATGTTCTTACAATCAATATGAACAACTGTAGTGTTAAACGTAAAGATCTCAAGTGAGGGAAATATCACCTACGCCACAATATAACATTTTGAAAAACTTCTGAACAGCAGAAAAGTAGACACCTCGGTGATGTGTGCTACAAGCAAAAAAGGGGAACTTAAGAATGTATTCTTAGACAAGTGACTTCAAAATACCCTCTCCGAAATTGAACTCAGACTCGGTTTGTGGTAGTATTGTTGGAAGGTCTTCCTGTTGGACCATCCTGCAGACAACATGATGTCTTTAATGCTAGCTCTATTGTCAGCAGGAAAGGAAACAGAAGCAGCTCTCGTGCTGGGGCCTTTAAACTTTGATACATCAATACCAGCAGTAGATAGGACTGCTTTGCACCATCTGGAGATGGTATCCTTGCTAACTGGGCCATGTGGTTTAACATGACTGAGGAGCAATTGTTTTAAGCCATTTCGGAATTGACTTGTTCTTTCATGCACTCCTTTAAATGTGTGATGATACACATTTTTTTGTCCCTTGGGTAGGATAAGAAGACAAGGGATGCGATATGTGTTTTTACATATGTCTGCTTCACTTTGTCAATAACCTTGAAAATACACTTGTTTGTAGACAGATCCATGTTTTCAGTTGTTAAATACTTTATCACTTGGCATCTCTGTCCGCTCAGCAGGCTCAGAAGAAATGTCAGCTTCAATGTGAGTTCCTTTAGGGCAAGTTCTGACGCTGAAGGTCTTTCACGAAAGTAAGACAATACAACAGTCAATTCCCAAATTGACTTATATCAGGGCAAGGCAGGGCGAAGCTTAAAAATTCCTTTCATAAAATGCTTGACCACTGGTGACTGTCCAGATGGCACAGATCACGCATAATGTTTATATAAATACTAATATGAGTAGTAATTATTCAAGATTCTTAGTACAACAAATGGTAACTTTAATATTTTTGTTCAGTACTGTTTTACGATAAAAATTATTTAGTCTTTTGCCATTCTATTTGCAATCTTCTCAACAAAATAAACAACCAACAGTTTAACAAGTGAGTCGTTATTTCACCAGTGCCCTCGTGTAAATTGGCAGGTAAGCAACTGGTTTGGAGATGCAAGCTGCTTATTTCTACTCGTTCTCTACCACTGGAAAAGAAATTGACAGATGTTTTATTTACCGTACCTGTCAACTTTGGTATAGCATTTTTCAGTAGATTATTTTTTCCTCAGAACTGTAAAATCCCAAAACTTTCGACAGGAGCCAAAAAGCAATGGTACTTCATTGAAGACATGGCATAAGTGTTGTATGCTAATCAGTCTACTTGTTTTTCTTGTATGCTAATTTCTTCTTTGCACAAAAGCGCCATTGTTTTAATTCCGAAGGGACATGCTTTTGAACGAATGTTTTTGAAGCCGTTCAAAAAAAACTTGCAGTATGTGTATCATCAGGTGTAAAAACTCGGCTGTGTTTTAAGTTTATAAACCTGATAATAGACTACTGCTCGTTTTTTAAACAGCGGCGGAAGTTGTATGAGTTGCATCATTCCATGTACCCAGGTTGCTTAGGGGTAATAAAGTGTTGCGTTTTTTCAGCCATGTTGAGTCTCGTGTCTTCGTATACCTTCAAACCTAAAGGTGATATGTTACATTTTGGCGACAAGGATGGCTCTTTCTACATGCACTAAGACGCATGAGAAACCCTAAAAAGTGTTTTGAAGACCTCCGTGTGAGAACAAGGTGAAGCTTTTACACCACAGTCGGCAAAGAAAGGTCAGGTCTGGTAGACACGTGTTTTTCTTTTCCGAGAACCAAAATGGCGACAACTGGATTGTTCGGTCGTGTGGGAGAATTCAATCCTGAACGAGAAACTTTCCACTCCTACATGGAACGAATCGAAATGTTTTTCCTGGCCAATAACATTCGAGAAGGAACAGGCGAGGGAGCTGAGGCAGCCAATCTTCTGGTTGCAGAATGAAAATGGGCTATTTTCCTAACTGAGATCGGCCATGAAGCATATTCTACTCTCAGAAATTTGTTGGTACCAGCAAATTCAAGAGACACTTCTTTTACAGATATTGTGAGAGCACTTGAGCGACACTACAATCCAGTGCCACTGGAGATTGCAGAAAGTTTCCATTTCTGAACTCGCCATCAGAAACCAAGTAAATCGATCAGCGATTTTATCGTGGCATTAAAGAAACTCTCAATACATTGTAATTACGGCGAATTTCTGAATCGAGCTTTGAGAGATCGGTTTGTGTGCGGACTAAACAACCCAAAAATCCAGAACAAGTTTTTGAACACAGATGACGTAACATTTGACAAAGCCTGCCGGATTGCAAAGTCAATGGAGATGGCAGAGAAGAATACGCAAGAATTTCATCCTACCAATGCAGGTGATGACAGTCAATGAACCGTGAATAAATTGGGAACTATGAACAATAAGGAACAATCATGTTATTGGTGTGGTGGTAATCATGCGGCACAAAAGTGTAAATTTCGATCAGCCAAATGCTACCACTGTACTGGCATGTCTACAACTGTCAACATCACATCCACCCACATTCTTAAGACTGAAGCATTCACTCTGCCTCCAGAGGATAGTTTACATGAGCAGTTACACCATTTCTGGAATCTAGAGTCAATCGGGATTCTCCATGTTGAAGAATCTGTGCAAGACAAGTTTGAAGAAACCATCAAGTTTATGGGAGAAAGATACCAAGTACATCTTCCTTGGAAATAGAACCAACGTATGCTACCTGACAATTATGATCTCAGTATGAATCGACTTGGCCATCTGTTAAAGAAGCTTGAAGCAGACAAGCAGCTGTTGTCAGAGTATGATGAACTGATAAGGAATCAAATCAAGTGTGGAATTGTCGAGGAGGTACCAACTGATTGTAAGCTTGTGATAGGAAGGACCCACTACATCCTTCACCATCCTGTTATCCGTCGTGACAAGGAAACTACAAAGGTCAGAATCGTGTACGATGCAAGTGCCAAGAAATCAGGGCCATCCCTTAACGAGTGTCTTCATACTGGACCATCCTTGATTCCCAAGATTATGGACATTCTGATCAGATTTAGGTATCACAAGATAGCACTAGTGAGCGACGTGGAGAAGGCCTTTCATCAAGTATCGATGGCACCTGAAGATCATGACGTGTTGCGTTTCCTGTGGATTGAAGACATAGCCTCACCCCAGCCGAAACTGGCGTTGTACCGCTTCACCAGAGCAGTATTTGGTGTAAACTGTAGCCCATTTCTGTTGAATGCGTGCATTTCACATCACATAAGAAGCTACTCCGATGATCCCGCATTCATTGAAGGATTTCACTCATCACTGTACGTGGATGACTTTAATGGAGGTGCTAATACAACTCCAGAAGCTTATCAGCTGTTCCTCAAGGCACGTCAACGCATGGCTGAAGGCGGATTCAACCTTCGTAAGTGGCAGTCAAATGATCACCAATTAATGCAGATGATAGAGACTGAAGTTGAGCAAACATCAGTAAAGGACCAACCGAAGCCTGAAGAAGACAAAACCTTGAACCTAGTGGAAGATGAAAGTACGTATGCAAGGTTGACATGCAGCACAGCTGAAACACTCCAGAGCTCTAAACAGCAAAAACTTCTGGGCATGAATTGGAACCTTGCTGATGACAAATTTATTGTGGAATTGAGTCACTATGCAACATTTGCTTCTTCTATTCCTTTAACAAAGAGAGCGATTCTGAGAATAACTGCGAGGATTTACGATCCACTGGGGCTGATTGCACCGATAGTGCTTCCCATGAAGCGGATGTTTCAGAAACTGTGTAATGAGAGACTAGACTGGGATGCACCTTTGAATGCTGAACTTAACAAGGAGGTGCAGAAGTGGGTTACAGATCTAGACGCCGTCAAGTACATCAGTTTGCCACGTTGTTACGTAGAGGTCTGTGAAGAGGTGCGATCTGTTCAATTGCATGGCTTTGAAGATGCAAGTAAAATTGCATTTGGTGCAGTTGTGTTCATTAGGATAGAGACTGATGGAGGATGTTACACAAGTTTAATTTGTTCAAAATCAAGAGTTGCACCCTTGACAAACCAGAGTATCCCCAGATTGGAGCTTAGGACTTACCCTCGCAAGATTAGTCTGTACTGTTAAGAGCACTCTTCAGCCCATTGTTAAGATTGACAATGTCTATTGTTGGTTAGATTCCTTGACAGCAATCTACTGGATTTTGCAAGAGAATAAGGAATGGAAGCCCTTTGTACAGAACCGTGTTACCGAGATACAATGCCTCGTTGCCCCCCAGTTCTGGTTCCATTGCCCTACTAAAGAAAATGTTGCCGACATTGCCTCGAGAGGAGCCATGCCTAGTGAACTACTCAGTGAAACAAGGTGGTGGTGGAAGGGTCCAACCTGGGTAGTGATGCCCAAGGAAGAATGGCCAAACCTGAAAACGCCCGTCAGTCCTACTGAAGAGGTTGTGAGTGAGATGAAGGTCTCGGAGAAACGTAAGGAGAATCAAACTGTGATCAACTTAATGACCACTGCAAGCAGAGCTGACATGAAAGGAATCATTTCCTGTGAGAAGTTTAGCAGTATACACTGACTGTTGAGAGTCTCTGTCCTTGTACAAAGATTTGTCAACAACCTGAAGAAATCAAAGAGCGGAGAGAAGAAGGAACAAGGACCAATAATTACACAAGAAATAGAAGCAGAGAACCTATGGCTGAAGTCAATACAGTCCTCGATGTTCAAAGACTGCAAATACCCACAGTGGTGTGACCAACTGGGGTTGTTTCTCGATAAACAGGGCCTCATTCGATGCAAGGGAAGAATCGAGCATGCGGACCTGCCCTACACTGCCCGACATCCAGTATTATTACCGCAAACCCATCCATTCACCGACCTTGTTATCTTGGATTGTCACCATCGAGTTGGCCACAACGGAGTGAAGGAGACTCTTTCTGAACTGAGATCCCAATTCTGGATTAACAGAGGCAGACAAGTGGTGAGACGAATCCTGTTCCACTGTTGCAAGTGTCGTAGGTTTGAGGGTAATTTGTATCCAGCCACACCCCCAGCCGCTTTGTCGGAGGTCAGAGTAAAGGATGATCCTGCCTTTTCATCAGTTGGTGTTGACTTCGCCGGTCCATTCTATATCTATGGTTTATCAGCAAGACAGAATGAAGCATCCAAAGGCTATCTAGCATTATACACTTGAGCAGTCCACCTTGATATCACTCCAGATTTATCAGCAGATGCATTCCTGAGGTCATTCAGAAGATTCATCCATTCTATATCTATGGTTTATCGGCAAGACAGAATGAAGCATCCAAAGGCTATCTAGCATTATACACTTGTGCACGGTCTCGAGCAGTCCACCTTGATATCACTCCAGATTTATCAGCAGATGCATTCCTGAGGTCATTCAGAAGATTCATCAGTCGTAGAGGCATTCCAAAACATGTTAGGAGTGATAATGCTAAGATTTTCAAGTCAGCATCAAAGAGACAATCGAAGTTGTTCGATCTTCCTGAAGTCCAACAGTTTCTTTGTAAGAAAAGAGTCCAATGGAGCTTCCAACTTCCAAGAGCCCCTTGGTGGGGTGGCTTCTTTGAGAGAATGATTAAGTCTGCTAAGAGGTGCCTGAAGAAGATGCTTGGAGGAGCAAGGGTAACCTATGACGAGCTGTTGACCATAGTCGTGGAAGTAGAGGCCATCCTTAATTCGCGCCCTCTCACCTATGTGTATCCTGATGATGTAGACGAACTCCTTACCCTGTCACACCTTGTCACTGGCAGGAGATTACTGTCTATTCCAGATGACAAGGTTACACTGGAGACAGAGAAGGAGGATGACCATCATGTGTTGACTAGGAGAGAGGTATCTTGCTACCCTATTGGGCCACTTCTGGAGGAGATGGAAGAAGGAGTACTTGTTGGAGTTGAGAGAGCATCACAACCTGTCAGTGAGAAAAAGGAATCTGCCACCTATTTCTCCTGGTGACATTGTAACTGTGATGGATGATACAGGAAAATTGCCACGATCGCAGTGGAAACTTGGAAGGATTGAGGAGGTCATTAAGGGAAAGGATGGTGTTGTTCGAGGAGCCAAAGTCAGAATTAACTCTAATGGGATGCGAGCCATGTCTGTCAACCGTCTAATCCAGAAGCTGTTTCCTCTTGAAGTAAGACAGTCGGAACAGTCGAAGTCCAATCCTGCGGAGATTGCTACATGTCATGATGAACCGCAACCGATTGTCAGAGAACGAAGGCCGAGAAGAGCAGCGGCAGTTGCTGGAGAAGAACGAAAGCGATTTCTTGACCAGTGTTCGGACGATGACAGCGTAGTTTAACTTTAAGAGTTTTTTGCACTGGTCAAGGGGGGAGTGTGACGTTATTTTTGATTGCCATTTTTGGAACTTGAACTTTGATCGGTCACGTGATATTGAGACACGTGCTAGATTTCTTGATTCTGTGAATTCTGATATAGTCTTCGTTGCGAGTTTTGTCTTCGAGTGTGAATTGTGAAACTGAATGTATTTCGACCTGATTATTCCTGAATAAATCCTTTAAAGAGCACGTACATGCAAAAATTCAGTGATTTACCACTTCGTTCATCCCAGGTTAAGCTGAAAACCTATACTGGTGAATCCCTCACAGTGTGTGGCGAGATGCAATGTGATATTGTGCACAAGGTTCATAGGTATGCATTGCCAATTGTTGTAGCTGATTATGAGAATAAACCTACCTTGTGGGGTAGAAATTGGCTTAGCCACATCAAACTGGAATGGGGGAGATTTTTAGTGTAACAAAATATGAACCAAGGAGTGCCAAAGGCCAACTTGATGACCTACTGTCAAAACATAGTGAGTTGTTTGAGGAGAGCTATGAAGGTATGACAGGTTTTGAAGCACACATCACCGTGAAAGGTGGTGCAAGGCCCATATTTATTAAGCCACGTAGATTCCCTTATGCACTTAAAGATGAAGTAGAAAAAATACTGGATAAGCTAGAGAAGCATGGCGTGATAGTCAAAACTGAGAAATCAAATTGGGCGAGCCCCATAGTAGTGGTACCAAAAGCTGACAAGTCAGTGAGAATATGTGGGGATTACAAAACAACCATCAACTCTGCTGTAGAGGATGAGCAATATCCACTTCCTACTCAACAGGATTTAAGTTACCAGTTCATTCAGAAACAATGAGTACCAGAATGGCTTATCATGACTCGGTAACATGGCCTGCTCAGCTGAGCTCTTGTCACATACCGCGCGCCGATGAGCCACTATTGAATCCAAGCGTCCCCCCCAAAACAGTACACTATCACTAAACTAAAAAGCATGCCCAGTGCAATCTACACCGTCCATATATATAAACGCACAGTTTTTCAAGAGCTCCGCCTCAAACCCCTTCCGCCAATAAGGCGCCAAAAATTCGCCCTCGGGTTCGAAGATTCAACGAAATTTTCAGATTGATTCACAACCGAGAGCTGTTTTCCGAACGGTCACCGATGCTTCATTTATTTATATAGGTAAACATGGTTGTTGAATTTTTTCATATTCAATGTACATATGTACATGTACCAATGGATAACTCATCAATGCTTTCATTACAAGGCAGCAGACATGTCAGCTTTTCGGTGCCCAATTTTTCTTATCAACACAGTTGAGAAACCAAATTTTTGTGTTTCACTCCCCCAATGGCACAGCATCACAGCACAACCTCTTTAAACAAATATGTACATGTCGTAAAACAAAATGTGAGGGTTGGCAGTTGAATGGTTAATTATTCAATTCCTTAACTAGACATATCTTCCATTTCTAGGGCATACACAGCATTTTATTTCAGGGTCAGCCGATGTAACAGTTTAAGATTATGGGACTGTGAAACTGCAACAACGTTATCTTAATACAAAACAAAAACTGCTGTCAGGGCATGCGGTTTCTCTTCTTGTGGTAAACAGATAATGATGACAACAGACAGACAGATGGGTCATGATTGTATTCTCATGATATATGATCTCAGAGAGGGTGAATATAACACTTATTCTGTTCAGTAGATATAAAACAGTTTAAATACAAGGGGTGTGCAGCGATGTATGAAAATATTTTGAGTGTTCAAGTTCGCTATCAAGTTGAATACTCGAAGAAAAATTTCATACTCCCAAGCAGCCATGGATTATTTTGTTTGTTATATCATTGACACTACTACATGTATCATGGAGTTTTAAGCAATTTTTGGAAAATTCTCTGCATTCCATACTTTCACAAATGTTTCTGATTATTTTCCCAAGATTGCCTTATAAGGTGTCCAAAGATTTCGTGAAGACGATTTTACAATGTTTCGATTGTAGACAACACTTTTTAGCTCATTTGACAGTTAAGGGCAAACTTGGTACATGTACCTAATGTAAAGATGTATATTCACTCTTAACATGTGTTGAGATATGATTTTTCAAAGAAATCCTTGTGTTTCACTGAAGTTTATGTAATAAAAATCTTGTTAACCAAGCGCAAGAGCCAAACTAGGAGAATATTGGCCCACTAGACTCAGTGCATGTTGTGGTTCAAATTTTTTTGACCAGTTTAATTTTTATATCCCTCTGTCTCAGCTTCATTACGGTCCATAACCAAGGACAAAGGAAAATACTTATTAAACTGGTTTGAAAATTTTAAACCAAAACAATTATAACACATACTAAACAGTAGATACCTAACATTCTCTCGATATGGTTCCAAGCATGGTTTTTAAAATTATGCACAAAAGTTCACACCAAGGCAGGAAAAACTTTTAATAATTTTAGCTAGTTACAAACTTACTCCATCACCATTTACTGTCAATGTACTTATGTTGTTATACATGTAGGCTGCTACTGAGTTTTTTTTTTGTCACCTGACATTAGTTATCTGATCCTTTTGTGTACCTAACTGTAGCTTTTTAATAATTTATGTTCAAAGGATCAAAGGATCCATATCTGAGTATACCAATAGAAGGACCTAAAGTGACTTCTGCTCTCTGGGAACCACTTGACCAGTACATAATCACAGGACATGAAAATGGAGATCTTTATCAATGGGATACAAATGTACATGTATGAATTTTGTAATAACTGTGTAGGGCTGCTACAGTCTGGCACCCTCGGCTTTAAGCCAGCCATAGAATTATAAACGGTTTGGTGCATTTTTCTTAAATTTCCACAAAAAACTTACCATCCATAGGATAACCACAGGCGTGAAGCTTGGTTGTGGGCATAATAATAGAGTAAATGAGCACATTTTGTTAAGGCATTTTTGAAGGCAAATCAACCATCAGGTGCACCGCCATGAATTAAATTAGCTCTGATGAAAGACAAGTGCTCGAAATGTCAATTTTTTTAGTCTTTTACAGTGGCCAACTTCCCTTATGAACTTACAGTAGTTGATAAAACCAAATTTTCATGTTTCACTCCCCCACTGACGCAGCATCAGTTTCTTTAGAAACTAATGGTAAACCCCTTCATACACAATCATTTGAGACTCATTTTTGGTATTTTGCTTTTTAGACAGGAAATAAACTGTTGAATGTCGATGAACATACTAAACAACAGCGGCGACTTTGTTATTGTCAACCCGTTTAGTACCCACAATAACCAGTTTCATTAATCTTTTTTGAATAGCCTCTGAACAGACACCTGAAATGGGAATAGGGCACAAAGGAAAAAAACTGGTGAGGCTTGGAGAGCTAAAGCCTCTCACGACTCCTTAATTTAATATTATTTCGCTCCAGTCACCGATTATTCTTCCATCCTTTTCCCATCTAAGGTTCACAGGTCAGTATTTTGTACAGGCAGTGGGACTTGTTTTCTGGTCCAAGCTTCCCTAGAGAGCAATATGTTTAAATTTATTCATGAATACACGCAGGGTTCTATCTAGGGGGTTTGAGGGGTGGAAGCTTCCCCCCAGTTTATAAGTAAATATATCGGAAAAATCATCCAGGTCAGTGTACATGAAGCAAGTATTCCTTGTCAAAGGACACTATATGTAATTCAACACAACCTTGGTGTGGAGAGAAGCCCCTACCGGAAAACAAGTTCTACTTGCTGGACAAAATACTGTTTTCAGAAATGTCTGGATCAACGTTGACGATGTCTTAGTTGTTTTAAGATCTTAGGGGCGGACCATTAGAAATCCTGAGAGGGGGGGTAAAAATTTTCCAGTGCATGATTTTTTTTTCGGCTTGAGTTTCCCGCAGGATTTTTTTTTTGGGTGGTGCAAGCTCTGCAGGATTTTTTTTTTATCTCAGATCTTCTTTGTAAATGCATGCAAACTCCAAGTTTATTTACTCTCGGCAAAATCTATTTCTGGTATTAAACGCTGGAGAATAGATTAAAGTCTACAGTTTTACTGAGTAAAAACCGGATTCATAACGGATATAGAGACTTTTAATATAAATGTGTCTTTTACACAACGGCAAGAAGGGCGGCGGGGGGCGAGGGAGATACAAGTATTAAACTAGCCATTTTTTGGCAATAACAAAGTTAACAATAAAAACGACAGTGACAGCAAAAGGACTATTAATTACATTACCATAAAATGCGGTATTATGGAACTTACATTGGCCTAATGCTTCTCCCGAAGCATAGGCCACCAATGGCAGCTCCCTAGCATCTTCTGTCCAAGGCTATCCTCTCCAGCTGCTTCTAGGTATGTGGAGGTTTCTTTGTCCTTTTCAAGCTCACGCAGCCAGTTATTATGCAGCCTTCCTCTCTTCCTCTGACCTTGGGGGTTCCACTCGACTTGATACTTGAAATGACCTCGACACCACGACATGAAAGTCCACCTTGGAGTGCCTCTTCAAAGGAAAAAGTACACACAATGTGACAAGACAAATCCCTGAGGAGTCGAAGGCCGTCCTCCAGCACACTTTACTAGGCCTTTGCCAACCTGACGCCTCTCCCAGAGCCCATCGTAATAAAACCAATCGCCGTTTATAGTGACAGCTCCACGATAATGGCCACTCGGCTTCCAGAATGTTAAACCACCCAAGGCATATCTGTGGAGGGCAATAAAAATTCACATCTTCCGTTTAATTTTATTATTTTATTTTCATGTTAAATATGCATGTAATTTTAACACAATTCCAACACCAATATTACAAGTCAAAAGGAGTCGTAGTTTATATCCTGACCTTCGCTGTCTAAGATGGACCTGATCAGGTAGCTGGGAAACATCATTGATGATACCTTGCCCTGCAAATACATCCAGAGATATAAACAGAAAAGGGGGCTCGCCATTTATGAAGTTCCTGTTTGAGCATTGTCTTTTGCCATTGCAGTAAGCTTGTGGAACTTGCCTAGCATAAAAAGAAAACAATACTACATGTAACCTATAAAATACAATATTATTATTTATATTGCATCATATATATATATATATATATATATATATATATCATGCTTGACAGAAATCAGACAAAAGAATGTTTTATTCTCACACAAATTGACCAGTGAATGGGTCTTGAGATGTTGTGAATCCCCAGTAGAAGTCTGCTCCTGGAGCAAGCGGAGAAGGTAATGTTCTTGCACAGGTAGTTAAGAGGTGACTCTGATTCATCCACTCCTGCAAAGCTGACTGAATAAATGCTGGTGGTGGAATGCCATTTGCGCTGAAAGGAAGATGTGATGTTTTTATGTTTAACATTTATATAAGACGTCCACCAGCTTTGGTATTTAATGTAGTATTTTGATCTTAAAGTATCATTTCTAACATTTTGATATCAGCATCCATCTGGGCATGTGCATTTTCGTAAAGATGTCAGCAAACATGTGTTTACCATTTTGCACTGTTAAATCTGTTAACAGATGTATGTGTAGTATATGCTATTAATAAAATGCCATTAAATAATTATTCACCTTAGTGAAATTCTTTTTGTGTGTACATCCAAGTGTGGTGTAGGGCAATGAGGAGATGAACAATGACTCTGGAAAGATGAATGTAGTGAAGCTCCGACTCGTGACACGAAGAGGTCATCTTCATTTCCCCAAACATCAACTGTAGTTTGGTTGACAAAGTCAAACTGTCCGGGAAACTGCTGAAGCCAGCAAAATTTACCATCACCAAATTTTCCCTGATCAAATAAGTTAAACACTTGGATCATTGTGTTGGCATAGGGCTCAGAAGATTGTGTCAACTCGTGGTTAAAAGCAGAATTTGTCTTCCAGAATGAGTATGTGATGACCAGGAAATTGTCAATTGGGCATGTATTTATCATTGTTCTCATGCCCAGCAGTGGCAGGAATACTGTGCAACCCCAAGGAGGTACTTGTAAACCACTCACATTTATAGGACTTTCAGCTGACACAGGTGGAAGGGTCAGCTGCACTGTGTTAGTACATGTAGTTGAAGTGTTAATAGACTTTATAGGGGTCTGATAGAAATGCTTTTTAATAGCATCCACCTTCTTCAGCTTGGTGAGACCCTTGGCTAAGTTGGCTTCACTATACCCAGCATTTTTCAAATAAAGGTCCAACTGAGAAACATAAAGCTTTTGCAAGGTGTTTTTGTGTATATGTGACCTGATTTGGGAAAACGTACACTAACGGATATCCGTTTAACGGCTTAAAAGCGTTTGCTATCCGTTTAGCATCCGTTAAAATGATTTAAAGAAGCGTTTAATCTGTTTTTTAATCCGTTTGATAAATTTAACAAACCGTTTTAACGGTAACACTAGTCCGTTCGAACGGATACGCCATCTGTTTTAACGGCAATCAGGTCATCCGTTTAATAGACCCTGGCAAAATCAATCCGTTAAAAGGGCAAGAACTGCATGCGGTCTCGTGGAATCGATTGAGTTGCGATTCAACGCAAAACAACAGCTTCACAAAACATGTTTGAATTATAATTACGCAGCATAGTCTATCATCAGTCGACTGATTTATTGACATGACTGGTAATAAGCTCTGACTCTTGTTTACAAGTTTGTTTGATGCCGGATAATCGACCCTTTAGTTTGTATCACAGTGAATCGATTCAAATTCGCATACTAGCATTATAAAAGCTTGTCAAAGTGTCTTTGAATTGATACATTTTTATGGAGAAAAAAAAGCGAAAACTTTGATGGCCAGGAACAGCTGAACAGCTCACGTAAAGTTCTGAACGGATAGCCGTGAATCATAGCCGAACACGAGAAGACAAAAATTCATGCCCGCGTGGCAGACGGAAAATTTACCGCGGTAAATTTTCCGTCCGCAACGCTTCCCGCAGACTATATTAAAACGACTGAATAACAAACAAAGAATGCGGGTTAGACCCCCATATTCTCCTGTAAGTTGTTTAACTTACAGGAGATAAAAATTAATAACTTGAAGAGCAAAAACAAGCGAACTGCAAGCGAATCCCGTTCAACTCATTGAAGCATGACTGCGACTCCTTGCCATCTACATTTGCATACGAGTTACAAAACATCATGACAGGTAACGCAACAACAGCCACGCTGTATCAATCAATTTGACAGAAGGGCGCGTTGTAATAATTATTGTTGTGGCAGTGCTCTTGAAAAAAGATTTGCTAGTTCGTTTGCACAACTGTCTGAAAGACATCGGCTGAACAGCTAAAGAATTATTTCGAATGGCTGACTGTGAACGGCTAAAGAATTATTTGGAACGGCTCGCGGTGAACGACTTTATATTAACCACGCAAAATTCATGTGTAAAATTCTTTCTGAACTTCATGTTCACTAATTGTTAAAATAAATCTGGAATGAAACTAAATATAATAATCGAAGTTAAAGACAGCAGGGAAAGTCACGTAGCAGAAAAAAATTAGCCCTTTTAAGTTTGTCGTACGCAGTTGTCGGTAAAAAGTGCACTAAATTTGCATGTCTCAAAAGGGTAATATGAAACCTTAATACAGACCATCAGCGCTTCCAAGAATTCGCTGTTATCCTTGCAGCTTCGCTCGCCAAATTACGGCTGATAAACGTTAAGTGACCGGCTCGAACGGATAGCATTCATGAGATATTTTTGTTGTGCGACATTTGTTTACACAAGGGAATATAAAAACCATTTTCAGCTCACATTGCTTGTTGTTATTTAATGTATTTTAATACGGTCATCTAGCCTGCGAATACAGCCGCCTTAGATCGCTCCCGGCCGCTAGGAGCATTCATGCGAGAGCTCCCTAGCCATTTACCACGAACATTTAGCTCCCACATTTAACACGTTTTATCATAAACACGGGTTTTTTATTATATGTTTCATTACAAGACTCCAATATGAATAACAAGTTAGCGGGAGTACATGGCGGTGTCACTAGATTCCTTCGCGTAGCTGAATAAACATCGCTCACAAGAAGCGTTTTGCGAATCTAAACAAACGTACAATATTACGAATCTGCAAAGTGAAGAATAACATTGAAAATTGACGAAAGTTTTAGACTCCCGTACGAATAGGAAATCGAAGTTGGCCGTACGGGAGTATTCTTTAATGCGAAAAATTTTCAAGTGTCACGAAATGAGTCGCTCGCGTAGTATACAGCACAAAGACTCGGCAAATTAGTCTGAGCCAAATCAACATCGCTTACCAGAAGCGCTTCGTAACACTAAACGAACATTTAATATTGTGGATCGATAAAAGTAAAGAATAACATCGAAAATGTACGAACGTTTTGGACTCCCGTTCGAATAGCAAATCGGAGTTGGCCGTACGGGAGTTTTCTTTGACGCGAAAAACTTCTAAGTGTCACGAAATGAGTCGCTCGCATAGTATACAGAGACTCGGCATATTAGTCTGAGCTAAATCAACATCGCTTACCAGAAGCGCTTCGTAACACTAAACGAACATTTAATGTTGTGGATCAATAAAAGTGAAGAATAATATCGAAAATTGACGAAAGTTTTGGACTCCCGTACGAATAGCAAATCGAAGTCCGCGTACGGGTGCCGTACGAATAGCCACTGCGTTAATTAATCGAAATGGCTATCCGTTAAATGAAAGTTTTAATGAACCGTTTAACGTTTATGCCTATCCATCTCGAATTTTTACCCACCGGTCGAACGGTTTGTGAAACCGTTTTAACGCTATTGCCAATACGTTTGATAAATTTGCTTGTCCGTTCGAACGGTTTGGGAAACCGTTAAAACGCTTTTCATGGCCGTTTGCTATCCGTTTTGTGTACGTTTTTTCAAGCCGTTTAACGGATATCCGTTAGCGTACGTTTTCCCAAATCAGGTCACATATGTTTTTCCCAGTCAATCTCGATGAAGGTCTTTGCTTTTTCTGCAGCTTTTGCATTTGCATTGATTTTCTTCGAAACTTCTGACTTTGCTTTCATTCCATGCCTTCTATGGATTTCACTAATAACTACCCTTTCCAAATCCTTGCCAGTATAGGTCGCAACAAAGTCATCAACTTTAGCCATAACTTTTCCTAGAGTGTCATTACTGTCTTGAACTTTAGCCGAAACAGATCTGTCTGATGCATGTTCCAATTCTACCTCCAGATTGGGAGTACCGCAAGACACAAGCAGTTCTTCAAGTTTCCTTCTCGGATTAAAGTCATCTTTTTCTCGTGAACAGGTATCCATCACGTTCTCTTTTTTCAGGCAATAAGCTTCCTCAAGTTCACCACTTAGGATTTGTTCAGGAGTGGCATAATGAAAACCATCTTTCCTTGAATAATCTGGAACAGGTGGTGGAACACGTTGTACAGGAATACCACGCCAACCATTCTTAAGAACAGCCTGGTTTTCCACTTCTCTATGGAAAATGCACTGTTCCCCTTCAGTTGTATTGCAACCATTACGTATGCCCTCAAATCCATTATCGTACATGAAGTAATGTTTCTCAAAAAACTCCACGATAAACTTAAAGTACTCTTTTCCAGCACATTTGTCCAGAATGACAGCAGAAGAGGCATGGGCACATTTAAGCATGAACTCTTCATCAAAGAAAAATTGTTGGTTGGTTTCATACCATGGCTCCCTTGCATGAATTGAAGTACCCATACAGCTCTTTCCATTAAATCTCTTCGTTACAGCATTTGCACAACGTTTTGCTGCACTTGCCTCATTCTCTCTCTGCACTTTTTCAATCAGATCATTAGACAATTCCGAAAGACACTGTGTGTCCATGTGCTCAAAAACTGTCTTGCTATACTTTAAGGGTATGGCTCTTCCATCACCCAAACATTCGTTCAGTGACCGCATGACTTTCTCTGCTATGTGCATGGAAGAATCGTTTGGTGCATAATGAAAGCGGGCTTGCAAATCAAGGGCATTGATCAAGAAGTATTCAGCCATCCTCACCTGAGTCATTCTTTCGTGACTAGAAACCCCTGGGCCAGCATCTGTCGTCTGAATGTCAATTGGTCTGGTGACATAAAATTGTATATTGAAAATACTATATTAAAGCTAGAAACAAAGGACTAGGGTATCAAATACATGTACAACACAAGGAGCTTGTTTTACTTTATTTACTGTATATAGAATTTACAACAAATGTCACAAGCCTCGAAATATCTCCAGTTCCAAGGAAATGTACTCCTCTGAAGAAAATATATGTATCGTATTGCCAGCATCATTGTCATGTATTCTTGATAAGGAAAATATGGTTTAAATACATACTATAAAATAGATTCATCTTGATCCTGTTACGTTTGCAGTATTTTAAAAGTTTTATGAAGGACCTCACCTGTGATTTAAGATGCCTTTGCTCTCCAAAAACTCCCGTACATGGCGTGCCTTTGAACAGGCCTCCTGAAAGTCATTTTGAACATCCCAATCCCCGTTTGTAAGTTTTGATGCTAAAAAAAAAATACATAAAAAGGTGTATCAAGGTTTAAGCGCAGGCATCATTGTAAACCCTTAAACTCAGTCTCAGTGCTTTCCCGTTTGAAACCTTTTTGAAATTAAACTCTGTTTAAAATATGCCCATATATTTATTATGTGACCTCTAAAGCCAAAATAATGCTCAGGGTAAACTGTAACATGATCTGGCCTGGTTGTTCAAAGAGTGAATAGCGCTTTCCACCGGATAAATCACTATGGATAGCAATTTATCCAGAAGATAGCATTTATATCCACCCTGGAACAACCAGGCCCTGAAATTGGAAACGTTGGACAGTAACAGTTATATTTTGTAAAATGGAAAGTCATTTTTGGGTCCTGTTGCTGTGAATGAGTATCATTGTAATGATGGTGCTTGTCTTCCCTTTAATATATATATATATATTTGCTTCTCCAAACATGTACATGTTAATATATAAAAGCATAAACTGTTTTATCAAAAATTGCAAACAATGTACCTGTGCTACTATAAACACTAACAAGTAACAATATTTTTATATAAAGTTTCTTACCAAGTGTTGCAAGCAATGGTTGAATTGCATTTATGCCAGCAAGAATTGTTTCCACATCTGCATTTTCCCTGGCAGGCTGAAGAGTTTCAATGGTATCAGCTATCCTCTGAATCAGCACACCAATCCTGAGCTGTTCACGAGCAAGGTGGTCACCACCTTCACTCACTCTCAGGTAATCTGCCGGGATTGTCATAAGTTGAAATTGCATCAGGGAATCTCGTAGACAAATGACATAAGGAACTAGATGGTCTGGAATATCAGCAGAGGCAACATTATCCTCTTCAGTTTTGCAAATTTCGTGTTCTTCTCGGAACAGAAGCCTCACAGCAACCATATCATTTGCCCAGTTAGTTGCAGAGCTCGGGTATATTTTCTTTGGCTTGCAAGTGACAGAAACAGTCACATCAGAAGGAACAAATGATTGCCGGTTGTTGTGTTCTACATCCTTCATGTCATTAACGATAAGGATAACACCAGGTGATACGTAACCAACTGGATCTGGGTAGTCTGATGATGGCAGCATACTATGCTGTCCTTCTTTTGTTGTGAGCTGAACTGGTGCATGAAGAGGCCTTGAAAAGCCTTCTGATGTGCCACAACGTACATAGGCTTTGTCATCCATTGCACGTCTGCACACAAAGGGTTTATGGCTTGAATTTCCAAACGCAAACCTTGTATAATTCTTAATGTGTGCTCTATTATAATGCACATTGATGTGCCTTGTGTGCAAATCTTTTTGTGGCCTCATGAAACTCCACAGATTCCTTCCCCTATGTTGCTTTGCTTGCTTATACCTCCTGTTCCTACATTTACCCCAAGAGCGACAGGTTTCCTTGCTCTTTATAAGTGGTTTTCCTGCCTTCTTAAGGTGCTTGTTTGCAATTTGCCGCATTTCTTTTCCTTGAATTCTTCCTTCATGCTCAACATAACCAGTGCCTTCATTTCCCCACCTACAAAATTAAATGTATAGAATTTTATGAAGTTCAATAACAAGTGAGATCAGCAGCTTTTGCTTTCTTGCATACAGTACTCATTATTACATGTAGATTGTTTATTTATTCACAAGATGTGTTCTTTTCATCATCTATAAATATGTAGCTTGAAAATTATCCCTTGGAAAGCCTTAAATTTACAAATTTCCAGATGATAAAAGCTTGCAAAATCTACAGTCACAGTAACTGAGATTGAGAAAACACCGTTCTGGCTATTAAAAGACTTACTGGAAGAACAGGTTCTGCCCTTGCATAGGATTTCCTCCCCACACCCACACCCATGATCAACCCTTCTGTGCTTTTAAACATTTTAAAACAGGAGAAGAATAAAGCATTTCAAGCTATCATTTTTTATGATGAATGTGGAGAACAAATTAAGAACTTAAAGTACAATACCTTCGACAATGCGCTCTTGCTTGCTCATGAAGTACATCATAAATTGCCTTTTCTGCTCCACGGTCGATCTTGTTTTTCCCCTGTCCTTTACCTTTTTGAGTTCTCAGGGACCATTTCCATTTTTGAAACAGCCTTCTAGAAATCTTCTTCTTTGCTTTTCCTCCATTGTTCTTGAGATAGTGAACTCTTTTTCTCTTGTTTTCAATTTCAAACTCTCTGATATCCACTTCTGTCTCATCCAATCTAACCCGTTTTCTTCCAAGGACTTGTTCTGCAGCCTCCACATCCTTCTCAAGCTGACAAACTGTTGCTTGCAAGTGACTCTCTGCTTCCTTGTCAAAGCACGTTTCTTTATCTTCCATCACTGCTAGGAAATCCTGAACGTCTGCCTGAGCACTGGCAACTACCTTCTCATTAAGGCCAAAAACATTTCTTAGAGTTCTACCAGAAAACATTGAGCTCAGAATCAAAATGACAATGGCTCTGTCTCTTGCTGTAGATAGGAGTTTTAAGAGATAAGAAGCTGCTGAGCACAAAACCGTGGACGGAAATGCTTTTTTATGCATTTTGCTTATCGTGGAAGCAAGGATTTCATCCAAACAACGGCATACTGGTAGATTATCTAATGGTCGTTCTAGGAGCAGCACATAATGATCGTCAGTGCAGTCAATAACTACTACTGGAAGTCCACCCTTCGACAAAACCAAGTTCCTAAACTGCTTACGAGAATATTTGCTATCTGCTTCAGCAACGGCGGGTATCTTCGAAGCATACTGATCAAATGCAACGTGAAGATGGCAATAGCCAAATGTCGACAGTTCATCGAGAACGCATGCAAGCGACTCGAGTCGAGATTTACTTGAAGCACTTACGGAATTGCTGATTTTCTCCTGCAGGAATAGACGTGTTTCCTTCACTGTCTTATTGCAAAGTGAAATTTTCACATGTTTAAGTCCAACTGAGTCAGTAAACTCCTGTCGAATGGTTTTCGCACGGCAGGACGATACCGAAATTGCCACCATTTTTCTCCGTTTCCAAGCTGGTCAGCGGTTGCTAAGCGTGGTCGCTTCTTGGCCGAGGTAGGTCTGGAAATCAAAACAAACATGGCTTCCAAATCTTCCACGTGCGAAGGTGTCAAAGAAGATTCGCCATTTCTTACTTTCCTGAAAGAAATATCATTGGAAAAATTTCATTCAAGTTTTACAGAGCGTGGTATTAGTGTTGTGGAGCACCTTGAAGATGTTTCAGAGAAAGATGCTGACGAATTCAAATTTCTGACGAAATTCGAATTCAGGAGGCTTCTGAGAAAATACACCCCTCACAAAGAAATGCGTCAAGAATTCGAAAAGAACAGCTCAAAAGTGGACAAAGCGGCCAGTTTTTACAAAACATCCCACCAGTCTTCTGTGATTGCTCTCCCTAAAGCATTTCGGAACTTTGTTGAAACACGTGATGGAATGGGGAATGTAGTCGTAAAAACAGAAGCCTTGAGGAGGCAATTCAAGAATCTCTGGCATGAAAACCCACGCAATCCTACGCAGAGCATTTCGAATTCATTTATCCTACAGATGGCAGCGGAAAAAATGAAGTTTGCAAAGAGTCTTCGTGACTGTGAAATGTGGTGCCGAAAAGAAAGGGCGAAAAGGACAAAGTTTCTGCTGGCTACTTGCAAGCCACCCGTTATTGACAAGTGGAGCCCATACTATAAAAGAATGAGCTTATATGGACAGTTTGAAGATCTAAAGCAAAAGTATCCAACTGCAGAAGCTATGGTTCAGCAGGAAGCCACGAACATCTCACTAACCATGTATGAAATATTATGCAAGTTTTTAGATGGTCTGCATGACATTCAAGAATTTGCAAGGTCAGCAGTTGCAGAGTGCAAGTCCTTTATTGTGGACAAGCCATTTTATAAAGAAGGTAAGTGTTTTGGTGACTATAGTTAAGCAACCACCCTCCATCCATCCTCTGGTATCTACTGCCAATTATACACTTGGGTAAGTGAAACAATGGATACTAGCCAACAAAAGCTGATTTCCAAGAGGGCCATGTTTATTACAATTTATAAAATAAATGGATAACAGATCAAAATAGGAAAAATATGGGACAGAGAGGACTGACTCTTTTATTAATAATATAAGAAGACAAAACATTGTTAAAAATCAACACTTTTTAAATGTTAGATTTACAGTTTGCAAGTTTTTAAACTTGCGAACATGTTAAAACATGCTGCAAAGCCAGAAACAAACTTGTAGTATTTTATTGATTTTCTTTTTTCAATAGAGCACAAAGAACCAAATCAGTTCTATTCAGCTCAACAGCCTTGCCTTAAAGAAGCTGAAGAATTTATTAATTCAAAAGTCAACGCATATTTTGACATGGTCGAAGCTGCTCGTGCAAAACATGGAAGCAACGCCTTCCACATACAAATGTCCAGGAAGAAAAACAAACGGATAAAGGTGTGCAAGAGGAAAGATGCCACTGAAGTAACAAATATCGACATTGAGAGTGACAGTGACTGAACTTTTTGACAGATTACAGATATTTATATTTACAGTTTTAATACTTGTTGGTTACATGTAAATTAAAGAGGTCAGAAACAAGCTGAAAATATGCTATAATGAGTATTGAAATTATTTATTTACTATTTATTCACTTTAATATTTCTTCTATGTTTTGAAATTATATGCTTTTTTATGACTTTTACTTGGGGTACTGGAGACAATAGAAAACATTGTTTTTGGCCATTGTTTTTGGGTCATAGAATTTTGATCAAGCATCAGTTTCACCTGTGTATACAAAGTAAAGCCTTTTCACAGACATGGAGATCAGATATAATT
Organism: Cladopsammia gracilis; assembly: GCA_022457155.1. NCBI lineage: Eukaryota > Metazoa > Cnidaria > Anthozoa > Scleractinia > Dendrophylliidae > Cladopsammia > Cladopsammia gracilis. The sequence goes on from JAJGOT010000002.1 coordinate 54,412, forward strand.
TCTTGAATTGCCACTGCTGTTAATGAGAGTTATTTCGTGAGTACTGAATAACAAAATAAAAGTCATGTCCATGACCGAATCCATGCTCCTCCTGAAAGGCATCATAAAGTGACTCGTTGATTAAAGATCACCAAATTATAGATGTAACTCTGTCTGATAATGTAGTCAAACACTAATGTATTAAAAAATGCTTGCGTTCAATCCTGGACATAACTGTAGTAGAGCAGGTTACATATTAAAATTTCATGATGTTTACAGTGTTTTCAAATATGTAAATAAACAAGGTTTTGGTTTAATATATTAAGATATTGGTGCATGTACCAGATAGACCTTTGAGGCAGGTAATTTTTGACAACATTTGACTCAACCTGAAGTTGCTTTTTGATGAATTTTACCACCAGAGAGCATACTCTCATATGTTCCAATTTAAAATAAAATAAGTTAGCTTGCAGGATTTTATTTTTTATGGTCAACTGCTTGCAGGAATTTTTTTTGAGACAATTTTCCTTTGCAGGATTTTTTTTTTGGTAATTGTCACCCCCCCTCCCAAGATTTCTAATGGTCCGCCCCTTAGTTTATTTTAGTTTCTCGGTTGTCAGTGTGATTGATTGCTTTCCTACTTGCTGATGTCTATAAAATCAGTTATAAAGAACATAATGTCGCCTGATGATATTTTCGCCCAACTATAATGAATTTTTATTATCAGACATCGTTTTTTTATTACATCTTCATGTCTTTGAAGATGTTTTATAAAACTGCTTCAAGTGAGTATTATTAATTTAAAAGTACCTTTCAACGACATCACACACATACACGATCTTTTTGTATTCTTTTTGTATTCTTTTTCGTGGCGAAGCACACGAGTTGTAAATCCGGCGTTGACTTTTCTTGTTTTTTTTTCGCGTCACATTAGCGCATGCAAATTTATGCACGCATATTTAAGTCTATATCGACGACTATATGGCTTTCGGCCATGAAATACATACCGTAGAATCTCTCCGTGTGTGTACTCGAGAAGCAAGATAAAGAACTAGTGCATACAACTGCACACTTTCAAGACAATTCAAGGCGTTCATGGATGGATAGGACCGTTTGATATTGTGTTCGCCGCTTATTCCTGTGGGATTTTTGCTCTGGCAAGTTCTGTGTTTTGTATATTAAACTTGCCATTTGCTTAGCGATCGAGCTCCGGGTCGAGCTTAAGTGTCAGCTACTGAATCTAGTAAACCCGTGTATACGTGAAAGCATGATGAACAGGTTATCGGCAAGGGTGTTTAAATAAAATTCACTCACTCACTCACTCGCTCCTTCCATCAGCTGTAAACTTAGTGAGCAAATGCTTTGTTACGAACACGTTTCATAACAGGAATTCAACGTGAATCCAACGATAACAATAATTACTTTGATGTAAACGAATATAGACAACAATAAGCTTACAGATGTTTTGCGTTTGGAGTTTTGAGTGCAACATTAAAATCGATCTAAAAGGATTTTGCAACCTGAACATGCGTTCTGATGCGTATCTAGCTTAAAATAATAAAATTTAGTTCGTAGGTAGTATGTGCTCTTGGACAGCACAGTGATTGAGTTTGTGGCTTAGTCCCGGACGGCCCGAGTTCGAATCTCCATCAAGTCCTCTTTTTTTTCTTTTTTAAAACTGGACATTATGAAAGTGATGTACTTTTTTTTTGTTCGTCAAAAATCTTTCCGTTTAATTTAAAAAATATATATCGAACTCTGTCAGTGTGAAAACGTAAGCTTACGGCAATATTGCGTTAGCATTTCTTCTTCTCGGGTTGGCTCTTAGGAGCCTTTGATTAGACATTTTAAGCCTATGTTTCTCTGTAAAAGCACTCAAATCACTTGGGAATCAACGCTGCAATGAGTTAAAGGCGCCACGAGTTCAAGCTGTGTACAGCTTCTTGTTCTGTTCTTAAAACAGTTACCCTACCATGGGATTCCACTGTATGGAATCTCACGCCTACCGATGGCTGTAACATCAGGAAATTGTCCAATTAGTACTTAAGTAATTTTTAGCGGAGCACTTGCCAGGCCGAAGGCCTGGCTGCGCAGCTCCATACTCATAGAACCTACGCCGTGATTTTTCATGGTCATGGCTAGCGGAATGTTTCGCGGGCGCGCGTGTGCCCGCCCATGTTGGACAACATCCGGGATCTTAGCAATTTTGTTTCTCGCGCGGCCACACAGCCGTGAGCTCGATAAACACTTTAGTTGTTTTCTTGTGCCTAGCGGAGAATTAAACTCGTTATTTTCCTGCATTTTTTCGCGGTTTGCTACTCAAGACAGGGATACTAATTAAGGTATACTCAGAAGCTGTTTTAGTGGAAAAAGACGAGCTTTCAGGGATAAAATCTTGCTTCGAGGAACTTCATGTATTACGTTTTTATCAATGCTGGAAATGATTTCAGAACCAGAAGCGGAGATTTGAATTTCCAAGCAAGCGAGGAACTTACAGGTAAAACAGATTACAGTTTTCGATGAGAATTTATGTTGATATCAATCTGAGAGTGACTTGTTATTAGTGTTATTGTTAGTTTTGGCGAATTGATTTTAAAACGTGCCTAAATTTAGTTGTATCAATCTCTTGAATTTCATCGAAGAAAGCTTGAACTCGATGAGCTATAATTAAATGGTACGCGTTTTGCTTTGAAACGTAAACTAATGGAGATTTGAATAAATTTTTTCGAAAGAAGATTGTGTTGTCCATTTTTATGTGTTTGTTCATTCATTAGATAGATTGAAAAGCGATTTTATGTAAACTAAACAAGACTTGATTTTATAGTAGTTCTATCTTCACTCGCATGGCCTTATGCAAATATGTTTGTGTATTTGCAATTTTTGATTTTCAAATCAGTTTCTCGGGCAATTTTTGACAAACATGAACTGTATTTTATTCGGAAACTAGTGGTATTATTTATTCTAGACAGAGAAAAGTTGTTTTTGTGAACTTTTGTACAGTCTATAAAAATGTACTGTGCAGACGGTCGCGTAATACTGTTTTTGAGAATTGCTAAAATTGAAAATAGCCCGTTCGTCAATCTTAATTCTTGTGCTTCCAACCTTTCACCTTAGTTAAGTTTCACCTTAGTTGAGCTTGTTCAAAGTGCGACGCTGTTAGGCTTGGGCTATCTATATATATTAAAAGTAATTATTTATACTTACATTTAAAAAAAACTTTAAAGTCACCCCAAGTAAGGGGACCATCCCTTTTCAAGTACATCATGGTACTTGGCGTGATGGGTCCACACCTCTTTAGCCTTGCAGAGGTGTGGACCCATTGGCCGTTTTTATGCTAGAGACGTTAAAGTCGTCTAGTGTAAAAACGGGACGCACAAAAGTAGACGACCTTATTTAAAAAAGTAGATTTTTCTGAAAAAAGGACTAGGCTCTACTCTCGGAAGACACTGGACACGAGTTACAGTGCGACTACTCCAACCAAGGCCACCCGAGAAAATTTTTTGCAAACTGCCCAATAGCATTCGAGTGTTAAAACAATAGAATGGTCAATTTCAATCTCTGCCGATCTGACGGTTGCACTACTGAAAACAATGTTACATGTAAAAATATTTGCTCCCAACAAATTATTTTTCAGCGCTGGCATTGCAGAAATCTTTATCACAAATTGAGACTTAAAAGGAAGGGCATTTTTCTGTTTCAATCATCCTTATGCCCTATCAAACTGGAGATATATACTTTCCGTGATGTTTACCGCGACTTGCGAGGCGCTGTAGGTTGCCGACATGCCAGATGAAAAAATTTAAAATTCGCTCGCACTGAAGTGAAAGAAGGCGCATCACAGAAATATTTCTTACTGAAAATGTAACTTCAAAGGGGGAGAATTTTGCTGTGCCAGTCATCCTTATACGTCTTGTAGAACGGGAGATATATAACTTTTCAAGTGGTGCGCTACAGAAGCAATGTCATCAAGCAAAACTCAAAATTTGTTTATTTCCAACACAACAGAACATTGGCTACCGAGAATTAGAAGAACACTGACAAATTTGAAATCATATCGACAAAGTATACATGTGCATGTATCCAACAATATTACATGCAGAAACAGGGCATACAACAATAAATTACAAAATGTAAACCGTTGAATTCCGCGTGTTACTTGCTCAGTTTAGGCTGGGAAGAGCCCTCCTGTGACTCTCAATGAGGAAGGGCATTCGCCAATCTTCTGAGGTATCGACTGGAACCTTGTTATTGAAAATTTTCTTCAACAGTATCAAGTCTTTATCTAAGGAAAACCTGTCCACATAACGGCCTTTGTTCTGCTCTCTTAATCGTGGTCGCATAACGGCAAAAAAGCTATTGACTGAGTGCTCTTTGGCGAGCTTGAAAGATCGAAGCTCTTCTGTTGCTTTAGCTTCTTTCTTCTGTAAATCCTTGATAAGCCTTTGCAGCTCAAGAATTTCATTTCTGCTTTCCGGGTGTCTCTCGCTAGCCCCGCAACTGTTCATGTCCTCACAAGGTGAGTTCAAACAACGAGCTTTGTTGTGGCCCGGCTGATGACATCGAGTGCAAAGTTTGCCTCTACGTCCGTTAGCTTTGCTAGATGCTTCTTCATATAGCACTAGCTGGTGCTTCTTCGTATAGCACTTTTGACCTGTGTTTGTATTACAGAAAGGTTTTCAGTCAGCTCGCCGCCTTTCTTCTCGAGATAACTTGAAGACTGTTGGGTGATATCACTTCCCGCGCTTTGTTTACCGAGGCTTGTGCTATCGACGGACAAGTTTGAACAAGAAGCGCTAGCTGAACCGACGACTACAGCCGAGTTAACCACTTGGAAAGGTCCACTGGTGTATTGAGATGGAAAAAGTTCCTTCGGCTGTAGACACGGTTTCTTTATTTCATCTAGTTCTTTCTCTAGGATCCGTCTTTCCGCTAGTAACATCTTGTCAGGCGAGTTTATAATCACGTCCAAATCATTGTCCCCCATATACTTCAATGATTGTTTCGTTCTGAAGCCTCTTCTTTCAAATTCTGGTGCTAGTCTTTGTAGGTTCAGTCCCTGAGAAATAGATGACAACCAGACGAAAACCTCCGAAACTGAACCAGCCATTTTGTTTGTGTGAAAAACATCAAACACGTCGAACTTGTATAATTTGAAACGTTTGATTGACAGATCGATTCCTCCCCCAGACTTCACATTCCATTTGCCGCCAAAAGTAATCGGAAATTCAAACCAGAAGGCGCCGATTACATGGCGAATTTTAGCCCGGCTTCCAAAATAAATCCTCTTAAAATGAAGTTAGCGATTACATGAGCAAAGTTTCAGCCCAAGCTGAGCCCGGTTTCAGAAACCGGGCTGGAATTTTCAGCCCGGCCAAACGGGCTGAAATTCGCCATGTAATCGGCCCCTATTTGGGTTCTTTCGCAACTGAGAAATATAAAGAAACGTTGCCAAAATACAGAAATGTAATAAGACTTACTGTGGAACGTTTTGAAATTCATCTGCTCGTTGTTCGTATATTACACTGTAATTACATGCATTTGTAAACATTGTATTTGAGCCTTTCTTATTAGGGTATATTTTTATAGTGTCTGTTCTTTCTCTCTTTGGAAAAACTTCCTCTTTCGCTGTTGTATGAAATACTGTGCCAATACACAAAAACGTGAATAGTTATTTATTACTCAATTTCTAGCGGTTCAGAGTTGTTATTATTTAATGTTTTTTACACTCACTAAGGGTGCGTTCGATTGGGAAATCCATTTTTGGATTTTGAAATCCGGATTTCGGATTTCGCATTGTTCATGGTAATCCATCGCGGAAAAGGATTTCGGTAATTGGGAATCCCTTTTCAGATCTTGCGTTTTATTGGGAAATCTGAAACTGGATTTCAAAATCCGTACACGGATTTCCCAATACGGATTTCCTAATACGCTGTGTCTTGAAATTAACAAACGAAGCGGCTTGTGTTTCTCAGAAATCTGATCGACATCGGGTTTACAGCCATGCTCTGTCACGCGTGACCAGTATTTTTGAAATTTGAATGGATTTTCAAGTTTATACGTCGGTTTTGTAAATTCATTCCGAGATTCGGAATTCCCGTGAAAATTTTACCGCATTTTCGGAAACAAAGACGACAAAATATCATTTTGTTTGAAATGTTACATATCCGAACAATATTTGTTTTTTTTATGCGTGTAGCGAAGTTATTTTTCCGTTAACTCGTGACTTTCAAAGTGTTTTCCAGAGAGATCTTCAACGCTTCATTCAAATCTCGGACGTTACAAAGAAATATTCAAATGTTCATTTCAGCCTTGGTCACGCGTGACGGAGCAACCTAGAAAAGATATTCACAGTGTGTGAAATAGTTTACAGATTTATGTTGTGTAATGTTTCCACAGGCCTCGTAAATTGCATATACTGTTTCTTCATCCGATAAACGTTGATTTCGCCGTAGAAATGCTTTGATGTCATGAAAACATAGTTCGCAAGTGTTAAATTCAGGTGAATACGGTGGTTGGAATAACAAACGCACACCACAATCTGCTAAAATAAGAACAGGCTCGACGAAGTGACCATGGTGGAAACCGCAGTTATCCATTATTACCGTATCGCCTCTCTCTAGCACAGCCGATCCATCTGCTCTTGTGACATTTACTGCTTCCTCAAAAAATAACAGGAGCTCGTGGCCATTTGACGGGCCTTCAAGCACGTTCATAAAGTCTACTCCGAATGGAGAGTGAAGTAGATAAATGGCATACGTAGCGTTTGAAGCGTATCGTTGAATTTCGCATGCAGGCTCGCCTCTTGGCACATTTCCGTATTTTCGATTGTAAGTTGTTTTCACAACAGTACTCTCATCAAAACAGTGAATGGTACTTGAATCCAAGTCAGATATAGCATCAAGGAATTCATTTCGAAGCTGGATATTTTTGTCTCTGTGATTCTGCTGGTACTTGCTGTATTTTCTTTTTTGACATGAAGAGATTTTCTCTGATACACTTCGATATTGTGGACTGAGACGGTAAGTAGAGTGGATGAACAACGCCATCGAGTAATAAGCGATCTTGCAGTTCAGTCAAGTATATACTTGGTTTCATAAGTTTCTCTGTTTCTACACAGCTGATTACTTCAGGCGTCATTATTTTGTTTTCCAAAGGATTCTTGAAATGTGTCAGCGAGGAACCGGTGCAATCATAGTCGGCTAATACTTTCTGGACAAAACAACGGCTTGTTTTGAGCTCTCTTGCAATTGCTCGTTGTGAAAAACCATTATGGTTCATGTCAAGAACTTCTTCCCGTAAAAGTTTGGAATAATACCGACCATTATCGTATAGTTTTCCTTGTCTATTCATGCATAGCCGCATCGTCTGCATCTTGCAACCGTTAGATCGGTAGAGTTTCAAATTGACCATTCTATTGTTTCAACACTCGAATGCTATTGGTCAGTTTGCAAAAAATTTTCTCGGGTGGCCTTGGTTGGAGTAGTCGCACTGTAAAGCGGCGCCAAAAATGAACTTCAAGCTCGCGAAATGCGAACAAATTGTTCAAACTCTAACATGGCGGCGGCGTTACAACTTTTGAAGTCTATTTCTCGCCGTCGCCAAGAAAGGCATGACTTAGAAATGCAGATGTTGGTAACACAGAAAAGTGAATCGAGAAAGCGAAAACTTCAGATGATGGAAGATGATGAAATAGACACAGCCAAAGCAATAGGTTTTTGTGCCGTCCGAGCCAAACGACCCAGAAAGGAAAGAAGCCCAGACGAACAGAGGAGTTCATCGCGGTGGAGACATGGCTACCGAAATTGGGACGACAGTGCGTTCAAAAAACGTTTGAGGATAAATAGAGCAACGTTTCAGTTCATTCTTGGCGAGATAGAAGCCCAGCTAGTTAAAGAGCCAACTCGTTTCAAACCTGAGCCGATACCTCCAGACACGCAGCTTGCCATTTTTTTGTATAGATTAGCCCATGGATGCACCTACAGCACAGTAGACCTGTTTGGTGTTGCTGAATCAACCGCGAGTGTCATTTTTAACCAAGTATGTAAGATACTTGTTTCAACTTTGTACAACAGGTTTGTGTACCTACCCAGAAATAGTGCCGAATGGAAGCAAGAGCTTGAAAGCTTTCTTGAAAACTGGGAATTTCCCTGCGTAGGAGCCTGGGATGGTTTCCATGTTTATATCAGCACGAAGTTGAAAAATTATTTTAGCTTCAAGAAGAGATATTTGGTATCCAGCTTGGCATTCATTGCGTCTAACAAGAGGTTTCTGTGGGCAGCTGTGGGGGCTCCTGGCTCTACCCACGACTCAAGGCTCCTGAAAAGTTGCGACCTCTTTGCCGACATTCAACGGGGACGGATTTTCCCAAGTTCTGTACTAAGGACAAGGGAGTATGGAGACATACCATTCACAACGGTTGGTGATTCGGCATTCCCACGCTACACGTGGCTAATGAAGCCATACAGTGAAAGTACAAGAGACCCAAGGAAGCGCTACTTAAACAAGAGGCTTTGCTCGGCTAGAGTTGTGTCAGAGCATGCTTATGGCATGTTAAAAGGAAGATGGAGGATCCTTTACAAGAAGACAGAGTGTAAACTAAAGAACATCAGGCAAGTCATCATGGCCTGCATTGCCTTGCACAATATATGCATTGCAAGGGATGACCCATGCAGTCCCAGGTGGAGGCTGGACATTGAAAATCTGCACCTCATTAGGAAGAGAGGCATTGGTGAGCAAGACAATGAGGCAGATCAGGTCAGGACAAGAATCACCAACTGGCTCTGGGATATCCACCAGCAAAGGCAATCAATGGAGTAGAAGAAGAAATCAACAGAAAAATTGAGGCCCGTGTTTATATGTTATGTACCCCAGACCACACCCAACTTACCCCCAAGCAACCAGCAGGAGGGACTAGAATGTGGAACTAGACTATGAGCAATCAAAGTGAGGACTACATAACTGTAATATCAAAATGTCTTCACTTAGTCTACTGAAGTACAAAATCCTTGGACAAAGTAAGGATTTCACTAAGACTGTAAAACCAAATTCGGTCGGTATTCCATGTATGACCCAATGAAATGTCCTGAGAAATATATAAATACACCCCTATATACCCTTGTATATCCCTGAATACCCCTGTATACCACTGTATACCCTTGTATACCCCTGTATACCTTTGTATACCACTGTATACCCTTGTATACCACTGTATACCCTTGTATACCCCTGTATATGATTGCATACCCCTGTATACCCTTGTATACCCCTGTATACTCTTGTATACCCCTGTATACTCTTGTATACCCTTGCATACCCTTGATACCCCTGTATTCCGTTGTATACCCCTGTATTCCGTTGTATACCCCTGCATACCCATGAATTCCTCTGTATACCCTTGTATACCTCTGTATACCCTTGTATACCCCTGTATACCCTAGTATACCCCTGTATTCCCTTGTATACCCTTGCATATCCATGAATACCCCTGTATACCCCTTATACCCTTGTATACCACAGCCTTATACACCTCTGTATACCCTTGTATACACCTGTATACCCATGTAAACTCCTGTATGCCCCTGTATATATGCATACCTCAGCACTGACCCTTGAATACCCCTGCATACCTATGTATACCCATGTAAACCCCTGTATATATGCATACCTCTGTACCGACCCTTGAATACCCCTGCATACCTATGTATACCCATGTAAATCTGGTTGTGCATGTTTTGAATAAGAAAAAAGCCCCATTTATATGAACAATTTGCCTGCTTGCGGGGGCATAGCCAGGGGATTAAGGGATTAATGGTTTCTTTTTATATTATTCCTCCAAGCTTAACGAGGCAAGTTTGAGCTTTTATATATTAAATTGGCCTCCCTCTAAGAAAGGTACAACTACAGTGAATGCTATGTAATTCCAGAATGCTTTTCAGCTGAGTTCTGACACTTTCAGTTGTTTGTACATCTACTTTGTCTTAGATTTTTAGATAACTGCAGGAATGATTTTGGCCAAGAGAAAAACAGGAGTTTCAATACGATGGCTGCAGATAGCCATAGACAAGGTCAAGTTCAATCTGGGAAATGAGATTGAGTTTGACATAGTGGGATTAAACCTTATTATTTTTTGATAGGGAGAGATACTAACAATTTGTAAATCTATCTAAGTATATTGTTAATATTTTGTGCAAGACTATTCCTTGTCCTAAGGTATGTTTTTTTTCCTGAGCCTTTTTCCTATCAAACACAGGCAGATTAAAAAAGATATTATACAGGGGTATACAGGGGTATGCAGGAGTATACAAGGGTAAACAGGGGTATACAAGGGTATACAGGGGTATACAAGGGTATACAAGGGTATACAGGGGTATACAAGGGTATGTAAGGGTATACAGGGGATACAAGGGTATACAGGGGTATACAAGGGTATACAGGGGAATACAAGTGTATACAAGGGTGTACAGGGGAATACAAGGGTATACAAGGGTATACAGGGGAATACAGGAGAATGCAAGGTATACAGTAGTATACAGGGGTATTCATGGGTATACAGGGGTATACAAGGGTATATAGGGGTATACAGGGGTATTCATGGAATGCAAGGGTATACAGGGGTATACATGGTATAAAAGGGTGTTCATGGGTATACAGAGGTATACAAGAGAATTCATTGGTATACAGGGGTATTTCTCAGGACATTTCATGGGGTCATACATGGAATACCAAAATTCATTTCTCAAACATCTTACAGTTGACTAAAGTAAACATAGATATTGGGAATATCAACCATGTTTATTGAGGTACATACTAGCTGTATAGCTAGTCCTTTATATTAACAAACATTTAACTAACTGTAATGTTTTAAAAATGTCGGGGCTATGAGATTGGAAAGGATGGCAAGCCTCCCACACAGGTACTCTTAGAGCTTTGTCTCATGTTCCTCATGAATGCATGATGAAGCCCTAAGAGTATCCCTGTGGGAGGTTACCGTTAGATGATAGCCTTAATAAAATAAGGAAGTGGCATGTCAATAAGCTTCTTTGTTAATCCACTGAAACAACAATAGTAGTTATGCAAATGTTTTATGGACCTTGTACAAAAAAGTTTGCAGGCATACACTGTAGTTGAGCTTTATTTCAGAAGATTTAAGGATTTTTGAAGTGTTGAAATTAAAGATAATGGTCATTTATATTCTCTGGTATTTTATCAAGGATGCAGTGCATGTCAATAGTTTTGTTGGTTGGGGATCAAGGGTGCTAGGCACTGTCAAGCTTGACACAGCACATGGGGCTACTATAAATACCCCTATTGCTATGACGTCATCCTACACTTTCCTGAACTTCATCACTTAAAACAATTATTTCCCTTCTCTCTTAAGGCCTGATCAAATCGCTTAACCACCTTTCCCGAAATTGTCAGACATTGTTCTAAATATCTTGAAAAGCTGTCAATAACTTTTACTTTTGCTTTAAAAACAAACTTGTCTTCAATCAATTATCACTTGTGGGGGTTGAAAAAGTATGTATTAGGAGAATGTTAACATTAGTATAATAATAATTATACTTATGTTGACAATCTCCTACTACATACTAAATCAACTCCCACAAGAAAGAAAGAAAAACAGTATAAACAACCTTCAATAAAAAATGGACGCATTTAGTTGAAAACCACAGAACTGGATTATTTCGAGCATATAGATAGAGGTTACTGACACTAGTAGACATTTTAACATAACAGTGAGGGTAACCCCACGGTCAGCCAAAAAATAGAACCCTAAATATCTTAGAAACTTCTTAATATCCCTCAAAATAACCAAACATTTGAGATCTAGGCTAACCCTCTTTCAATATCTTTTGCCCCCTTTCTGATAAAGTTCACCTTATTCAACACTTCAGATAGTTTGAATCTGGAGTGGGGAACTGGACCCTCTCTATACCTTCATTCTATACCATGTGGTATCCCCACTCACACCCCAGCACACACAAACACACCACGCCTACCAACCCCATTTTGCTTAATATCTTTTCCAATCACCCTCTTCCTGTAAAATGCAAGTAGGCAAATGCAAAATATCAACTTGTTCCTAGCATGATGCCAAATGTTTTACAGGCATGTGGCAAAACCCTAAAACAACAATCACAATCTAGCCTGTAAATACAGACAGATATCAGGTTAAAGCTTCATGCTGGTTAAATAAAACAACAGCCTGAAATCTTTTCTTGTTGACAGGCTAATCAAGCAAAATTTGCTGAATTTCACCTATTTAAAGGTTTTTCGAGAAGGCACTCTACCGATTATAACTATCTAAATTTGTGTAGTTGGTTGTTGACTCTCAGCTCCAGAACAGGCACTTGGAAATGCTGGTTCATGCATCACCCAAGCATTTTGGTATGGTTGCACAGGCTGCTGAAAACGGGCCATTATCTCCATCATACGCAGTTCATGTTGTCGGTTGAGTTCTGCCTGTTTCTCCTGATATTTAAGAAATGCCTCTTCTCTTCTCTGATCTGCCTCAAGCCAAGTTTGGATTCGTTTATCTTGTGCTTTTTGAAGATTCTCAAAAGTTGTAGATAATTGGCTGATGGCATCTTTCTGTGAAGTTATTTTACGTTTCCTGGGGCGAACAGAGACACTTGATTTCTGTACCTCCTCCTCATCCTTCTTGGATGCCTTCTTTAAAACAACTTCATCTTCCTCAATGGAAGTCCCTTCATGGTCTGCATCAGTTGGTTGACATTCGACTCTGATCAAAAAATTGAAAAACACCTTTTTTTGGTTCAGGAAAGCTGCAATTTTAACTGTATTTTGAGTCAGGTTTCAATACAGTGAGGCAAATTAAGTTGAAGCACTGACCTATAAACATTCAGCATACTCTTATATCAAAGTCACATACACTGACATGACCATGTACAGGTGTGTATGTACAGTGTGTTGTAGGCCTGTTTCTGACTCACCCTGCATTGGTTAAAAGTGTGTGTGTTTAATTATTCCTTTAAAATTCTGAGAAAATATGAAACCATTATATTCTAATTTACCTGTTAAATTCTACGTCACTCTCATCCCCTGACAAGTGTTCAGAACTTGGTTCTGCTGAGGAGGAACTTGAATTTAACACCTGCTTCTTCTCACGTGGCAGCATAGCAGAAGCACTCTTTGCCATGGTTACTTCAGTCTTGTCTTCCTTGTAATTGTCACTATATTCATCATCTTCACTGCTACAGGTACCATCACTTTCTATGTCTGCTGTCTTAGTGGCAACCTGTAACTCTGTATGTGTTTCAGAGAAAATGGGGTTTATTATTTGAAACCATTCAGGTTCATCTATTGCTGATTTACCACTACCAGACTTTGCCCTGTCGGTGTATTTTTTCCATTGCTCTTTCAGCCATTTATATTTTGCTCGTAGCTTAACAACTGACGTATCTATTTCCTTTGCTTTTCCTTTCTTAGAACTGGTTGTTGTCTTCGCTTGTAAACGAGCCTCTAACTCTTTCTTAATGGCTTCAAAAATATGAACATTAGCTGACTCTTTGAGTCCAAGAATCTCCAAAGTTAATGCAAATTCAGTTCGGTCGTCTGCGAGAACAGATGCAAACTCCTTAAGTTCATCCTCACTCCACTTTCTACTACGAGACTCCTTCATGCTCTTCTTGGCCGCCATGTTGTTTTGCACTCGTCCCAGTCGTCTCTGGACGAGTCGAGCATAAATGCGTCCTAGTTTAGGACGTCCCATCTTTATACTAGACGTATTTAACGTCTGAGACGTTAAAGTCGTCTGTTAAGTGCATCTGAACGACGCACTTAACAGAAGACGTTAAAGTCGTCTGCCTTATTTACCGTTTTTATACTAGACGTTAAAGTCGTCTTAAGACGACTTTAACGTCTCAGACGACTTTAACGTCTCTAGCATAAAAACGGCCATTGTGCCGCTGACTCGCTGTGATCTCTTATATCCTGAAAGGACAGGAATTTGGCACCTTTATGACTCTGAAAGAAAAATAAATCTTACACTACTTTTTACATGCAATGCCAAAGAAAACCCGTACAAAGAGTATTATTAATTTGAAAGTACCTTTCAACAACATCACACGCATACACCATCTTTTTGTATTCTTTATTAAGAATTTCTGAGTCCTGTTTTTTTTCTTCTTCCATTAATTATCCTGTAATTAAAATAATATATATGCTTTAGAATTTAACAGGTTTTTCCCTGGCAGAGAATTTCAACAACACCCAATGAGAATCAATATCAATGCTTTAGTTGGTTTATGTGCATGAATCTAAGATCCTTTATATCGATTTCTCTCACAACTTTATGGGGTGGGAGGTTTATTAGAAAAGAAACTTTAAAAGTGAGCGAGATCTTATTTTCTCATGTTGTTCATAAAATTTGATCAAAGATCACGTTTTGGAGTTTTTAATAATAATTGTTCTGTTCTTAAAACAGTTACCCTACAATTACTTATCAGAATGAATGGGATTCCACTGTATGGAATCTCACGCCTACTGATGGTTGTAACATCCGGAAATTGTCCAATTAGTACTTAAGTAATTTTTAAAAGTAATTATTTATACTTACATTTAAAAAAACTTTAAAGTCACCCCAAGTAAGGGGACCATCCCTTTTTAAGTACATCATGGTACTTGGCATGATGGGTTCACACCTCTTTAGCCTTGCAGAGGTGTGGACCCATTGTGCCGCTGACTCGCTGTGATCTCTTATATCCTGAAAGGACAGGAATGTGGCACCTTAATGACTCTGAAAGAAAAATAAATCTTACACTACTTTTTACATGCAATGCCAAAGAAAACCCGTACAAAGGGTATTATTAATTTAAAAGAGTATTACTAATTTAAAAGTACCTTTCAACAACATCACACACATACACGATCTTTTTGTATTCTTTATTGACAATTTCTAAGTCTTGTTTTTTCTTCTTCCATTAATTTTCCTGTAATTAAAAAATATATATACGCTTTAGAATTTAACAGCTTTTTCCCTGGCAGAGAATTTCAACAACACCCAATGAGAATCAATATCAATGCTTTAGTTGGTTTATGTGTATGAATCTAAGATCCTTTATATCGATTTCTCTCACAACTTTATGGGGTGTGAGGTTTATTAGAAAACAAAGTTTAAAAGTGAGCGAGGTCTTATTTTCTCATGTTCATAAATTTGAGCAAAGATCACGTTTTGGAGTTTGTAATAATAATTGTTCTGTTCTTAAAACAGTTACCCTACAATTACTTATCAGAATGAATGGTTGTAACATCAGGAAATTGTCCAATTAGTACTTAAGTAATTTTTAAAAGTAATTATTTATACTTACATTTAAAAAAACTTTTAAGTCACCCCAAGTAGGGGAACCATCCCTTTTCAAGTACATCATGGTACTTGGCTTGATGGGTCCACACCTCTTTAGCCTTGCAGAGGTGTGGACCCATTGTGCCGCTGACTCGCTGTGATCTCTTATATCCTGAAAGGACAGGAATTTGGCACCTTTATGACTCTGAAAGAAAAATAAATCTTACACTACTTTTTACATGCAATGCCAAAGAAAACCCGTACAAAGAGTTATTAATTTAAAAGTACTTTTCAACATCACACATACACGATCTTTTTGTATTTTTATTGACAATTTGAGTCTTGTTTTTCTTCTTCTTCCATTAATTATCATGTAATAGACAGCATCAGCTGCGTGAAGGTCACGAAGATATTCCAGACGACCCCGCAGCGCTATCACCCAATCGTCGTTCCGTTCCTTGCCCAGTCTACCAATGGATTCTTGGAACTCTATTGTTCTCACGCTTATCATGACATCGAGCCCTTTTTTCTTGCCATCGTACTTTGCAGGCTGACCACGAAATAAACAATGCTCTGAAGAGCTGAAGGATAGGTGGGTTGAGCGCCGCCTGACTGTGCTTGCATTTTCCTCGCATTTCGTATCAGATGATTTCCCACGTGGTCTCAGCAGATCGAGCCGGCATTTCTTGTGAACTTTTAGGCCAGGCTTTGCATTAACTGCAGGATTGATTTCATTGATTTTTAAGCATCTTTTCTCAGTTAGCTTGGAAAATAAGCTCTCATCCTTCCCCACGTCTTCACCACAGATGCAGCAGCTGGATTCCATTCCCAAACGAGACAACTTCCAAACTTCAACTAAAAGTGACCGAACAAAGATGTGATTTAAATACTTATGCTTTAAATACATTATCACTCAAAATTGTGCATGGAAAAACACAGAAAAAGCTTAAACGAACTTACCTTCAGCAATTACATGCCCAATTAACAAAGAAAGAAAGAAAAACGTCATAAAAGTAATAATATGCTGTTGAAATTTCCATTCTTAGCTATCAAGCCAGTACCTCGTTCGATTGTGACAGGCGTTCCTCGCAGAAACGAGCAGTCCTGGATATCAATTTTAGATAGTTTTAGCACCTCATTCACTTGATTTTGTGCTGCTCTATTAGAACATATTTTGACTGTGATAGCTTTGTTCCACAATTTCAGTAGTGAATACTAAAAAATCGTTTTTTAAATAGTGATAAACAAATAACTTAATTTCCGCCGGATGGGATACCTGTGGATAAATCGTTTTTCCCTTTAAAAAGCTCAAATTGTGTAAAACGCGCGAGGAAAAGAGTAACAAGTTTACAGGACAGTACAAACAATGTTTTCAACATGATAAAAACTATTTCTATTTCCACGTAATAATAGACACCCGTTATTTGTTATTTTTACAATGCGTGGGTACCCTGTGGTACACGGGAAGAAAATAAACGCCATTTTAACCTTGTTCCGACACGATAATTTTGTGGAACTTTTAGTATGATGTTTATGAAGGTAAAAGTAAGCCAAAACAGCCTTAAAAGCTTTTGTTGCAATTAGTTTGAACTTGGGCTACAAAAATTCATAGATTGACTGGACTAAGGTCTCTAGTTTGCTTATTGTTTACCATGACTCTGTCCTTGAAACTAGTATATGATGAAAAAAAAGACTTAAATTCATGTTACCATCTAATTCTTAATTAGCTGGGGAGTTTTCTAACATACAGCTGTAGTTATTGCCATGAGTATGTTAAGGGTAACACCTGTAGTAATACTGCAATGTTATATCCTTTGGTTATATGATGATCGCCAGGGCAACAAAGCAAATAAAGAGTATGGCGATTAAAAAGTTCACGCTCCAAGTATGTGAGTTACACTTGGGTTATTTCAAACTCAGACTAACATCATCATGTGTCTTTCAAAAAGACGTCCAGTAGGTAAGACTTAGAAAATGCTCTCAGGTACTTGTAGTGTGGATGTGCACTTGGTGAGTACCAGTGTGAAAATGCAAACAAGATTTCAAAAAAATAGGCAGTCTATGACTGCATGTGGCTTACTGTATAGCTTCACCTAAATAAGGGACGAAGTCTGACATTTGTAGACTTCATACTAAGCTATTAAAATCATAATGGAATTATCCACAAGGAAACCAGAGTAGAAGAAATAACAAGAAAACTAAGGGTATGCAGTCTGCAAGTGTGATATAGTGATACAGGGTTACATGTCCCGCTAATGTTTAATAGGTACCAGTCCAAAAGATAAATCAGAAAATAACAAAGAGTTAAGACGCAATGTAATGGTTTTTATTTGAGATGCTAGTGTAACAATATTGTGTATTTCATACTTTAAGGTTTGTATCATGTGTAAATCATGTGTTGATTACATTATAACAATGTTGATTGCTTGAACTGGAACGTATAGAACAGAAGTTACAGCACACAACTTCTGATGATGATGTAACAATATGGCTGTATCTCTCTCGAAAGAGATTATATACTCCCCGAAGGGAATTTTGGCTTTCTCGAAAGAAATCATCATTGGCTCCCCGAAGGGAGATTATTCGCTGCCCAAAGGAGAAATTACCCTTGGTAAGGTTTTGAGATGGCCGCAAGGTCGGCTGCACTAAACACTCGATTGCGCTTCAATGGAGACTTACATTTTCTGGAAAATTGGAGATTGAATTCTTTGCTAACAAGTTCTCCATAAATGCAAAGACAGCTGTGCTTCATTCTTACACTCAAATGGTTTAAACTCATTATGAAATCAAAGGCTCCTAAGAGCCAACCTGTGAATAAGAAATGCTAACGCGTAACGCAATATTGCGGTAAAAAGCTTATGTTTCACACTGACACAGCCGGTTCGATAATTTTTTAAATTGAATGTAAGGATTCTTGATGAACTCAAAAAAAAAACTACAACACTTTCATAATGTCCAGTCTGAAGAAGAAAGAAAAAAGAGAAAAAAAAGAAAGCGTCACAACCAGGATTCAAACCAGCGTCGTCCTGGCTGAAAGGCAAATGATTACTCAACTGGGCTATATCGGACTATGTCATCGTCTGTGTTCAACTTTATTATTTGAAGGTAGATACAGATCAAAATGCGTGTCTCAGTTGAAAAATCCTTTAACTGGCGATTTTAACGTTGCATTTAAGACTCCAAATGCGAAACATCTTTTAGCTTATTGTTATTTTTATTCATTTACAACAAATTTGTTATTGTTATCGCTGGATTCCCGTTCCTCTTGTTACGAAACGCATTCGTACAAAGCATTGCGTCACAAGTTAATCGTGGATTCTATTTTTACACTCACTCACTTACTCACTCACTCAACAGGACAGCATAGTGGCTTACGCCTCTCTAAGAGGCAGTAAGCCACAAAAATTATATTCACTCAAAAGTTTGGTGAATCTATAAGAAGACATACGAATAAATGCATAGTGATTGTACTGAAATATATGCAGGCATAAATTCACGTGGATTCACTAGATTCGCCATGCCATATTTCAATTTGGGTACTTAGGGTTTCTCACCAGTGTTTTGTGTGTGAACTGAAATGCCAGACGTGATATTTCCTCCATGCTTTACAAGGAATTCTTCGAGCTCCAGCATCTTATTTCTCGGAAGACAGATTTCTACCTGAATTTGAACGAAAATAAATTAGTGAAAACGGCAAGCATTCAACTGGGAGTTACATGAGTTCGTCGTCTCAAATGAAACGCAGAGACGATACCACTTGAAGTCACAGGAAATGTTTATAAATTGAAATACCTTCACTGGCAAGCTGTCCTCCACACTCCATAACGTCTACCACGGCGTTTTAAGACCTCTAAATGCTGTTTGCTGTTAAAACTGTGTATCTCCTTAGAAATCAAGGAACACTGCGGTACTAGATACCACAATTTCCGGTTGATCCGCGTGGCTTTCAGTTCCGAAAATTTGAGGTGTTAAAATGGCACTCTTTTACAATGGGCCATTTAATTCGAGCCTTTCCATGAGTGATTGCCTCTTCTGAGCTGTTCTTTCGGCAAAGGGAAATTGTTTCCCAAGAATTAAGTCATGTCTGCCGCAAAAATACAGTTTTCAGCTGTTTTGAAGGGGCAGCACGAAGCATGCTTATCTAACTCCATTGGCGACAAGCTGAAATGCGAAAGGGAACCGGAGAACGCGTACGATAAGTGCGCTATTGTCGCTAAAGATTCACAGGAACAGTGACAGTGACAGTGCTTGCGTCTGTTTCCTTGCCTAACCCAGGTGCTTATGACGGCTCCTTGCCTAAGCCAAAGCAGTTTTTCTTTGCTGACAAACATTTATCAATCCATAACCACACAATCGATTCTTGTCAGCGTACTTTTTAGTTTATTTTATAAACTGGTTGGTTCCTGTTCAGTTGTTTTGTTATTAAATAAAAAGTTCATTTGGGAAAAATGAAACCGCGTTAACTGACCTTTATTTTTTTTAAGGCGTAATTCAGTTACATGTATAAAGCGTAGAACGTATTACGGAAACACAAGCGAAGGAAATATTGGTACCTAAAAGCAGGAAATCTGTCTTTGATGCGCGGTATAATAGTCAATGACTAATCGATGGCTCATCGATGAGTAATCAATGGAATCAATGGGCAATCAATTACATCAATGAGAAATCAATGTCATCGATGAGTAATCAATAGGCCACAAAATTTTTGGGCTTTGATTAGTCATTGATTACCCATTGATCATCGCCAATAATCAATGACTAATAAACTTAATATCATTGATTACCAATTGATGTCATTGATCATCGATTAGTTATGCCTGGAATGCTAGTATGCGAATTTGAATCGATTCACTGTGATACAAACTAAGGGACCGGTCATTATTTAGAGGGTGGGGGGGGGGCTGGTGCAAATAGGGGGTGGGTCACCGATTTTTATGCAGGGACAAAAGGGGGGGCATATAAATTTATGCAAGTATTCAATGGTTCTGCCATTAGAACTGACATCAAAATATTAGGTAAAATACCCCTATTTTATTTAACTAAGCACTTAATACCTACTATTTTATGCAACACAACATTAATTCTGCAGTTGAAATTCTACTTCTGAACACAATTTAACTGAGCATAACTTCAACTAATGACACAGTCACAATTCTGCAATTATAATATAAGTGTGAAACACTGTTGTTTATTCGTCATCGTCATCATCATTGTGACGATCATTGTCATCATCTTTACCATCATCATCATCATCATCATTTATATCATCACTGATGATGCTGTATGGGAAGGTCTTAACATACTCTTCAATGGAAGAAACAGCCTCAGGGGATAGCAGTCCTTTCTCATGGATCATCTGGAGATATTTAAACTGAGAACGTGTTAAACTAGTCAGAGCTTCATATTTTAAATTGTGCCTTTCAATGACTTGTGAAGGATGAGTATCTGAAATAAACTGTCGAACCTTTTCCATGTTGTCTATATTCCTGGAAGCTTTCCACTTTTTAGCTTTCTAGCTTTCCTTCGGTTCTCTTTTTGAGACCGTTTTTTCCTTTTACATTCACCTGATGGATGTGTTTAAACATGTCTGTGGTCTTTTCGAATCTTTCGGAAAGGTTTGCCCCAATTTCAGCAACTTTTTCTTGAAGCTTTATAAGTTTGCCAATAATTTCCTCATCAAACTTCTTGGCAGAATCATGACCTGCAAGAATCTTTCCGGATTTAGAAAAGTGAGAAGTCAGATGGTTCTTTGCATCTTCCTCCTCCTTCTTGATAGACTTCTTAATGTTTTCCACCACTTCAAGGTTACTCTTCAATACAGTCTGATCAGAGCGGGTAAGAATGTATTCCTTGCTGAAATACCTCCCTGCTGCAGCAGGATTGTTAGGGTTTACAACAGCAGCAATTCGATTTTCTAGCCGTGAAAGCCTAGACTGTGTATCATACTCATGCCTTCCCTCATTATGAAACTGCTTTACAAACTCACGAGAATTCTTACAGTAAGAATACACTGACTTGTAAAACGATAGTAGGAGTTTGCTCATAAATATAGCACGTGCTGTTGTGGCATTTGGGATCCAGCCTAGTTTCGTTTCCTCCCACGAACATTTTTGCACTGAATTAGGCCGTTGAAAGACGAATGGCCCAAAGTGAAGTTGACAGCTTTTTGATGTCTCTCCAAGTTTCTCTGTGTGTGCGTTATATGTAATGGCTTAGTGGTGTTGGTGTACTAAAAGTGTGTGTTCACGTGCAATTGTATCTAGCCGGGGGGGTCAGAAAAAATGTGCTTCATGAAATAGGGGGTCAGGAAAAAGGAAACATGGCATACCTAATTTTGCATCAGCCCCCCCCCCCCCACCCTCTAAATAATGACCGGTCCCTAAAGGGTCGATTATCCGGCATCAAACAAACTTGTAAACAAGAGAGCAACCAGTCATGTCAATAAATCAGTCGATTGATGATAGACTATGCTGCATAATTATAATTCAAACATGTTTTGTGAAGCTGTTGTTTTGCATTGAATCGCAACTCAATCGATTCCACGAGAGCGCATGCAGTTGCCCTTTTAACGGATTGATTTTGCCATTCCAAACGGACGGCTATTAAACGGAGGATTGGGACAGTCTATTAAACGAATGACCATTGCCGTTAAAACGGATGGCGTATCCGTTCGAACGGACTAGTGTTACCGTTAAAACGGGTTGTTAAATTTATCAAACGGATTAAAAAACAGATTAAACGCTTCTTTAAATCATTTTAACGGATGCTAAACGGATAGCAAACACTTTCAAGCCGTTAAATGGATATACGTTAGTGTACGTTTCCCCAAATCAGGTCACATATCTGTCGAATCTAGCTCCATCTCATTCTGTATGATGTCAAGAATGCAAAAAGTGCTGCTGAAATTACTTATTTGGGCAAGAAAAAACCAAATTTTGTGCGGAGCTTTAGAACTCACATCTGCACGCCATGGCAGCGTTACCCAGTCCTTCCTTCCATTTCTGCAGTAAGCTTGGCCTCTAGGTCCATAATGGCAACTGCCTTTCTTTCTTCAGCGAGCTCATGGTCTGTCTCAGCCTTTAAGGATTCCAACCTAATGATACCCTTTAGTTCTTCTTCCTCAACTTTTCGCTTACGGGAAAGCCACGTTGCTTCCTTTCCAGCTCTAACATTTTCATTTCTGCTTCAATCCTGCGCCATTTCTCTTGTTCTGTAAATGCAAGAGCCAGTTGAGCCTTCTCTGCCTTCAACCTACATGCTTGAGCCTTTGAACTAGAAGTATGCATGAATAGCACGACAATCGGTGACTGTGTGACCTTGCAGATTTGCGACGGCTAGGTCTTGTTATTTCCTGCAGATCCCTCATAACCTGCTCGTTTAACTTGGTCGCCGCATTACAAATAAATTTTTCAACTGAAGTCGAAAGACTAACCCTTCGCTGGGCTTACATGTCAAGATGTACAGATTTTTCAGACTTTTCTTCGGGGTCAGCAACATCCATAAATTTATTGTGTGACAAAACAAAGTTCTTCCACAAGGCTTCGTATTTATCAAGCCTTTCTTTCAATAAAGTTACATTCGACAAGTCATCTTTCACCAATAATTCTTCTATTTCCTTGTGAGCATTGATAAGAGCGGCTAGGTGACCAGAACGAGAAGAGAAAATCCAGTAATTAAATCACGTGTCTCTGTGTTCTTGTGCAATTAAAGCTCGGCGATGAACGATGCAGTATTTCAGTAATTGTTATCGAGGCGACGAACAACTACTCGAATAAAACCATTAACAGGCGTTCTAGTTGAAGCCTATTGCAAAAGTCGACCGGAACATGACGAGGTAGAAATCTGACAAATCTGCTCGTTTTATTCTGCAAATAATCAAACGCTAAGATTACAAAGGTGGCTAAATTGAAACCGCAAATAACAGCAACAGCTGAAAGTGTTACAAATGAAAAACAATACATCTTACCGAGTATCGACGATTCAGTGAAAAGATCCTGAGGCGAATAAACAAAGAAAACTATGAAAAACTATGAAGCATGTACTATGAACAAGCTGCTTGCAAAACGGGGAAATTACAAAAATATCCTGACGAAGCACATTATTTTCTAAATCTCGTACCCGGATGTCCCATAAGGGAAGACTGCTGGAAAGTGTTGAGCCCGAGCCTCAACAAAGTATATGTATTGATTTGTAAGTAGTGTAAGCTTTGTATTGTGAAATAAAATCTTTGGCTTTTCCTCGGAAAAAAAATATGTATATTTACTGAGTGAAAAATCAAATAACTGTTTTAAAATTTTTTACTTGTGAACAGAAAAAAGTACATTGCAAGCTAAACCTGATAACACACACAAAAAATAACTTGACATTATTATGCTAATAACAAGCATCCACCTCCACTCTTTAGATGAATGCATGTTGAATATAATATGGAAACATGAAAAGTGATTTATTCTACACCTTATTCCAAAATAGCTCATTTTCAAGCAAAAAAGTTATTTTGTACTTTACACATACCCACCAGGCAGGGCAAGTTAGCATACATCATATAAAATAATAATAATAAATTGGCAGTCATTTTGGAATTTTGAAGGATTGTGTCCGGCCTTGCATACAGCTGAGCGATTGTGTGTTTTGGAATAAGGTGTACAGATTTATTCCAAACTAAAAACCTAGCGGCAGATCTGTAAGCGTTACCATTGTTTTTTGTTATCTCTGTTTACAATGGCACCTCCTGAAGATAACAAAAGAGGTCAACAATGTGCAATACAGTAACCAGCTTTATTTATTTTTCTATTTCAAAACTTTTGAGCCTTCTTGAGGTTGAGTGTGCATTTCTCTACAAAGCCTGGTTTTCACTATTAAATCCTTGCAATATGAAAAGTAAAAAAAATGTATCTGCTCGTATAGTCAAGTGCTATTACAATACTACAGCAATAGTAACAGGGTGTATGCTTGTTATCACTACTGCTGAAGTTGTCTTGTTGTTTATTTGCATTTTACATTTTCTTTGCACGTTTTCTCTCCCTCTTCCCTGTGAAATAAGAGTGAAAAGAAAATCATTGCATGTTTAGATATAGATAGTTAAGACGTTTATTAATCAAAAATACATTGCAGTCGTGGACTGAATTGCGTGAAATTTACAATTTGTGAAAATTCTAGCTAATAATAATTAGCTAAGATAATTGTAATTAGCTAAGATAAGGATAAGATGAGATAAATATATACATTTATGCAAATATAAAAAAAATTAAACCTATACTATTTCTACCACTAAAATGATAAACAATTTCTTAAAACGGTCTGTCTTACATACCAGCGGATAAAATAGACTCGTTAGTCTTAATTGCCTACGAGCTGGAAGCCATGGAGGCAAAAGCTTTGATAGCTTATGATCAGTGTTGCTAGTTATGATCTATGATCGTTTATGGATTTCCCCTTCTCAGTGCATTAGAAAGGAATACTACAAACAATTGTAAAAAAGATCATTACTGGTTGCTCAGAAACATTCGCCAGTCTTTAATTGAAACCGTTATGTATTCATAAAGGCAGAGGCCAGCTCGAGAGCTCTGTTACTTTCAAATTGGCCTCTGCACACGTCCACTTCACTAAGTGTGCTCCAGTTTTTTCTTCTACTTTAATCTTTTTTAGTTAGTAAACATACCTTTTACATCCCCAGGGTGGAGCTTATCTACCAGTTGAGAGACAGCTAAAAAGTTAAAAAGGATGTCAGGTATCATTACTGTTTATGGTACAGGGGGGACTGGCGTTTTGTTGTCCAAATTTGTAAAAATGTAGTTGAAGCATATATAGTTGTTGGGTTACAATTTTATTGCCGTAAAATAAGTAATTACATATATACACTGATCGAAATACCAAAAAAGTAAATTAATTGTAATATTAAAAATCATACACTGTCATTTCACTTCGAAGAATATTTTCACCAAACAGTTTTGCAAAATGTAAAATATGCAAGAGCGTCGAAGGAAAGGGAGGAGAGGTGCATTTGGAACTAGATGTCACAGTACAGTTAAATAATGGGAGTTCATGTGGTACTGATTTCAATTACCTCTCTTTTGTTTTCTGTTTCTTGTAGCCTCTGAAAAAAAATGATTTGACTTAAGTTTACATGATTATATTGGAAGAATTAGTCTTTTAGCCTTTTAAACCATGAACAAGTGCGAAAGTTAAGTCCCAATATCAAATCCATTTGGATGTCAAACAGGGTGGAGGGATGAAGACACATATTTGCTGATATCTTCATGAGTTGCCTTTAAACGAGTTTTCACTAAAATCTTACCTTGGAGTGTTTTCTCGGACCCGATTGTGCCTTGCTATCTCCTAAAAGGAATGTTACATTATGACTCAAATTAAATAAATTTCTATGTCTAATTACGAGTAATTATTGTGGTATACTTTTCAGCTGACTGTAATTTAGTATGCGCTAAAAAATACCAGTGGATAATTTAGGTTCACCTGAAGTACAGTTTTCACATATATGTACTACCGGTGTTAGATATCGGTTCTGTTTTATATGTTAATGTGCTAAAGCCTACTGGTAAAGTTTAAGTAGGCATTAATTACATTGTGCATTACCTTGATCTTCAGCATTTTCTTGTGCAGTAGCTGTTAACAGATCGATAACAGACGCAGAGGTGACTGCAAGGACTACGGCATCTGAATCTAATTTTAAAAGACGTAAGATTTCATTAAAACTAACTGCAGAACTTTGTTTTGTTTATAAATAGGTACCACCTCAGTTAGTTTTCTTAAAATGTTTTAAAAGAGTACTTTTGTTGACTGTAGGAGTAGGCCAGAGATATCGCAGTAAACTGAGAACACAGTGTATTTACCAGATGAACAGAGGTAGCTACTGCTTCAGAGGAGTTGGTAGGTTAAGCCGACAGAATACTGGTTAAATTAAGAGAGCTGTGATAATTATTACATTACCTTGATCTTCAGCAGAATGATGCCCAGTGACGGTGAATGATGTCCAGTTATGGTGAATGATGCCTAATGACGGTGAATGATGTCCAGTGATGAGGCCCCATTAGGGGGGTCTTAATATCCGTTATCCCTGTAATCTTTTGACCAAATATCCGGTATCCTATAAATTCTGGTTACAAATATCCCAGAAATTAAAGTATCGGCCATTTTTCATATGTTACTTGTTACGATATATTTTATAATATTCGTTCACTGGCATTAAAACGTAAACTGGAAAAGTATCGTTTTCAAGTAGCTTATTGTAACAGTTGTTTAAACTGCTGTCATTCAAAATATGATGGTAGATATCAAGTGGAAAGTTAACAAATGTTGCCACCAAAATCACTTTTGTATACCAGTTAATGTAATTAGCTTACCTGATGCCCTTAATTTCTACATATCGCCTGATACCAAAGTCCTTTCTCATTTCGTTCCTTTATTAGTTAGTTGCCGTCCTGAGCATTTGGTTAATTCATGTGTTCTGTGCAGTCCAGTGGCACAAATGGTACAACTTGTGTCAAACAGCAGTTTATCTTTGGTATTAGTCAACCATACAGACATTAGTTTCATTAGTAAGCGTGGATATTTGACTGTCAATCGTAGAACAGGTAAAATGATTGATCTGGGGGTTGCGGTGTTTGTCCAGACCTTGTAGTTTGCACTGTTGTCTCTGAGGGTCGCACTTGAACGACTTCATTAGATGCTTCTGCCACTTCTGACACATCTTCTCCAATCTCAGCTGACTCTCGTGCTGTTGTCTGATCCCCATAGTCCAAACAATGAATGACACAACTAGAATATTCATCTTCATCCAATGCCACGACATCATCCTCAATTCGAGCATTCTCAGCTTTATGCAATATGCCACTGATTTTAATTTGGCACTGGAGTTGCGCATCAATGAAATTGAAGGGGAGGAGTTGATCTTCAGCGTAGATGGAGACTGTCTGTTTCCTCTCAGATGCTTTTACGTCGTTCTTACATTTGCCCAAAAAGAAGGGTGCTTCTGGTTGTCGAGATGGCTGGTATCCTGGTTTGATTACCACAAATGCATCTTTACAAAACAAATTCGAAGAGGGAGCAACAGGATCTTCTTCATTGGAAGCAGGTGCCCTGCTGAGCAGGTTATCAAAATGTACAGGTTGTGGCTCGGAAGGCTTCGCAAAGTAGCAGTTGATTGGTAATGTACGAATTGTTTGCACCACTTTCGCATTTCTGCCAATTGTTGCCTGGTCACCTTGGAATCTTTCTCTGGTTTGGACATGGTTGGAATTGTAGAGAATGGTAGGAAACCCAGTTGCTTTGAGTAGAATGCAGAGGAACTGGTGAAATAGTTGAAGCTGCATTTGGTATTCCTCTTCAGGTGCTCTCTGAGGGTTAATGACAATCTGTGTGTGAATTGAATAACTAGAAGCATGTCATTACCATCCCTCATTTTGGCAAAAAGGTTTTCAACGACAAGAGTAGTTAGCGACGCCATGTCCAGCTTGCTTACGTACTCTGGTGAAATGTTTTCAATCGACCCGACAATGTGTTTCAACATAGAAAGGGTGACTTCTAAGTCCCAGATAGTTTGCTGTGAGCAAACGCCATCTGGTCCCTGAAGGATTCTTGTTAAATTGGTGATCTTGCTAACTTCAGAAATGCAACGTTTGAAGAAACCATTTACCTGCCCAATTACATCAATGGCCACGCAGTCTTTAGCCGAGAACATCTTTACATTGGCTCGTGGCTCATTCCCTCTGTGAACACCAAAAACTCTGAGAAATTTATGAAGGTTTTCTAAGTATTTCAACAATCCGCTTGGTCGGGTAATAATTTTCAGTGTTCCAGTTGCCGAGTCAGTAACATAGACAGTGCTTGCTTCTGTGCAGCATGATGTTGGTTGTGAAAATGTTGCTTTAGCACCATCAGTCTGACCTCCAGTTCCTGTGCCAGGTAGAACAGTCAGCACGTCCTCTCCAAGTAACAAACACTTCACTTTCTTGGCACCAACATCGGTAAACACAAGCTTGCTCGTTTCTTCAGCTGATGACAACACTGCAACTCCGTGCGCTGTTTTGCATTCGGCTGTCCCATGTCTTATAAGACGATTAGGGGGCTCAGCAGGATTCATAAACTTCTGTTGTTTGTTGTCATAATCGTACGACATTATACCACCCAAAGAACGATGCGTTGATGATACTATAGCAGCAATTCCGAAAGTCCGTTTGGGGCATTCTACCTTTTTCAGACTTCTTTTCGCAATTGCTTAAATTGCATTCACAACTGCGAGGATCATTCTGCATTTGATTTCATTTCAACAGTTCATATATGATTTATTTCATATATATAATTTCACACTCACTCCTTTCACGGGAACATATGAATCTACAATTGACCTGCTCCCAACGTCAGTGGCTTCATAGCTCATTTGGTAGAGCATCGCACCGGTATCGCGAGGTCACAGGTTCGAACCCCATTGAAGTCCTGAATTTTTTTCAGGCTTCTTTTCGCAGTTGCTTAAATTGCATTCACAATTGCGAGGATCATTCTTCATTTGATTTCATTTCCGCAGTTCATTTATGATTTATTTCATATATATCTTTTCACAATAAGTATCATTCATTCGAACATGGATATGTCTTGTACTTCTCAAATTAAGTAGTATAATGGTATCAAATAAGTTTGCGAGTATCTAATTTTTGCGGGTCACGGGTAAATTGTTGCGGGTTGCAGGTAGTTGTCACGGGTTGCAGGTAAATTGTCGCGGGTTGCAGGTAAATTGTCGCGGGTTGCAGGTAAATTGTCGTGGGTTGTAGGTGAAAAACTAATTATCACTAAGTGCTGCTTACAAAGAATTCCTACACAGGTGTTTTGTCTTGGTGTTTTCGTCTAAGCGGTCCCTAGCGTATGTAGCCCTTTATGCTCTCTCACCCCAGGAAACCACTGCTATGCATGCAGCCTAAGCGTTCCCAGGATGTCCCATCGGCTGAACTATTCATCACACTAAAGTGGGTGGCAATCAATCAAAGCATTGATTACTTTACCATACTCCAATGATAAAAATGTACAAAATAATTTAGAAACCTAACGCTAATTGCCTTGGTTTAGATTACCGTTTTTATAAAATACACACGCCATGTTAAAAGTCAACGTTGAATGAAAACTAATGCTCGCATTTAAGAAAGCACCTTTGAACACAACGTATGCCCACTTACAATATACAAATCTGAAAACCCAACAAAATGGAACTGTTTTGGATACAAGAGCGGGGTTGGTGTTTGCCCGAATACCGTTTTAAAAACAGTACAGATAAAGCTAACAGGTTAAATTCCAGCCAAGTTTTCGGTTAACAAGTTCTAGTTAATTTCTGCAGGCTCGACATCTTGGGACAATTCCCCTTTTCTTTTCCTTTTCCTTTTTTTCCGTCCAAATTTTGGCGTGCTGGTTTCTGGCGTCTTTTCTCAAGAGATCTTCTACTATTTCTTTCCTGAATCAGGGCAGGGTTGTATTTATATAAAGGAGATGCTCCGGGATAACCGTTGGTGTGTTACCCAACACTACCAAGACTTTGCCTTTGGTTAGGGAGAGCTGTTGTAGAAGATCACTGTTCTCTGGCACTTTACAAACATTTAGCATTACCCATATGTGTTTACATAGTTCTTTACCAGAATTTTTTGAAAAATCTTCAAATTCACATGAGGGAGTATTTCCAATTTGCACTTTGTAACTGGAATTTTCACTCTTAGAATTCGCTACAATAAAAGTTCGTGTGAGAGACGACTGTGAAAAACTTGATTTAGTTTTAGTTGTCTCCTCTTGTTTTGCCTTCTGAAGCCTCTGTAAAAATAGTCTGCTTCGTATTGGCCTGTAACGACCACCTCTTGCCTCGTCAGACCTCCTAGACTCAACAATGGCATTGTGCCGATCGTACGGGTTAGGACTAGACATCGGGTTGGTAAAGTTGCCAGCCCTATCCTCGTCTCTTAGATCTTCTCGAATAAGGTCCTCTCCGAATCTTTTCGTCCTTTTCAGTTGACTTCTTGTCGCTTCGTTACGCCTTTGTTCCAGGGAAGGACCACTGCCTTCTTTGCTGGTGCCATTTGAAAATGCCTTGTATTCTACTTCCAATTGCACATTGTCTCCGGCATCAGCGTGAGCTGCATCGAGAAAGGACATATTGATACGGTCTCTTTTCACCCAGCTGGCGTGTATGGTTTCTCACGTTAAAGTCTACCGGGACATGCATTTTGTAACTGCAAAGCCAGTCATGAAACCCACGGCCCTGCCTTGTTCTGCTGCCTGCTGTTCGAAGAGGGGATGCATGGGTCTTCGCGCCATTGCGGCCAAACGTCTTCGAGCCGCATCTCTCTGTGCCGCTGCCAACAGGCGCTTTTGTTGCATTGCTCTAATGCGTCTTTGTGCCTTTGCGATCATTCGTCTTTCTGACATTGAAAGGTCAGGCCTTCGCGCCATTACAGCCAAACACCTTCGTTTCTTTTCAGCCAGGCGCCTTTGTTCGACGGCGGCTAGACATCTGTAGACCTTCGCTGTCAAAAGTCTTCGCCTTCATGCATCAGCCATTGCCGATATATACAAAGGTGTCCATCTGTTCAATTCGTAATGCCCAACGCTCGAGTACTCCATAGGGCTTCGTCCAGGTGGATGGGGGCTTTGTCTGCGTATTGGCTTCAGGGGTCTTGATTGGCCAATGGTTGCTCGAGTTTTGCGCCGATGTTAAGAGAAAGGCGCCTGAGTAGATAGGTTACCCCCATAAGGGACAAGCAGTTTTAGGGTGCCACGAGTGGTTATAGAGCATTACAGGATGATTTTAGGGCCCATATAGTCCTAGAAGGTTCTATATGCATTCGCAGCACCCTTAAAATGATGGTCCTGTATGGGTGTAACCTATCTACTCGGGGACAAATATGCAAATTTTCACTCCTTCAGTCAGTCAGTCAGCCCTTCCATCCCTCTGCTGAAAACTTTTCTTAGTAGTCCCGCTTGGAGCTCTGGAGGACTTCAAGTGGATTTTTAAAGACTTAGGAAAACACACGTGTGATGTTTTGCTGCCATTATTTTGTTTAAGTTCACAATAAACCACATTTTCTTTCGAAGAATTAAAAACATTGCTTAGCACGACACAGATGCGCATTGTTTGAAATAAGAGAGTTCTAGATGATGTAATGTTTTATGGTGTTTCGATACAGTTTTCGGGGGACCATACCAACATTTTTCAATCGCCTTTTAAGCGATCATCTCCAAGTTGAATCCATGTGAAATTTTCACCACTGGTTTTGAAATTAAGTCTGGCAAGATATATTTTCTGGTAAAATCAATATTAATATGACAACGACAAACAAGAAACTATGAAATCAATCAAAGTAAAATTTTGCGCGATCAAGATTTCGCATTGTAAATCCCACATCAACATCTTAAAATATGGTATATGGCTAATAAATTTTGCAAGAATAAAAAATCTGTTTGATTTCAAATAAATCGCAAGAACATTTGAAACCTTACTGTTTGTATAGTAGTAATACATAACCGAGAGATTAACACTGGTTTTGTGAAATTACTTCCAAATAGTGTCAAAATGTAGCTTCCTGTTATGTTTTCACGCCAGGAAACATTTGTGTACTTTCTCTTTTGCGATCTTCAGAACTACCTTTTTTCCTTACATCGCGTCATGTGTAATTTTGGGGTAATTTTCTATTTTGATTGATTTGCCAACAATGTTAGAACGACTCAATGGATTGTTTTAAGAAATACACCACGCATGCTTGGTGATGTGAAAAATATATCTGAAAGTTTCGTTGATAGTGATTTATAAGAATACCTTGAAATTTAAAGATGAAGATACTAAACGGCAGAGTATCAGCTTACAAAAGCTTTACACATGTTATTTCTTTATAGTGATGATGGATCGCTTTTTAAACACAATAAAATATCGCATAAAATGATATGTGGCTTAATGTTTCCGTTCAAGGATGGCTGTTAATACAAAGATAATTACAACTAACAAGAAAGAAAAGACAAACAAAGGACAAAAAAAGACAAACAGGGGAATGAATGAATAAACTTTATTTAAACACGGTGTTTACATCAGTAACTAACTGCTTTACAGAAAAGCCATGTACTAAAAACGTTTACTATTCCAATTATACAATGATAAGCAACTATATAACACTAACTAGAAGACAGCGAGATTGTTAATCTGTGTTTTAAAAACGGAGAGAGAATTTGCAGATCTGATGTTAAATGGAATGGAATTCCATATTTTTGCTCCAACAAAAGAAAAACTACTAACTTTTGCAAGTTCAGTGCACTGCTACAGGGTAGCCGCGGCCGCTTAATAGAGGTTGCCGCCTAATACAGGTAACAAATACGCGCTTGTATGAGCGTAAAATCAGACTTTGAAACCTGACCGCTTAATAGAGGGTGACCGCTTAATACAGGGCCATATAAGACCAAATTTTAAAATTACTGTATTTGTGACTGATAGAAACTATTAACAACATAGCCCGTGTAACATTTAGTGCTGTCTTTCTTCGAAGAAATTGTTTATTTTGCCAAGGATATTTTTTGTCCTTTGTCACTCTTGGTGGTGTTTTATCTGCTGCTTGTCCTTTTGATGGAATGACGAGAAGACCCAAAAGTCCCCTTGTTCCATAATTGGAGAAAACGTTTCTTAGTTGTTGAAGTCCAATGCCAGCTTAAACCATCTTCTACTTCATGGTTTTTGAAAAGGGGAGCTCTTGTAGTGAAACCACTTTGCAGCGTATATTTGCTCTAAAGTCGAAGACATTTTCCATCTGCTTTACTGTTCGTATAAGACTTTAAAATGTCATAACATTCATGTCAGAAATCACAGCTAACAAAACCTCCGATAAAGCCTGGCAGTCTTCAAGTGCGTCGTGTGCTTTAAAGTTTTTGCAAAAAGGCAACCATAGACACTTGTTAGGCTCAACCTCCTCTACTTTCCTTTGTCTTTTAACACATCCAGGCCCACAAAAACTTTAAGACTGTCCAAAAATAACAGATCAAGTGCTTTGACTCTGTCAAGGAGCAAATATTTTGCTACCAAATTTTAGAAAATCTTGAGATCAAATAAATCTCCGTTATGGGCGATGACGAAAATGTTGGAGCTATACAGGTTTTTTTTTTTTCGAGAAAGACCACAAAGTTTGTAATCGCATCTTTACAGGATACATCAGAGGCTACAACTTTAAGTAGCGCCTTTTTTCTAGAAGAATAAGCAGTAGCCTGTTTATTTTGGAAGCATTAGGTGATACATCACCATCAGACCGAACAGGAATTGAAGCA
The DNA here is from genome assembly GCA_022457155.1 of Cladopsammia gracilis. Classification (NCBI taxonomy): domain Eukaryota; kingdom Metazoa; phylum Cnidaria; class Anthozoa; order Scleractinia; family Dendrophylliidae; genus Cladopsammia; species Cladopsammia gracilis. The sequence goes on from JAJGOT010000002.1 coordinate 87,986, forward strand.
GTGTGTAATCTATCCCACAGCGACACATGCAATTTGTATTTTTTCACTGTCACGTTTCAAGCCTGTGCTTTCTAGATCAAAGGAAAAGCACCTGAAGGTGTCGCTTGTTTCAAGACTTCTCTTTCATTGATGGTCTGTCAACAATATGACTGGAGATCTCATCCAACTTGTCTTTACATATACTTTTCAGCAACCCCACAATAATACCTTTTTTGCTACAACTTTCCCTCTTTCGTTACCCCAATTCCCACTTTTATATGATATGTGCTTCCTTCTTTTCCTCCATTCGTACCTTCTTTCTTGCTTTCATCTTCTTTAGTTCCTTCCTTCTTCTCTTAACACCGACTATTGTTTCTCGTTCTTGCTCCCTAATCGAAGCTTTTTGGTAGTCTGAATCAAATTCTCATGTCCCTCATTAAACTGGCACACTCCAGACGTCAAACGTGTCAAGTCCCAAGTGCCTCATTGTGGGAGCTTTTGTCGCTACGATTTCATTAACACATTTATTGGCCTATAGCTGATTTGAACCACAAGTGGCTAACTTATCACATCACTCCTCTGTTTGAATGGGTTTTATGGCACTTTCAATTGCGGCACCAAGGTTTTCATGTGACAGCGGTTTCCCTTCTAGCAAATCTTTTAAACTGATCATCTGAAGGATCCTTAAGAGCTCCACACCAGCCTGCATCGCATTGCTATGGTCCCCAACGCATGGCACACCAAGGACTCCACCCTATAGGAGTCTATGGGTTTACTTTACACCTGTTTGTTTCTCCTTTTGAGCACTGTATAAACGACTTTCAAGTGTTCTTGTCGCATGATTTTTATCGGTCTTCATTGTGTCGTATGTTACTCGACATTCCACATGACTGTCAGTGGTTGCATCTTCATGACCAGAATATGAGGAATACTTCAGACCATAATGTGGTGCATCGTTAAGCATGCCGCCACGATGTCAGCCTCCATAGATTTTAAAGAACAACTGTGAATTTTTCTGCAGTCGTGTAGTCATACTAGTAATTCAAGACAGAGTAAAAGTTTTTGTGCACGGTCCGCGTAATTCTGTTTTTGAGATCAGTCGCTAAAATTGAAAAAAAAGCCCAGTTGTTTGCTGATTTCATTGCTTTTAAAAGTAGTCTTTTCAAATGTAATGGAAATAAGTCACGGTTTGGAGTGTGTATTTGATCGGGAATCAATAAATTAAATATTAGCTTGCGAGCAAGCTCTCAGGCAGGGATTTGGGGGAGGGGAAGGGGATGGGAGAGAGAAAGGATCGAGAGCTTGTAACGATGTCTCAGAAGTTTGAATGTCTCCGCTGAAAAAGTCTGCGGAAAACGATGATTGGTTGAAATTTAATTTGATGATGACGTTGTCATTCTTCATGCGTCGTGATCAAGGCAAAATGATGGAGAGCGGAGGAGATTACATTCATAAAGCGTGCAAGAATTTTTCTAAATATCTGAAGTTTCCTGTGGGATTGAAACCTGAGCAATGTCAAGCAGTTGAAGCACTACTTAAAGGTAGCGATATCCTCACTGTTGCCAACAGGCCATGGCAAAAGCTTTATATTTCAACTGTTTGCTGCCACAGCTGCAAATATTGAAAGGAGGCAGCATCAAACAGTGTGTGTTGTATGTCTGTTACAAAGCATCATCAACGACCAGGTAGCAGAAGCCAGAAGTAATGGAATGTCTGCGGCTCTTGTTGCCGATGTATCCAATGAAGAATTAAGATCGGCGAAGTTTCAGCTTTTTTGGGGTCAGCCGAGAAAATTATCGACCAGCATTTTTGACCTCTCGCGCGAAAACAATACCAAGCTGTACTAAGGGTTTCCCGGTCGAGTAGTTCCCTTGCCGTTCATCAGCCACTTATGAGCGGTAGTAGGCCATTCGAACGGCCGTGATTAGCCGTTTAAAAAAGATATTCAGCCATTAGAACAGCTGCTACTAGCCGTTCAAAAAAATCTTCAGCCGTTCGAACGGCTAGGGTTATCCATTGGGAAAAAATATTCAGTTGTTTGATCGGCTAATGTTAGAGACCGTTTAGGTAAAAGATTTCCAGCCATTTGAATGGCTATCGAAAGAGCTCTAGTGTTTTTGGCCGGTTTTTTTTTTTTGCTTTGTACAGCCCCCGAAATGATCCTGACCCCGACATGATCCCCAACCCCGAAATGATCCCCATTTTCTTTCACACTGACCCCGAAATGATCCCCAAGTAATTTTTGGAATGGAATGACCTTCCATCCAGAGAAAGCTGGAATGAATAAAATAAAGGCAGTTGAGGAAACTTCAATGTCTCGTCCCAGTCTTCTGTTTCATCTACGACTTCTGACCAGAAGATCAGTGAGATGTCGCGAACCGCGTGGTTGTCAACTCTACTATTTTGCTTTTTAAAAAGCGTAATTTCTGGAAATGAAGACAAGCCGCCAGATACGAATTCATGTGTGTGTAAAGACACGGAGGTTAGTTTGAAACTGTAAGAAATTAACTGTATCAGAGTTGTTAACAAGGTTTTGTCAGTATGAAATGTTTATAATCAATGACTATATACTGTGATGTGTAATATGATTGCATAACAGCGGTAAAATATGTATTATCGATAACATGAATCATGAACATCATTGAGTCAAAGTAAAGCAACTCCAAATAGCCCATGCAAGAAGCCTTTCATTTTGTTCTTTCGTTTTCAAACATTTTGAATGAAAGTTGACCTTTGGTAGCGTGTTTGGTTCCCACGGCGTGCACATAAGGAACTACTGAGATTTGTTGCCTGATTGTAACTGACTGAAATTACTCAAAAGTCTCTAAAAGTCTAGTGGGAATGTGTGAGCTGTTGTGTGCGGAATGTTTCTTTCTTAGAATTTTTGTAATCGCCTTATTTGTTAAAATCAAGAGACAACAAGTGAACACAATTTTCTTGTATTCAACACATTCACTTTCACTGGCTTTCTCTACGCCGGTTGACTGCGACGTCCATGTCCCTGTCACTTTCTGAACTTCTCATGGTTTGCTTTTCTGTTGATTTAACGAGCACTACCACAACTGTTTTCGGCTATTTGTTTCCACCTTGCCTGTGTTTGTCTCAAAGATACAATGCAATTCGCTACAGCTGCATAAGCACGTATCCATCTAAAGCTAATCTAAACAGTGAATTGTTAGTTTTATTATTGTTGTTATAATTTCTTATTATAGTTATTGTTCTTGTTAATCTATTCGGTGCCAAATTGTAGCCATTATGGTGGTAGATCTACGTTACCAAGGCCAAGGAAAATAAAAGGAGCCGACCGAATCTTACCACAATTTCACTAAGTGCAAGTAATTTTTATATTCATATATTTATATTATACCTTTTATTAGGAGACCTAGAAAAATTTCCCATCATATTTACTTGTGAATAGTAGTAGTTGCTGTTTTGTTATTTCTACGTTACTGACAATGTAAAATGTTTTCTGCACTCATTGTTTGCCTTGTTTTGTTACCGTTTCGTATTTCTTGTGAACGTGAAAATAAACTCCACGTTACAAATGGTGAAGTAAACATGTTTAATTGAATAAGTACATTTTGTTCATTACATACCAGCTATTTTTATACCAAAAACAAAGGAAGAACGTTTTCCGTTAGAAATCGATAAAATCAAACAAAATCGATAATCGTAAATACTAAAAGAAGGAATGACCTACAACCACCTACAACCATCTACAACCACCTACAAGGAATGACCTAAAACCATCTAAAACTACCTAAAACCATCTACAACCACCTACAACCATCTTCAGAAATATAAAAAATCCATGCAGAATACTGTTTTTATCATTTCAGTGTCAGGTAGCCTGCGACGCTCACCGCAAATGTTGCGTTCTCTTTCCACAGGTGTCTCGTTTCATGGAAACAAACTTAATACTTGACAAGAGCATCTAGAAAAGGGATTCAGGCATTTCAGTGACAATTTTGTTGACAACATCTTTAGCGTGCACCTCCGACCTCCGTAATCGATATAAATACTGTTGTTGTTGTGTTTTGTTTCACCGGTGCCTATCAAAGACGTCTCACCCCAGTGCCCCGTTGTTCGAGTAATGTAAGTATGGGGATCTCATGTTACATTGACTGTATAGAGCACGGGGATTACGTCTGGTGGCGTCACACATCGAAGAAAACAAAATATAGTACATTACTTGACAACAATATCACGCGAACATTCGTCACCTTCTATTTCGGAGTCTCATCTGTCATCAGGTTATTCAAAACGATGCCAGCTACGCGTATGACATTTTTGGTGGCCGCTTAATAATATAGGGATAAAAACAATAGGAAAACCCTGATGCAGGACCGCCAAAAGGTGCCCGCGGTCGCTTAATAGGGGTTTTATTTACAGTATTATACTGACAATAAATTCAGGACTTTGATAACTGGCCGCTTAACAGGGGGTGGCCGCTTAATAGGTGGCCGTTAAGAAATTAATACCTGTATCTCAGCGAATATTGCAGTAAGAATTCCATTCACAGACCCGGCCTTGCCTGTGCATGATTATGAAAGTGCGAAAAAGAACTAAGTATGATAACTAAACTGGACCTACTTAATTCCTTTTCTAGACGCTCTTTCCATGAAATGGGACACCCGTGAAAAGAGTCACGCAACATTTCCGGTGAGCACGCAGGCTACCTGAAATCGATAAAATTGACACTGAAATGATAAAAACAGTATTCTGCGCGAATTTTTTATATTTCTGAAGGTGGTTGTAGATGGTTGTAGATGGTTGTAGGTGGTTTTAGGTGGTTGTAGATGGTTTTAGGTCATTCCTTGTTTGTGGTTGTAGGTCATTCCTTCTTTTAGTATTTACGATCGATAATATCAATTTGACACACCGAATTGTTGTACCGATTTACGTTACCAAGTGATTTTTATCGATTTTTACCGGTACCTTATTTTATCGATTGGTTACGCCGGATATATAAATACTATACTTGATAGTTGGGAGGCATTTGGTTTGCCCAGGCTTCCGGATGCGTTTCCGGATGCATTTCTAGACAATTCTTATTACCGTTGCAACTTTAGCACACAAAAACCAAACGTGACATTTCCGGTTTATTGTGTGACTGGGGGCCACAAAGGACACAAATACTGTTATATCTAATTAAATTTAACTCAATCAAAGGTTGGACGAAGAAATTTAATCATGGATGATGCTGAGTACGAGGCCCTGTATGGTATACTTAGTGGCGAGAAAACATTTAAGGAATGGCACAAAAAAAACAAGATAGTGGCTTAAGGAAGAGAGTATATAAGAAATGGAAAACTGGTCAGTATCAGATGTGCGACACTCACGATCCCATGGTTGGCAGAAAAGTACCACGCATCGTGCACATGGCAACAAATTGTATTGTCGTGAAAAAATCAGAACTTCCATCTAACGTTAAAGGTTTCTTTGACGAAAGTAAAGGTGATGGAGCACTTAAGCTAACAAAGAATATACGGCATATATACAGCAGAATATCCTGCAACAAGATTCAGAAAAAGTTGAATGAAATGAATGAACCTCAGAAGATGAGACCACTCTTTCAAAACAAGGCTCCCCTCCGTCCTATAAAAGCAAGCAAAGTGCAAGAATGCCACCAAGTTGACCTTGTTAACATGATGAGCATGCCAGTCATAGTTGATGGAATTATTATAAATATATCATGTCTGTCATAGACATATTCAGCAGGTTTGTATTCTTGTGACCTCTAAAATCAAAAGAATCTGCTGAGGTGGCAGAAAACCGTTTAAGTATCTATAATGAACATGGACCAGCTGAAATCCTTCAAAGTGACCAAGGCACTGAATGTAGACCTTGTAAAGACCCTTTGTGAAACACTAAACATACGCATTATCAATAGCTCAGCATATAGCCCACAAACACAAGGAAAAGAGAAACACATTCAGACTGGTGAAAGCAGAGAGTTTGGAAAAACGAAATCTTAAATCTTAATCTTAATTTTGTCCAGCGATATACTACAAAGAAAACAGAGAATTCTTATGAGCGGACAGTCTGGCTGTCAAAAAGTGTGTTGCATCACCAACACTATTTTTATTTTGCATGTTTGTTGACATTAAAGGCTGGTTCTCATATGTCACCGGCATACCTGCGACATAGCCCAGTCAAGCCTCAGTCTATCTGCGATGTATCCGCGATGTGTCGCTGACGTACTAAAAAATGCGCAAAATGCAAACCAAATTGGTGCACTTTCAACCGTTTCATTTGTCAACATGGATCGTTCCCTGTTGCTGAAGTGCCAGTTTTCGTTTCATCTCATTCTTGTAACAAGGTATATAAAACGGAAGATGGCGAAGAAGAGAACTCTAAGAAAGTATGCTTCAAGAGCGAACAAATCAAGGTCAATATGCTCTTTTGTTGAGCTGAAGCAACATCAATCTTCAGTGTATTAGCAACTGCTTGCCAAGCATTTTTCTTTACCCTCTGGTCTTTGTATTCGTGACAACCTTTGCCATATATTGCATGATAATTTCGAATGGTGTCCATCAACATTCGATTGTCAGTGGGCGAAATAGCGATCCCCTCCGGTGTAACCTCCTTGCTTTCCGCCATTTTGAATGAGCGATTTTGTAAGGTATTGTGGGAAAAATCGAGTAAGTGTGTCATACATTTTCTCACTGAAGACATTCACATATAACATTTTTATAGCAGACAACTGCCGACTTGCCTGCGAAGTTGAACTCAGTTCAACTTCGCAGGCAAGCCAGCAGTCAATGCCTGGGACACATTCTGATGCTGGGGGATGCCAGCGATAAATGTTCCCATATGCCGGAAGGTTGTCCCAGGCCGTGCCGGCTGCTATGTCCCAGGCATATTGGCGGCTGCTATGTCCCAGGCATATCGGCGGCATATGAGAACCAGGCTTAACGCTTGGTTCCGGTTTGCGCTGATTGGCCAAATTCTGACAGCTCGGACAGCAGGGAGCCACAGGAAGTATTTGGGGCGGCATTCAAATTTCTGAGACATCGTTGCAAGCTCTTGCTCTCCCGAAACCCTGAGCCCGAGAGCTTGCTTGCAGGCTAATTAAATATTCAAAGCGAGTACAGGAAACGTGTTAGCGAGTTCTTTAGTGTGTCACGCAAAACTCGTTGAGGGGAGAAGGGGTGCGTGACCCGTTTAAAATAAACCATAAACATTCTTATGCAAGCGCATGAGTGTAGGCTACGATTGTAGCAGTCAAAGATAAAAATAAAACAACAAATTAGTTTTTGTGTCATTTAAAGGAATGGATTCAATCTTGCGATATATTGCAACAAACCGAGTTCTGTTTGAAAGTAACATAAAGACACAAATCAATGTGGTAATGTGGTCCAGTTTGCATGTTTTGCTGGATTATTTTTCTGCTACAAATTTACATCCGCATAAAAAATTTCCATGTACAAATCTCGCACGGAAACTGTGAGTGAAAAGTGAAACAGTGAAACCACTGGCCAAATCACAAAGATCGCGGGCTGCTGCACTCTTTGGATACCTGCATTGGCCATCAATGAGCGTTAGTCCGACTGCGTCGTTCTGTTGTGCAATTTGGATAATCAAGTTTCAACTTTCGCAATTAAATTGTCGTGGATTCAATTAAATGAATGTATTTGTGCGTTAATGAAATCGAAATGCGCATTAATGGTAGTATATTTTCTGCTAATGAACAGCAAATGGTGTAGTAAGGAAGGTCATTCTTATCAAAGAACTCTAATTATAAACCACATGTTAACCCGCAATTAAAGTAATATTCTTCGAACGAAAAACTCTTAAATGGTTATTGGTGGGTTGATTTTATTTTTGCACATTTTGTGTTTTACGGCGAGATAAAATATTTAACCACACAAATTAAGAAAACAATGAAGAAAACCAGAAAATTTTCCCCATACATGGCTGACAACTGCTGACATATTAATATACAAAGATTCAAAAACACGCTAAAGAGTTTAACGCTTGAACGAGGCATCAAAAAGACTTATTGAAGAAAGCGAGATTAAACTAAGTGGAAGTAGAAATCAGCCTAAAATTAAAGGCCAACGTACGTTATTCCTCAAAAGGCGAGTACAAGTTTGGATTTTATGATTTGTTGATTTTATGGATGTCACTAAAACCAGGAGCGGGGAACGGGGAACAAGCATACAGCGGTTATCCGCATAAAAATTCAAAATGGTGGATGAATAGATGGTAACGGAAGGCAAGGCAAACCAAAAGGCAAGTTTTGTAGATTGGTAGGCAAGGCTGTAGGTTACCGTTTACAGTCTATTTAGATGAATCGTCTTTTTTTTTAAATAATATCCAGGCGAAGTCTCGAAGAACATTATTCGAGTCAATGTTTGTTGAGGCCGGGCCTTTATTATGCAGAGGCTGTTGTGCAGGTGTTTGTATTCTATCATCGTAAGCAGGAGATAAGCAGATACTTCTATTCCATAAAGGATGAAGATAACACAAATAAAGCAGTATTTGTTTGAAAAAAAAAACAGCCTATTTATTCAAAATGTAACATGTAGATATCAGGATCGGACTCATCGTAAACATCAATAAAGCTTAATTACCCTTAAACAACGTATTAACAGATCATTTTGTCTGTATTTATACACATTTGCTGCTTAATAGAGAAATGTGGCTTTAGTCTTAGGATCTGTGATATCAAACCTTTTAAGAAATTGTTTAACTTTAGAATGTAATTTTCTTCTTAATTTACTTCTAGAGTCATTAACGAACCTTTGCAGGCTGTATGAATTTTCCTTGGGGTTTTAACTTTGATGTCAGGAAAATATACACTCGTGCGAGCACTAAAACACAATTTCCACCTTACAATGGGCTTTAGAATGAACTTTAAATTAAAAAAATAATTATATAACTGTAATTGTATACAGCAGAATAAATCAAAACAACTACAGGAAATACAAATTGTTACATATATATTTCTAATTTGACACACATGTTAACAATACATCAGGGCAGTAAAACTTTGTCATCTCTGCATTAGGCCCTGTTTAAAATATGAGAGATACAAGGTTTTCCAACCCAGCTTAAAATCAATTGTCTCTTAGTACAAATAATAGCATTTTCCTTCTACCTTATACAATATATACATATATATATATATATATATATATATATATATAAATTTGTCACAAATGAAGACGAACCAATACTTGTTTGTCTGACACCTATATTTCGACCACATTTAGTGGTCTTCAGAGGGTTGTCCAATACTCTGACAAATTTATGCATAACATTGTATTGTATTATATGACCATAACAATAGTTTAACAATGCATTCTAGAACGGCACAATACAGCATAATGTATTACAGTACAATGCTATGCATAAATTTGTCAGAGTATTGGACAAGTATGCTTCTTCAGGGTGACTAAAACACCGTTAATGTATTACAATTCAAAATTGCTGAGGCGTCCGATGTCAAGGAAACGCGTGCATACCAAAACAACTGACTGTTATTTTGAAACTAGAATGATTTCTTATAACCCATGTTTTAAATGCTAATGAGACTTTTATATGCTAATGAGTCTGGCCATATGAGATAAGCAGAATGAAGCAGTAGGTTAGGTTCACGCTTTTTAAAAACACATGAAAGGGCCAATAACCTAGGTAGCAAAAGGATTACTAAACAAACGGCCAACATTCAAGTCTAAATTCATTTTCAACTTTTCATTGTTTTTAAACTTAAAAGTTTCACGCTCAATTGATTCACGCTACAATGCATTCGCAACTTTGATTTTTGACGCTTTGATTTTTCAAATCGGAAAAAAGTGTTATGATTTGTATTTTGTTTTGAAGTGAAAAGAAAAAATGACATTTTTCATTACCTTTTTTTGCCACCGGACTTTATGAAGACTTCAAACGGGCGTAAGTATCGATATGATACGAAGTATTCGTAATGCCGTGAAAGGCCAATAGCTGACGACAACAAACCAGATCTATGTAGGTGTCCAAGAAAACAAAACCAATTTCTCACTTTCATCTTTTTGGCGCAGTTTATTTGCAAGGCATAAGACGGTTAAATAGCTCGGAAAAAGTGAACTCTCCTCTCGGCTAGGAAGGTTGCCAGTTCGACGCACACAGGCATTAGATGGATGGCGCCAAATATGACCCACTGCTTTGTACTCAAGCATGTTAAGGCATGGCTCGTCCCCTGGTGTAGACCCCCCGCGAAGTAAATTCTTTTTTCCTTTGGAAGTAATGTATTTTAGCCCCAAGAGTCACCAAAAGTATACAACAAACTCGATTTGGCGTCCTTAAATAACTTAGGTTTGATTATTGTGGTCACGTGCCTGATGACGTCATAATTTGGACAAAAAGGAAACTTCAAATGGGGTAAGGATGGTTAACTTTAGCCAAGAGAAAATCATAAGCAATTGTTTGCCTCAATGCATAAATACTATCCCTGCCCAGAATGGAAAATTTTTGTATTTTATTAACAAGATATTAAGAGACAAAATATGTCACGTGACCTGTTTTACAAAATAACCCTTCAACTGTAAATCATAGTCAACCATTCCGGCCAGATTCAAATAGGGGAGAAGCAAACAAATACATCAACGGTTCAATTTATATCCATTATGTGCTATCTCGGCACCCCATTTTCAATTTTCTTTTTGTGTTAGAAAACAATCATAACAGGTCACATGAGTAAACAATGGTTCAAGGTTAACAAGTTTTATCCTGCTGCTAAGTTTGAAACTAAATGCAAGGCTGATCGGACAGCTATAAAGGATATTTTATTGCCCAATATTTCGGTTAGGCAAAACTAACCTTCATCAGGGGCTACAAAGAGCTTAGTAAAAATGGAATAAAACGGTTACAAGATATAAAATGATTCAAAAGAAAGATTAAATATGACTGGTTCACAAAAATAAACAGTAGAAACGTTAACAAAGGCTACTATAAAATAGAAATATATTAAGTTTCATCGCACCTGTTCATCCCATAGGGTTCAAGAGTCTTGCCCTTAGAAATTAAAAATGCTTCTCTGGCCTTACGAATGGCGTCTCTGTCAGAGTTAATGAGTTCAAGGGGGATGAGTTCTATGTCATTGATTGAATGGCAAGGAAGAGTAAAGTGATCTGAAATGGCGGTAGGCTGATGAATATGATGTTGGTTAATGGCTTTTTCGATTGCGCATCCTTGTTCGCCAAATCTGTCGCTGAGATGTCGTTTAGTCTCTCCTATGTATTGTACTTTGCATCTGCAGCACTGTATCATATATATGAGATTCGTAGATGAGCAAGAGATGTGGTGTCGTATTCGTTGTTGTTTGTTTGTAGAGAAAAAGGTGTAAAACGTGGTTCCCTCTGAGATAAAAGGACACGTTTTGCACCCATTTCTGTTACAGCGGAAAGCTCCTGGTGTTTGGAGGGGGGTGGTCTGCGGTGTTTGGCTCTGACTAAAATGTCACGGAGGTTGTTGCATCGGCGGTACGATATGAGAGGAGGAGAAGGGAATGCTGCTTTGCATCGTTGTGAAGAACGAAGAATGTTCAGATTGTTGAAAATGGTTCGACGTATGTTCAGAAGGGCTGGATTAAATGTTACTACAAATGGGATTCTGTTAGACTCTTTTCTCTTAGTTGTTTCGAGGGCTTCGCTGCGAGGAATCAGACCTACTTTCTCTATTTCTTCTTCAATAAAACTGTTTATATCCTCTCTTGATTAAATGGGATGTGAGTGCGTTCGAACGTGTGTTAAAGTACTCATCCGTAGAACAAATTCTTCTCAATCCGTAGGCCATGCTAAACGGGATGGATTGTTTGGCGTGAGAGGGGTGGCAGGTGATTTGAGGAGATACTGATGCTTGTCTGTAGGCTTAACATAAAGGTCAGTTTCCAGTCTGCCGTTGATGAGCAGTACGTTAACATCAAGGAAGGGGATTTCGTTGTAGGAGAAGGAACTGGTAAATTTGATTGTAGGATGTAGGTTGTTTAAGTATGTGATAAAATCATTTAATTTTTCTTCTCCATGCGTCCATTTTTATTTATATAATCTTTCTTTTGAATCATTTTATATCTTGTAACCATTTTATTCCATTTTTACTTAGCTCTTTGTAGCCCCTGATGAAGGTTAGTTTTGCCTAACCGAAATATTGGGCAATAAAATATCCTTTATAGCTGTCCGATCAGCTTTGCATTTAGTTTTAAGTTTTATTCAATACTGCTGATCCTGATCTACACCAAGATCCGGCTTCACTTCGCCGTGCTGTTTGTCCAAGTGGTCCTTGCTTTATTTGAGAGTTACCTGCTAAGTTTGAGCCTGTTCAGCTGAATCACTTTAAAGTTATGACCGTTTTCAGGTTTTATGCAAATTAGGCTCTGAGCCATGCCTTAACATGCTTGAGTATGTTTTTACTTCTTTAAAGATGCGTTCAACTTTAATGCGTCTTCGTGCCAATGCTCGGTTGAATCTGCGCACTCTTCGTCTCTCTCTGGATTGAGTAAATGCATCTGCCCAGCTGTAACGGCTGTTAAAATCGGTGCCGTCTGGGGTAACCGTAACCCTTAACCCTAACCCCTAACCCTAAGACCTGTAAATCAAGCGTGAAAAGTCTCTGGAAAAGTTGTACAAATTTAAATCCAAAATTCAGTTCATTAAAAATTATTCATGATATGATGTCTGATATTTGATTTCAGAATATTTTGGAGACTTGGGTTCAACTAACAAAATTTTACTAACTAAAAACTTTGCCTAAAGAATATATTTTGCCAATCGAGGACATTGTTTCCCTCACAGTACTCGAATAAATCAGGCGTGCAGTTGCAACAACTTGAAACAAAATAATTTTTCCTTGTTCGCAAAACATTTACTCTAAGTTTTAGCCTTTTTTGGCTTTTTTGGCTTGTTTTCTTTCTTTTGGGGGTTTGTAAAATGTGTGAATCTATCGCACCTTGAATTTTTCTGTCAGCTTGGCTTATTAGCATATAAAAAGCTAATTAGCATCTAAAACATGGGTTATACGAAATCGTTCTACTGTTACGGAAACATATTGCGTTGCATTACAAAAAAGCGACAAAAACTATTCATACACGTGCACTCACGCTTACCAAAAGCTATTGATACATTTGCGTTTGCGCTAATACGTGTCTTCCTGTTTTGAGCATAAAAACCATCATTGTCATTAAGCCCATTCGGTATCAAAGTCCCTAATCTGTACATCCATTGTCCTTCCTTGTCACGCAGCTCCCTCTCACATTTGACCCAGTCTATCAGTTGAACGCTCGTGTGTTCCAATCCTGAATGTCCTTGGCTATGAAAATGCTGGTAAAGAACATCATCCTTCTTATTTTCCGACGACAGATTAACATGCGCATTTACCCTACTCTTATGATTGTTAAACCTTGTCCTAAACGCAGTGGTGGTGGATCCAACATATTGAATTTGACATTTCTTACAAGTGATAAGATAGATCACATTTCTAGAATTACAATTAAGGTTGTAGTTTATGCTAAATTCTTTGCCAGTTTTGTTGTTACGAAAAACTCTTGCTAAACAAAGAAAATTGCAATTCTGACATCGATTGGAATCACATTTCGATGTTCCTTTCACTTCATCTTGGGAGCCACTTCTAAAACGAGCTCGGACTAAATAATCGGAAAGACTTTTAGGTTTCTTAAAGGTGACCATTGGAAACTCCTTGATCGCATCTCTGCATCTGCATTGCCCAGAATGGCATTGTCTTTTGCGACATGTACTTACGGTGGCCGATTTTGTGTCGCACGGCATAATCATTTGCATGATCGCATATCAAACTTTGGGTTTGATTTTAGGTAGACAATGGGACACCGTTTAGCTCCATTTATGGTCATTTTTATTGTTTGCCGTTATCAGGCTCTTTTGTTTGTGGAACAAAGGTTTGAAAGAACCGACGATTAGCATATTTTCCGACCGCGAAATTCGAAATCTTCGTTAATGACCGGAGTGACAAAGTCAACTCTTCTGGGAGTGGGGTAAGGGAATAATTGTTGAGAACAACGACGGATTAACAGGGTGTCGGAAGGGAAATTTGTGACAAGGGGAGAGGGGTGTGGATAGTTTAAGTCTGCGCCGTCAACGTTTTAAGACTACCGCGACAGTAAACCGAAGAAAAGACCAAACGGGCGAGTTTTTTTCTGTACGAGTCGAAAAGCGCAAAACGATTTCAACTAAAATCCTTCAAGATCAACTGATCTTCGTTCAAGAAACAGAAAACTGAACCAAAGTAAGGAATTTATTTCCCGTAGTGATACTCCTGTTTACATTTCCCCAATTCAAAGAAATCGCTTTCTCTATTGGTGCTATGCAATTGTGCGCGGGATTATAAGAGCGAGTTTACAACTAACTGTTGATGAATAAACCTCGTTCAGTGCATTAAATCCTAAGCGTCTTTAAATTTACGCGCTGTTGCGTTATTGTTCTAGGGGCTTTGTTTCTTGATCGTCAACCAACCATTAAAAATTGACACAAATTGCTTTCCATTTAACAGCGCCGCGAAACTCTTCGGTAGACCTTTTTAAATGATATAAGTAAACGGCCTAGACGAGTTTTCAATAAAGTTCGATATTCGGCGGATTGTTTAAATTAGAAAAGAAACCCAACCCTTTTCATGAATAACGAACGTCTTTGAAATTCGCGCTCAGTTGGCGTCATTGTTTTCTTGTTCTGTCTGAACGGTCCCGCGAGACAAACCCTTAGATTAAAGTGACGCGTGCCGCGAGACAAAAATCATTTTCATCTGTCATCGAGAGAAAGAATGAGTAGAAAAAAAAGAGAATGTATTCGAAATTTAAAATAGAAAAGCCATCTCATGTGCTCCACAAACGCGGTCCGAGGCATTTCGAGGCTGAACAGTCTGCAAGTATTGTTTCACTGCCACTTCTGGAGGCGTATGACGAACGCATTCGTTTAATGCGAGCAGAAATCGACAAACTGCGAACAGAAAAAGTCATGGAACGTGCCATCATCCATTCGCAATCGACGGAAATTGCTGAAGCAAGGGCAGAAGCCTTCCAGTTACGCCAGGAGATTCAGCTTCTCCGAGACGAGGAGATGAGGGGCTTATCAGCGACAAGGCGTTCCATGAACTTCGGATGGCCCTCCCCGAAAAAGTTCGTGTGCATGTTCCGCCACTTTCAGCAATCCTGCAGGAGAGAAAAAGGCAAAATATGGAAATCCAAATCATTCCCATCCCTGAGGTAATATTTCATACAATTTTTTTAATTAGCTTAGATGATCACATGTCACATCTTTTTGCATAGAGAACATCAATAGAGAGATTAGAGAGATATAAGACAATACAAGGTTTTTAACAAGGAAGCAATCCACAGACCATTAAAAAACACAAGAATATATTAACATTCCCTACTGCAAGGCACTTTTGGCATTATAGTCCTTCAGCCAATTTTCACACTCATACAAACAGGCTATTATTGTGGCAACTGGTGTCATGTATATTAACTGACTAGACAATTTCTGTGCTGTTTACTGACTTGACTGCATTTATTTTCTGAACTGTTTACTGAATACAACTAAACCCCATTGACACTCTACAACCAGCCACACTCTGCTTGCCCAGAGTGCATCGATAAAGCATGCATCTGATGCACAGCCCATGCTTTATCGAGTTATGATGAACTTGAATTGACCAATCAGAGGGTATGTTGTATGACCAAAATTTTACAGTTACTGTTTTATCACAGCATGTCAAAGACAATAATAATATTATTGTTGTCCTTGACACACTGTGATAAAACAGTAAGAATTACTGTTTTGTCACAGTATTACTGTGTTTTGCATAATACAGGCAAAAAAGGCTGAGGAGGCACGACTATCCACATAAAATTCCTATTTAAATCAGCAAATATTGTTGTTGTTGTTTCAGGATTAATAGCTGGAGTTATACTTATCATGCAATGAAGTTTATATTTAAGTCTGAACTAAACAATGTCTCAGGCAGTCAGCAATTTTGTAAACTGATAATCCATAAAATTATCATTTATTCAGGAAAAGAAGACTACCAAGAGCTAAAAGATTGTCTTGGGCAAACTTTTCAAGAGATTGAAGAGATAAAAAGGGAAGGAATTGATAGTGATGAGAAATTGTTTAAAATGAATATCTGTAAATTGATTTGTATAGCCAAGATATTTGATAAACTTGATCATTTCGATGTATTTTTGTTATAAGCTCAATACAACATACACATCAGATCTGTTTGATTAGTCATATTAACTACACTGTATTTATTTCTGTACTAATTACAGGTTCTGTTGCTCTGACTGGAAGTTTCTGGCCCTAATGGGGCCAGTTCCAGATACTTCTGCATTTGGTGTTATTGCTCCAAGGACCACCAAATCAATGATCTTGACAGTAAGTAGAAAAACTATATAATGTTTCACAAATGTATATATCTTATCTTATCTTACTGGCAATCACAAACATTTCACCGTGGATCACAGAAAGGGGGCAAGAATTCAAAATACACTGTTCAAGTAAGCACCACTGACTCAATTGAGAAAAAAAAAGAATATATGAATGAAATATACTGGTATCGAGGGTGGAAGCGGAATCATGAATCATCTAATTTTCACCTTGTTAACAACCACCCTGTTAGTGTAGAACAACAGGAACTGGTGACAAGTTGTTTTGAATCATGAATATTATTGAGGTAAAACAAGGTGGAAATCAGATTCTGCTTCCATTCCCAATACTGGTAGCATGTTATCTATTTTTATCTCACACAAATTCTCTTTTCTTGTCATGATAGGTCATGGAACAAGAAAATAGAATGCTGTTTGCAAGATCCAATGATATAAAACGAAAACGGCGAACATACCAGTATAAAGAACCTGCCAGTCCAGACAGCTCAGAGGATGAAGAAGTTGCTGAAAGCCAGATTGGAAGCATCAATGTTTAAAACCGGGATGAAGAATTAAAAGGCTGAAGTCCTCCCTTCAACACCAAAAAAAAACGGCTCCTTTAGGAGCCACCCAATCTGCAAAACCAATGACCAATAAAGTGATAAAATATTATAAACATAATACAATTATAATAAGTAATAAGAGTTAAATTATTGCAACACAGTACATAAGAAGGATAGCGCTGAACGGCAATGCACGATGGAATGTCAACTTTTTTCATTGTTACAGCTAGTGATCTCATTGGCCTAGACTCAAAAACCGCTAAAAAGTTAAGGTTCAAGGTGCATTTTGTCTATTTTTTTTAAGGTTTCAAGTAATTTGAGACCCAATCGCAAAACATGCAATTTTTAAAAGATATTGTATTTGGGGAACTTCATCAAAGAAGCAAAATTATTAGCTATTGTCTTCTGCTATTCTGATTGGTTAAGTACGAACATTTCCTAGAATTTATTTGACACAAATGGATTTTCTTTATTTTTATAATGAAATATAATTATTAACCATCAGCTCCTCCTCTATTCTTGAAATCAAAGATATTCTATGTGGGAAAGAGCCAATGCCGCAGAACAATGAAGTTTGCTAAGGCAACTTACATATTCCATTGCTCATCGATTATCAATATCAATCAATTAATTGATATTGATTGTCATCGATTTCATCGATTGTTCAGATCTTGCTTAATATTAGCATTGAGGCCACGATTTCTCTTGAATCACATAATTATCATTTTAAGCGTGAAATAAACTCAATCAAAAACTTCATTTAACTTCGAATTTAAAATAGTAAAAAAACTGAAAAGGATTTTTTCTTTTTCGGTCTTTCACTTTTGAGTGAAAGTGGCTTATTCAATCTTCTTATTATTAAAATGAAGATACGGGTATGGTAGTCAATGCTGTTTTTCATTGCAATTCTCGCTATAAAACGCAACGGAACACAAGACGACCACCGCATAATTCTTTGGGAAAGGAAGTTTATTTCCAGTAGGCAAAAACCTAAACAATAATACAAGAAAAAAACAACCGGACAACTGGAACCGGAAATAAAACTTCAGCCCACATAGAGTGGGAGGGAAGGGAGAAATAATATGTAACCAAACTGAACTCGTAAATATCATGCATCTACTGGATTAAACTAGTAACCGCACTGAAAGGATATACCGACTGTAAGTTAATAAGTACTCCATAACTGAACAAAGGTCAACCTAGCTCAAATTAATTATTTTAAGCCGGGCTAAAAATATAACAATGAAGAACAGCATTGACTACCAAGAGAATATTGTCCTAACCTGTATGTGAATGGCAGTTAGGATCATGAAACCTTCTACCGTTCTTATGTACAAATGACTTATTACAAACTTGGTATTCTACGTACCTTTGAACTTTCTCAAATCAAATGTTGATTGCTTTGAGATGTAGTAAGCCGCCATTTTGTTTGTGACGTAACATAAGAATCGCGCACGCAGATAGTCCTGTCGAACGACCGCTATACAAAATGATTCTCCTTGGATTCTGTTTGGCAACGAAGAGCTCTGGGGCGAGAGAGGGCTCCAATTTCTTATTTCCGGTCCTCAAATATCGCCGTACTCTCGAGGAAAATTTTGGCACGTCTAGTAAAATCAGTATTCATTACGAGAACTAAATCTTTTAATTCCACAATGTCAAACCAGCAAGCAGCAAGCAAGTAAGTAGCGGGATCAATGTAAAACCATGATGTTTTTGCGAATTATCTTTCACAGTGGTGTTCTGTCGTTGTGACTAATTGTAGGCTATCTGTGCAACTCGCTGAATTGTATTTTATCTGTCTTTAATAGGGACTACATGGTCGTTTTAGGCCTTATCTTCATCATAATGGATATTCTTGACAGCTCTGGTCACGGTAAGTGCCAAATTTTTTAGTATTCAACGAAAGCTATTTCAATACTTTGTGGGCGTATTGTTACAACTTTATGGCCGGCGTGTTTGAATTTATGGTAATATTGCCTGAAATGTGTTATAACATCGAGCAAAATCGGTTCAGATTAATAAATCCACAACGATGTCTGTTTCATCCGTAGGGACGCAGGCACAGAATGCCCCGGAAAGCTGATAAGGATATTCTGTGATAATACAAATAAAATTTGTCATGTTACTTTTGTCTCGACTTATCTTTTCACATATTTCCTGCCTTTTTTATAAAATGGGGAACATATTGATCATGGGAACAAAATGATCGCTGTCTAGTGATGAATTTACCGAAAAGAGTTTTTTGCTACAAACTTATGCTGAAATTCTGAAGACAGCCCTAATGTGCAATAAATTTTTTGTATCCAATTGAGAAAAGAGTAATAATTGTAGCACACAATATTGGTCATCGCTTTATTATCATGTGGTGGCTCCTAAAGGAGCCGTTTTTTAGTGGTTTGTTGCTGGGACTGGATGACTGCGGTCTACTTCTGGGCAGCTCTGGGTTTTGCCCAAGCCAATCTTGTGCGCTCTTTAGGCTTCCGCTGGCCTTGCTTGTTTCGCTCTCGGTAGAAAGAAACCCTTAGAAAAGTTGAACTATAGACTATTTCTCGCACTACATCCTTGCAAGAAACGGGAGCTCCATCACCACCTTCACAACGTAAACACCTCGAATGGTCATAAAACACTTTCTTACTCTCTGAGAGCAATCTCAACAGGCTTGCCGGACTGAAGTCGACAAGTCGTGGAGGTTTTGAAGGTGTTTAATGACCATCCGGTAGGCATTATGATGTCAAGCTCGTCAATGGGTACTGAAAATCTTACATTCCCGACAATTTGCAAAAGATTTGGCGCGGAAGGTAGCCTACTGAACAGCTCCCTAAAAGTCCTGACATCCAGCGGCATGGTAACGGAGATGTGCCTCACTATGCTGGTTTTAGGCGGCTTCTTCATGTTGAGTTTTTCAGCGACTAACACGGATAACGTCTGCAGCAAGCCTGGAGTACCTTGATGGCGCGTTCTAAACACTTGTTTAAGACGTTCATTTGTGTTTTCTTCGTCCACCCAGCTGTCGTATTTCTTTCCATAGCCACGCCAGCGAACGAGAAATTGAACACGACCATTAGCATCTGTGCGTTTGTCGAGCACTTTGGATACGTCGTAGAACTTACTCATTTTCTCCGCTATGACTCAATTATAGGTTGTAAAAAGTGATTCATTGACTTTGTTTGAAACTCTTTATACGCAAGCGTTGCATGATTTATTCATGTTCTATTGATGCTATCCAACAAAGCCCTTACCCTAATGAGTTCATTCAGAGGGCGGCGTCGTTTTGCTTTTTTCAAGAGTAGAACGACGCCGCCCTCTGAATGAAAAGATATTAAAAAAATTTTGAAGCGTGCGCTATATTATATTCACGTTATTTAAAATCACACGGCGAGAGAAGGTAAACGCGCATTTAAAAAAAATAAATCAAGTAAGATGTCTTTTAAAAATGCGAAAGCAGTATCGCTGAGAAAAAAAATCACACCCAACAAAATAACAATAGGCATGTTTTTGACAGCAACCGCCGCATAAAGAGTAAGCTCCCTTTTCACGACATTTTTGATAACTCTACACAAATAATAAGAACTGGCTAGAGACGATTTAAATTCGATTGAAAAATTCAGCGAATAAAGTCATTTTAGTAGAGCAATGAGCAAAGCGTGGGTGCGCGCGACAGGGAATCACACTGCGTGGAAATTAAACAGGTTTTAAGTAGCGGACTCCAGATATGAGCTAAAAAAAAAACATTCTGATCCTATGTTAAAAAAATATCCCGACATGTTTTCGCGTTGATTAGTTTTGCGGTTGTGTTGCTTTTTTTAGTGTTTTTATTTTACTGTTGGCTCTGGATTAGGGGGAAGCAAGGAGAGAGGATAAGAAGGGAGCCGCCCACTGTGAATGTACAGCTGAGAGACTGCTAGGACCACTTCCCCTTTTTCCCGACCAGTGACTTTGTTTAGAGTTTTAAGTTTTGTTCAGTTATCACTTAGAATGTCTTTTATTTGTTTTCCGATATTTGCCAAATCCGCTGTAAATTTTGCTTTTTTGTTTTTTTCTGCGGCAGCAGAACAATAAAATCACTGAAATGGAAAAAGTTGCTAACTCATTCAATCCTTCGATTACCTACGCTTTCCGACTGAGTGCGTTCCAAACCGTAGATTTCAAAGTACATGTACTCAGCAAATCAACAAGCAAATTAGACTGCGTGCAGTCCTTAATTTTCTTTCAATTAGATGACCTCGTTCCTCGCGGTTTAGCCGCTCGTTTGCTCGCGCGCTCGCACACTCGCACACTCGACTATACTGAATAACTGAAAGAAAAATAAGACTGCTTGCAGCTAACCTCTTTGGCAATCACTAAGTAATTGCTAGATAAACCGAAGTGCACTGCTAGTCTGTTTACAATGTCGATGAAGCCATTTTACGAACGATAAGTGCGAGGTTTGTCATATGCGCTCGGTCGATGATGACATGGTAACTGGTCGGCAGTGATTGGTCAAAAGATTTAGCTTTGGGAATACTTAGGCTGTTCACAAAACTCACCTACTGTCAATCAAACGTTGGATGCAATGGCGCTCTAATTAAAGGCGAACCGCTCTTTTAAGCGGAAATAATTTTTCTCAGAACAGGGATTTTTAAAAAAAAGTTTCACAATAGACTCAATAGACTCGCGATGTCAAGAGAACGATAATCAAAATGTTACCTCAGTTGGCTGAAATAATTTTACAAAGAACAGGTTGTTTTTAAAGTTGTTCAAATAGCACGTGTGATGCGCATGTGAGTTCCGTAAAATTTGAACTCGGTATAAATAACGCACCGTAAACTAAACAATAGCTTCGAAGATAAACCTAGAAACACAGGTTCATTGAAAACCAAAAAGGAATTGCTTGAGAAACTACTTGTACAACTTGTACGTTGAAGAACTGTTTGCTTCGCAAAAACATGGCTGCTCTACTTTCCACGTGCAATTCCCTCGGGCATACACGTGACCGGAAATACAATGTTCTAGCGGAAGTGCACAATAGCGGAAGTGCTAAAATGGTAGCCACACCGACCCCTAAATGAGAATGCACCGCAGCAATCTCATTTACAAACATATAAGCTACCGACTACGACTGAAACACAACAAACGAAATATAAACTAGAATAACTGTTCACAAGTTCATGACTGTAAAGTCACTGTTCAAAGTCAATGTTCATGAATTTAAATCAGCTCCTTGTGTTTCTGCAGTATAACTCAAACAGGTCCATCTGTATCAGCTACTCCCTCCATCTCCAGCAAACATAATTTGGTGACTGGGCGTGTCAGTATGGTGGTATTGGCTGTGATTACAGGTTTTCCTTTCTACTGTCGCTTGGCGCGCGTCGCCACTGTTGAGCTCGTCTTTACCTTCGCTGTTCGCACTAATCCATCGCGACTGACAATGACCTCTACGACTTGACCAAGGGGCCACTTGCCTCTAGGAAAGGCTTCGTCTGCTATCAGCACCAGGTCACCAATTTGTAAGTTCTTTCTCTGCACATTCCACTTCTTTCTCTCTAACAGAGTGGGCAGGTATTCTCTCGTCCATCGACGCCAGAACAAATCGGCAAGACACTGTGCTTGCCTCCAAGCACGTCTGCTGCTGAGGTCGTCCTTGTCAAACACCCTTGGAGGTAAACTTGGACACGGACGCAAATGTAGTAAATGATTAGGGGTCAGCGGCTGCTCGTCAAAAGGGCTGTCACTGTTGCGAGAGAGGGGTCTGGAATTGAGAATATTCACCACCTCTGCCATAACCGTTGAGAGGACCTCATCCGAGACTAGCTGCTCCTTTAACATCGCTCGCAGGATCTGACGCACGGAACGTATCATCCGCTCCCACGCACCGCCCATGTGGCTCGCCGCTGGTGGATTAAAAATCCACTTAATCTTCTTCTGAGCGCAGAAGTTGTTAATCTTCTGTTGATTCCATTCTTCTACAGCGTTCTTCAGCTCCTTGTCGGCCATTGTGAAGTTTGTGCCTCTATCACTTCTGATCTGCTCTGGATACCCACGAATACTAATGAATCTTCTAAGTGCATTGATCATAGGGTCAGTGTCCAACGAATGAGCTATTTCGATGTGGATCGCACGGGTCGTCAAACAAGTAAAGAGGCATCCGTACCTCTTCACGTGAGATCTGCCTTGCTTCACTTCAAGAGGTCCGAAATAATCAATGCCGACGTTTGTGAAAGGTGGCTTGTTTGGGGTTAGCCTGTCCTCGGGCAAGCTGGCCATGAATTGTTCTCCTGTACATGCATTCCTCCGTTGACAATTCATGCATGTTCTTATCACACGTCATACCGCTGACCGCCCTTTGACTATCCAGAATGTCTCTCTCAAAGACGTTAACACACTTTCTTGACCCATGTGGCCCAGATTGTCATGATACTGCTTAATAATCAGATCAGTCACATGATGCTTGTAAGGAAGAATGACCGGATGCTTTCTTTCATAGACAAGCTGGGCATTACCTAGTCGACCGCCGACCCTCAACAGACCTTCCTTTAGTTGCGGATCCAATTTGTTAATAGATGTTCCAACTTTCTGAAGGGCTTTCCTTTTACCACCAGAATGATCCACTGATGGGAGTATCTCCACGGTGTCCGGAAAGGATACTCGCTGTACGCGCTTGAGGATTTCCTCTTCAGCTACTTGTAACTCAGTCACTGACAAATGGCCGCACTTCATGAGGGACATTTCGTTGGACCTAACCTGAGACTCACTTGCAGTTGCAATATTCTTCTTTCTCAACTGTGCTTTGATTCGAAGGTACTGCCTGTAACGCAACAACCATGCAACGGCACCCTTTAACTTCCACCACGAGGAATGGTATGAAATCAAGGAATCCAACACGTCGCCCTGAACCGACGAAGTGTATATCTGAGCTTCTCTTCTTACTTCAGGATCATCATCTTCCAAGACTGGAATTTCAATCATTCTTGGCCAGTGGCTCTCATCCTCCCACAAAAACTTGGGACCTTTCAACCGTCGATCATTCTTGAGCATCACATCCATCTTCAGTCCCTTTGAACCGTCATCAGCAGGATTACAGTCCCTGTTTACGTAGTGCCACTCGGATGGTTTCGATCCATTGTGTATCACCGTCAAACGATTAGATTCAAATGTGTGGAATCTTTTCGACTCATTATTAATGCACTTTAAAACTGAAGTTGAGTCAGTCCAGTAATGAATATGATGTAGTCATGTCCAATTCTTCTCGAATAATCTTAGAGAGCCTCACAGAAATAACTGCAGCTGTCAGTTCCAATCTTGGGATTGAAATTTCACGCACAGGAGCCAATCTTGCTTTTCCCATCACGAACGCACAGTGAATTCGGTCGTCAGCATCTTTAATACGCAGGTATGCAACTGCTGAATATCCTTGACGAGAAGCGTCCGAGAAGAGGTGTAACTGAGTTTCTTTAACTTCACTAAATTCTCTGGGCTTGAAGCAACGGTCTACTTGTATTCCCTGCAACTTGGGAAGATCATCTAGCCAACGTCTCCACTGAGCCCTTTCAGTTTCTTCCAACGGATCATCCCAGCTAAGTCTCTTCCGGCTAAGGGTCTGCAACAGGAGCTTGGCTTTCATGATATATGGGGCAACGAATCCTAACGGATCAAAGACAGAATAAACGGCTGATACTATCCCTCTGCGAGATACTGGTTTCTGATTAACCACCTGCAGGATCTTCTCAAGGACTTCCCAAACAAACTTGTTTTCTTCAATATTCCATTTTAGTCCAAGAGCGCTTTCAGTTGGAAGCCGTTCCAAATCCAAATTGACCACCGATTTCGCTCTTTCAGATTCTGGAATCATGGCCAGCACCTCTCTGTCATTGCTATACCACTTTGTTAAACGGAAACCACCCCTTGAAAGTAAATCACGGAGCTGTCCTACAAGGGTGATTGCTTTCTCTGTAGTGCTTGTCGACTTCATCATATCATCCACATACATGTTACGCTTCACTGTTTCGATTGTCTCTGTTTCAAATTCTCCTCCCTGCAGCTCTGCTGTTTTCCTCAAGCAGAAATTTGCAATACTAGGCGAGGATGTAGCTCCAAACAAATGTTTAACCATTCGATACTCTTCCATCTCTCCAGATATATCTCCATTCTGCCACCACAAAAATCTTAATGCATCACAATCCTTGGGGTCCACCAACAACTGATGAAACATGCCTTCAATATCTGCAACCACTCCAACAGTCTCCTGCCTGAACCGGCTCAAAACACCAACTAAATGATTGGTCTGGTCTGGTCCCTGTAATAATTGTTGGTTCAAAGATGTACCTCCATATTTAGCTGCGCAATCATACACGACTCTCACCTTGTTAGGTTTGAGAGGATGTGTTACAGGATGGTGTGGAAGGTACCACACTGGTCTGTCCCTGGGTTCCAGTTCTTCTTTGGGAATCTTCTCTGCATGGCCCTTTTCAATGTATTCATTCATCGTGGTCTTGTACATCTCATACAAGCCTTCATCTCTCTGGAGTCGCTTCTTCAGTAGCAAGCCTCTTCGTTCTGCAACTACTCGGTTATTTGGTAAGTATGGTGGATCACATCGCCAGGGCAAGGCAACTTGGTAGTGTCCATCTACCTGTGTGAGCGTTCTCTCCATAACTTCTAGAGCTCTCTTATCTTCTACTGATGGGCAAACTCTAGTCTACTTCAGAGTTCTCAAAGTCTGTTTTCCATAGCCTTTCCAACTGCCCACGCAATTCTTCATCACAGGCTTCAGATTCAATTTCTTTGTCGCAGTACAACATGGGATCGGCCTCCTTCAGCTGGCCATTCATTACAACTGTCAATTCTTCTGTAGGAATGCTTTTGATAACATCTTCGACATCTGACTGTCTAAAGCCTTGATTTACAGATTCACACAGATGTTCATCTTGCAAGTTTAGAACACTGTCCTGAACCACCGTGCTATCCAAAGTACGCACAAAATTCGCTGAGCAATCAGGAATGTCCTTTTCACCACCTACAGGACCTATCACCGTCCATCCTAGGCTATACCTGACTGCAACTGGTTCTTCTTCACCTCCTGCCTTGTACTCTAGAGGTAAGAGCAAACTTGGTTTCTCTTTCAGGCCAACCAATAACATTACTTCTCCATCTGCTACTTCTCGCAGTTCAATGTCACGCAAATGAGGCCAGTTCCTAAGGTCTCCTCTCTTGGCAATACAGTCCTTTGAGATTGGCATTTCATTCACTGTCCCGACATTCAACAACTCTACCGCCACTGATTCATCCAATGACATCACCACAATTTCTAGCAACTCACTCTTCACCCTGGTTGATCCTGTCATTCCTGATAACGTGAAATCCAACTTAGTACCACTCACTCCAAGTTTCTCTTGCAAGCGTTCATGACAGAGTTACTTCTGAACCACTGTCCAACAAGGCATGTTTCAACTGCTAACTGGCTGCTTCCGTTTGCCATGACCTTAACAGGAACAACACTGAGGCAAACTCGCTCACCGACCCCAGTTGCAGCAGTTACAGTAACTCCATCTTCACCCCTTGGTGCAACACTTGTGATGCTGGTCATGTTAGGCTCTGATCTCGTTTGACTAGGTAGATTCTGATTACCATCTCCAACAATGGCATTGCCTGGAGGGGGATGAAGAAATGTGTTGTGTTCCCTGCTGCAGCCATCCTTCTGACACCTGAAATAGGACTTAGGGCAGTTTCTTGCATAATGTCCACCATGGAGACACTTGATGCAAAGGCCTCGTTCTTGAACAACTTTCTTCTTGTCTTGATAGGATAGATTCTTAAACTTGTCGCATCTCCACACTCCGTGTTGGCCAGGGCACACTGCACAGGCTAGTTTCTCCCAGTTCATTCTACGCAAATGTCCCGCTGGGGACGGACACCTGTTGTTAATGACGTGACTCTTTGAGAAAATCGACCGCGGTCCTCCCTTTGCTTGATACCTTCCTTCTCTCTCAGAGAGCTGGAGTTAAGATCTTCTCCAAATTCATTGTTAACAAGTATCGCTCTGTCCTTCACTAATTTCAGAAAATCTGCAAATTTTGGCCTTGACTCAGTCGCAATGATTCTTCCGGCACATTCCGTCCACTTCACCCTCATGAACAATGGAAGCTTTTTGTTTAGTTCTTTCAACGTATTTGTGTGATTCAAGTCGCTGACGTATTCTGGGCCCATGCCTGAAAGTGTACGATTAGCAACCTCTAAATGTCTGGCAAACTCTAGTAAGCCCGGTCCATCCGCTTGCTTCAAGGGACGTAAACTCTCCAATTTTCTAATGTGCGCCTTCGCTATTATATGAGGCAGTCCAAAGTTTTCACGCAAAGTCTTCTTAGCAACAAGATAACCCTCATCCATTGGCAGATTCACACAACTTTCTATGGCTTCGCGCGCCTTGCCATAACAATGTTGAATTAAGAGTTGTAACCTCCTGGAGTTATCAGGATTATCTTTCTCTAGGCAGGTCTCAAAGTTATGCATAAATGAGACGTACTTTATTGGATCTCCATCAAAACGCATGTACTCAACCTTCGGGGTAGAAACAACTTGACGCAGTGCTTGTACCATCTCTGCTCTGCTATCTGTTGTCACTGACACGGGCTCTTGCATTTGATATTCAGCTTGATGTGTGCCAGAGGTCTGGGACCATAATGCCTGGGTTGACCGCTGTTGGTATCCATGTGGTGCTAATGGTGCCTGCACTTGCTGTGGTACATTTCCTGACACTGCTGGATTCATGGCAGATGTTTTCAATGTGCCAGTGTCCTTTGCATTGTTTGATTCCTCTGCTTGCTTACATGTACAGGCTTCGTCAGCATAAACAATTCGCTCAGTTACCGAGAATACTGGGTTGGGTGCTGTAGTGCTGGCTGGCTCGCATGCCTTGGCGCTTGAAGTCATAACTCTGTCATTGTCCCTAAATGTAGGTACTTGCTCCAAAGGTGCAGGTCCTTGTACTGGTTGTTTCAGTGGTAGTGTTAACTGAGACTTTGCCGGCTCTTGCGTTTGATGCTCAGATGGGTGTAAGGGTTCTTCAGGGATCAACTCTGCTAAACGCTCCTTGTGCTGACCCTCCTTGCATTGGTCTTCAAACTCTTCATAAACGTTAAGGCTCGCTATAGCCCGCTCTTCTTCCATCTGAGCCTCCAATGTCCTTCTGATATTGAAGCTCGCTCATTTTACTCTGTAACTCCTGCTCACGCAATACTTGTTTGGTCTTCAGTTGAGCAAGGGCGAGTTGTTCCTTTTTTCTTACCACTGCCATTGAAGCTGAACTTGAACAAGAGGACCCACTTTTTGGACTCTTTCTTGACTTTATTGAAAGGGATGTAGAAGCATCTCCCCTGTTCTCAAACGACATAGTTTTTAACTTCCAAGAATTAATTACAGTGTCAAACGCTGCCTTCCGTGCTATCTGATCTTCATAACTAACTCGGGCCTTCTCCAGTTCTTCGTAACGACTAAGAACATCAAGGCATTCAATGTACTCTTCGTGGGTCTTAATGAATCTCCGCCAAACTTCCTCATATGGATCTTGTTTCAATTTCAAGTCCTCCAAAGTTACACAGTTCTTCATTAGGTCTTGAATGTTTCCTCGTAGTCTTGTAAGGGTTGCAATATAACCTGTGCGAGAATTCCCCAGTGTGTTCGCCCTTTCTGCTGTTCTGCCTTCGAAATTTGTCTTACTCGCTACTTTGATGCGGGAACTTCTTCTTAATTGGGTTTCAATGTCCGTTTCCGACGCAGCCTTCCGGGCGTCCTGTTGATCAAATTTGCTACCAACGGGCAGCGATCGAACAGACATTGTTTTCTCGCTGTACTGATGTCCACAAAACAAACAAACGCTAATAAACACGAAACACAATATGGTAATCCTCAAATGTCTTACCGAAGCCAGTTTAGTCTCTGACAATGAAGTTTAAAACGGTCTAAACGTTCCAAACAGATCTCAAGGCAGTCACTCACTCGTGAAAAGGTAAATAAGTCTCACAATTCTTCTGCGTAGGGCAATATTTTCCCCGGGAACCAAACGATCCAAATCGCCGCCAAATAGTTTGATGAGCAACAAACTCCACTTAACAAACAATCGCTGGATGAACAGTGTTCTCCCTCAGAGTGTAAATAGTCCAAAGATGTCACCACACAATGCGTGAAGCCGTGTCCTCCCTGAGAACAAATGATCGAGAGTTCTTCAACTGTGAGTTCCGTAAAATTTGAACTCGGTATAAATAACGCACCGTAAACTAAACAATAGCTTCGAAGATAAAGCTAGAAACACAGGTTCATTGAAAACCAAAATGAATTGCTTGAGAAACTACTTGTACAACTTGTACGTTGAAGAACTGTTTGCTACGCAAAAACATGGCTGCTCTACTTTCCATGTGCAATTCCCTCGGGCATACACTTGACCGGAAATACAATGTTCTAGCGGAAGTGCACAATAGCGGAAGTGCTAAAATGGTAGCCACAGCGCGGGTCACTCGTTTGTACCTGGGTTTGTAGTAAACTGTTCGCATTCTTAAGCCTGGTTTCCATATAATCGCAACGATCGCAGAGTAAAGTGTCGTGCGACCTTCCGATCACATGAAAACCAAAACGTTGCGATTCTTGTGATCCTTGCGATTGCGATCACAGAGATAGAAAAATTTCTACCTCTGCGATCGCCATCGCAAGGATCGCAACGTTTTGGTTTCCATATGATCACAAGGGTCGCGCAACACTTTTTTCTGCGATCGTTGCAATTATATGGAAACCAGGCTTGAGTTAGTTATAATATAATTTTATGCAGAACAGGGGTGGGTTTTTAAATTGCGAGCGCGATCCTCACACCACGCTCTTTACAAAGCATTATGTATGTCACAAATTCGTGTGTAACAATATTTAGACTCGCGATCATCAGAAAATTTTCTTTAAAATTGTTTGATTAGCGAGCGCGATGCACGGGTCACCCTCAACATATGCTCTCAAGCAAGCGGCCGCTTCATGCAGGCTCGCCCCCGAGGGACTCGGTATTGTTTGTCCTGAGATAATTATTCAATTTGGTTAAGTTTTATTTCAATCCATTCAGTTGCTAAAACTACTTTGTATCAACATGTCGAAGCGTGCAAGACATCAGCCCAGTTTTTACGCATCATTATTGAATGATGTTCACTATCGCGGATTTAGCTCTAAATACCGACCCAAGACAAAACCCGTTGTTATGGGTATTTATCAAGTTGAGCGCTTAGTCACAAAACGAAATCGAGGAGGCACAGTGGAGTACTTTGTCCAGTGGCAGAACTACTCTTCAACAGAAAACACGTGGGAACCGGCCGAACACTTGCCAGAAGAGCTCATCGCCGCCTTCGAGAGCAGATCCGTAGATCCACTTCACGCCGATGAATGCCGGGAGAGACTTGCTCTTCTGTTCGAGAAGGGTTTGAAAGCGCCACTGGCCTGCAATGAGACCATTACAATGTGGCACGATGTACTACGAGCGATCTTTCCTGGTTTGCCGTCAGACCTGCGGGGAACACCATACCTCGCCAGTGAAGAAGAGCTCATCAGCGCGGGCCTTGGTTCTTCTCTGAAGAAATGCTTGACAGTGACAGGCGGTGGTTGTCGCGTGGACTCTCCTGTCAGCGTTAAGTTGTTTCTTGGCAAGTCGCTTCGCTTCCTAGATGAGCAAGGACGCAAATCAGCTTCCCCTCCAGTGGAGAAGGTCCAGGTGAAGTTCACGAAGACTTATTTCGCCGGAAATATGCAGTGAGCTAAGCGCTGCTACCAAACAACGGCTTCTTTAGAAACCACCAAATATAATAAAAGTGTATGACCAACTTGACGTTCAGAAATGCGAAATTGCGAATGAATTAGGGGAAAAGATAAGTCGAGACAGAAGTCACATAACAGATTTATTAATCACACATTTTTTTAAAACAATTTCCCTCTGTCCTGTCGAGTCTATTCATTTTCCAGCGCAGAACTATGTGTCTGCAACCCTACGGAGAAAACAGAAATCGTTGTGGATGTCAGTATTTCCCGGCACCGATTTACGAGCTCAGTATTTCATGCAATTTCACCATTTCGAGAAATTTAAATAAACAAAGTTGTCGTTTACCATCCATGGCCAAGATTTGATCCACGATGAAAATCAAAGCAATAATGACCATGTAATCCCTGCGGTTAAGACAGAGTTTATAAGCATACAACAATTGCAACCGCATAAAATACTAACAATAATTCACCGGCAGCGGTATCAAAGTCGAGTTTGAAAATCAGCTGACTACTTACCACCTGGTTGAGTAATGCATGTGTGGTCTGGCCTGAAAATCAGTAGAAATTTTAAACTTTAGTCTAAATGCACGTCATTTTCGATTAAATTTGTTCTAAGAAGCTCTAAAGCTTTTGCTATCCAGACCTATTTGACTTGTCAAAACTCTGTCAGAAACAGAGATCAATTTCTCTCCATGAATGCGTGAGAGGTCTAAGAGCTTTGATTTTAAATTTGTTTGTACTACTTCAACTTACCACATCTAGCTGTGCTAAATGCCCTTCCATGAAATTCCCTAACTCCTCCAAGGAGTCTGCAGTCTGATTATCAGTGAAAGTAAGCTGCCAGTAAAGAAACGTTTTGCGAACCTCACTGAGTGTTTTATTTTTGAACCTATAAACTGAATAAAGCAGAACCCAATTGAATTTTTAGCGAAGATTCAACTGTACGGTCTTACCGTTCTTCTCTGATCCGACATACTGATTTCTCGACAATCTACAATCTACACAATCTCTTACAATCTGCAAAATGACGGACTGAGCATCGGAAATGTGAAATGTGAGCCCCCTACAAGGAGTGGCGAATTTGACACTTTGCGAGACGGCGTGACCAGCGTTTTTCCCTGCGAGCCCGATACTTTTTTAATACTCCGAGACTCTAAGGCGGCTTCGCTAAAAAAAATAGAGACTGCAAGACTTTAGAGCCCGATTACATGGCGAATTTAAGCCCGGTCAACCGGACTGAAATTCACCCTGTAATCGGCCCCTAATACAGAACTTGAAAGACCATTATTATCAATATATGCGGCCAAATAAGAAACTGCCTTCAAGAAAACACGCGAGTGGTGGGCGATATTGAATTTGATGGGCTGCAAACGCATTTACAGCCCTGTTTCTGTTAAACATTTTTTTCTTATTAAATGAATTTGTCCGATTTGGTCTTGTGTATTGATAATAATGGTAATCACGTGACTTTTGTCAGGCATATAGTATATTTGTGTCCCTCGTAGCATCGTGCTACTCGGGCCACAAATAAACTATATGCCCTCCAAAAGTCATGTGATTGTCCCATTGTCCACCCCTCTTACTCTCCCACTGACAGCCAAGTCGTCACGCAATGCTCCTCCCTCTAACAAAGGGACGTGAAAACATTTTGTCTAGTGGTTATTCAACAGAATTCTCTGCACACAAGCTTTTTATTTCATGTCAGAAAAATGGTGGCCTCTTTTGATAGCTGACGAAAAGGAAAAGATCAAAGGTACGTAAGACAAAAAGTTATGTTATTTAGTTCTGCCGCCAGATTGCATCGTGATAACATCATTTTCTTCGGCCACTGAATCACAAAATTAATATTCCCAAAGTTCTGGACGGGCCAAATTCGCCAAAAAGTTTAATTGTGTAAAGGCTTTTTGAATTAAACTCACATGTAAGTTTCAGGTGAACTCACACTCGTACAATCTATGTAAATTATGTATATTGCATAAGCTTATCTCACTGTATAAACTTGCTGGCAGAAACAAATTCTAACATTGAAATATGTATCAGACCTGCCAACCCCCAAAATATGCAAATCTGGAAATTATAAAAAGCGTGGAGATTGGGGCATTATTTTTTTACAGGTTAAACTCATTGATCAATGATGAGCTTGGTAGCTGGTGCCTTAAAGGATGGTGGCGGCATGGCAATTGAGGTAACCATGGCAACCCTGCGAGCGTCAACCACCAGGCACCGTCACACTGATGGAATCAGTGGAATACCTACCTGATACTCACTTGCGTCTGGGTGGGAGGAGTGGGAGCAAAGATCTGCAAAGATCGCTCATGCTTGACAAGGATCCGCAAAGATCGCCAATACTTGTGTGATCCGCAAAGATCAGCAAACTGAGCTGCAAACACGTGCAAGAGGCGAAACACCTAGCCGCCCCTTAAATATCCCAAAGCCACCCCGCATGAAGCATACTCGCAAGTAGCACCTCCGCTGACCCAAGTTAATGTCTCGAGTTTAACCTAGCCTAAATTGCATTTAGCCCCAATTAAACTCATCGATCAATGATGAGCTTGGGAGCTGGTGCCTTAAAGGATGGTGGCGGCATGGCAATTGAGGTAACCATGGCAACCCTGCGAGCATCAACCACCCAATGAACTCTCCGACCTCCAGGTGCTTGGAGGCCGGAGGGACCATGAACAGGGTGACGGGGAACCTCAAGGCTACCAACCAACCCCAAGCACCGACAACCCAAGAATAACATACTTAGCACATACATACCTGCCAATGATGGCATGTCCAATTGGAAGCCTGACTTGAACAGCACAGTACCTTTGCCATCCTACATGCTAACCCGAAGGAAGGACCAAGTGCACGTGACCCTGCAGCTGAACCACAAGCCATCGCCCGAGTGAAAGGCACTGGCCAGACTGAGGAGCCGGTGCTCGAGAGTGTCACTTGTTTCTTTTTGTTGTTGTGTTGTTGTTGTTTTGTGTGTGTGTTTCAGAAGAAACCACACACGACTATAACAGTTGCGAAGAAAGGCTTGCCAAAGCTTCTTCCGGGGTTCTAATATACAGGTGGTAAGCATTGCTGGACCAACGTCCCAAAGCCTGGATTAAGTCATCTGGTACCCGGACCACTACCCTGAACTGTTAAATATGACATCAACTAATGAATGGCACACAAAGGGTAATTACCTCGACCAATGTGAACATCACAGCCTTTTCGGAAAGGATCAGTTTTAGAAACCTTGATCGTGACCCTTAAGCAGGAAGGTGATGAAGAGGAATCCACTGCTATATCCCTGACAGTTAAGTGTCGCGACGGTGAAAAGCTAGCCAGGTTAGGCACTGTGAACTCTGCTGAATGAAGGAAGCCAAAAAAAACCTAAGTTGCAGGCAGCCCAAAACATAGAGTGATCTGGAAGTTGCAAATCCAAAGACTTGAAAATAACCATCATCAAAGAAGCTGTAATTGGCAAACGTGACGAAGAAGGTGAACCTTGGCACCGCTTAATACCGCGAACAACCCTCTGGAGATGCAGCCAGTTGATCAGAGGGTCATGGTAGCCTTGCTCAATATGCAGGGATCTAACAGCAGAAAGATAGACCTTGATAGATGTAGCCTGAAGAGAATCTGCCAAGAAGGTCGCAAACAAACACAGAGTCCACTCGTCCGCTGGGCAGGGAGAGCCATCCTCATTAAGCTTGTCTGACTGTAGACAAAAGTTATAAAATTTCTTTTGAGCAGATTCATACGACTTGCGTGTGGAAGCAGCTAAGCCTTGCACTAAGAAACCATGGCACCGGTCTTCTAAGGAGGAGAGTTCAGTAGGTCGACTACTTGTTGCGGAATTGGAGTTGGCAAGACATCCGCTTGAGGCGCCAGACACCGGAACTCCTGCCAACGAAAGCGGGAAAGCGCATCAACAATGTTATTTTGCACCCCCGGGACATGTTCAGCAGAAAAAGAAAAAGAAAAACTGGCCGCTGACATTAATAAATGCCGCAACAGATGCATCAGGCAAGGAACTTTCGAAGTACGGGTGTTTCGGATATGCACTACAGCCTCATTGTCTGACCGAAATAGTACATGCCTGCGCGACCACTGGGACCCCCAAACATGAGCAGCCACTTCCACGGGAAAGAGCTCCTTGAAGCTTGATATGGAAACCAGGGGCCACTAAACCATGCCCCCTTAAAATAGGCACCAAACCCAAATGACCCAGCAGCATCCGACGTCACCTCCAGATCTATTGAGGGGGTCATCCCTGGGAAAAGCCAGAAACTAACACCATGCCAGGAAGTGAGGAACTCCTGCCACCACTGGAGGTCCAATTGAAATTCTCTGTTCAAGCGGATGGGATGGTCTCCTCGACGAAAACAGCACAACAAGTTGATCATGCGTCGCAAGAAAGTGCGGCCCGGCTAGACAACTTTTGCAGCATGGTGTAAATGGCCAATCAAGGATTCCAATTGATGTCGAGTGCACCATTTCCGAGAATGCCAAGCCTGAATGAGCTCCTGGAGCGCCTGAAACTTGTCCTCAGGAAGGCGGGCTGACTGGCACCCGGAATCTAGTTCAATACCCAACACCACTAAAGACCGAAGTAGGGCTGATACACTTATCAGGGTGAAGGGGAAGACCCACTTGACGACACACCTCCCGAGCAGTGTTGAGATTGCTTGCACACTGCTCAGAATTAGGGGGACCTGCTGTAATAAAATCATCTAAGCAAGTCAGACACCTGATGAGGGTTTACTAAAATCCATTCAACCATATCAGCCACCGAGTTAAAGATGTAGGGAGCAGAACGCAAGCCAAAAGGAAGGGCCAAATCCACATACAATAAGCCGTCTCTCCTGTAAGCCGTCTCTACGTCAAACTTGGCCATCAACACCCCACTGCCGTATTGAGCGACCATGCGGATAACCTGATCAAGGCGAATGTATTGCATAGTGAACTTGTCAGCATTAATGCCGTCATTAACACTGGCTCCCCGAGGAGACGACAGGTCTACAATTAGACGACACTTGCCCGGTTGCCCTTTGTTTGGAATAACTCCAAAACTACTAACGTGCAAACTGGGGAAGGGGGGCGAGGAGAAGGGCCCAGCGACTCTCCCCATAGCTACTTCAGTTGCCAAATACGAATCAACGACCCCGGGATGCTGAATAGCCGAAGCTTTGTTCTTTTTTGCACGCTTCAGTTTCCGAGGGTGGAAATAGCCTAACTTAAACCCTTCGCGGATTCCCTCCAGAACAAAAGAAACTTGACGTTGATTGGGGTGGTCCCTAAGTTCCACAGCAAATTGATCCGCCTGAAGTGGGGTCACAGAGGACACAGCAGGAAGCATCAACGGCGCTAAAATGGGAAGGAACAGGAAAAGCTAGCAATAAGTCAAAAGCGTCCCTAACCCCAGTAAAATACAAAAACAAGCACAGGACTGACCCAAAAGCCAGCATAACCGCCAGTTTAATACACTGTAACAAATGAGCTAATAAAAACGTACAAGCCATAAAAATCCAACCACAAGGAAAAAACAGTAACAGGCTAAAAAATTCTTGGACCAGAAAAACTGATGCCATCTGGGCTCCTACTCATGCAAAAACAGTAATGAAACACAACATGACTGGGACAGAAAATTAATGCCATATGGAATCCTACCACATGCAAACAGTAACAATATTAACAAATAGCTAGGACTAATATTGCCGGGTGCCCCACCCAGTGTCCTTTAAACGGCTGACCAAGTTCATGTGCGGCGAGCTTTGCTGCGGGAATGCCCCTCCACTCCTAGAGATGATGACCGCTGTTTGGTATCCCTGCTGGGACAAGCCTCGGTGTAGCCTGGGCATACGTTGGCTCTGTGATCACCTGAGCAACGGGTGCATTTATGAGCAAACCGATAAAATCCGAACGGAGAAATGCACTGACCTCGATTCCAGGATTTGCGCTTAATGACCGCTGAAACATCGCCATTAGGTTCCGACTGGCCTGTAAAATCCGTGGGACAACTCCGAGTAGCGGCCCTGGCAATGTGGAAATTGTACAACTGAACATTCATGGATGACCAATCTGTGAGTCTGATGGCGGCCGCATGCTCTCTAAATGCCTGGTTGTATGAGAGCCACGCACAACCACTGAACTGCCGATACGTACACAAGATCAGAAGCTTGTACTGAAGAAGCTCCTTCCCGCAGTGGGAAAAATAATCTGTGACTATCATAGAAAAGATAAGGAAAGCCTCTACCCAACTAACAATGTCCTCAATTTTTTGGCGTGGCTTCTTGGAATTTGTCGTCAGGATCGTGCATCCGTCAAACAGCAGTTGGGGTTCCGGCTCGTTCTGCGTGATGTTTATCGATAACAGATCGCTAAGATCCACGTACTTCCCAGCTGTAATTTGGCCTACAATTTTTGCAGGCAAAAAACAGGCCCCACAACGAAGGGTTGTTGCAAAATAGGGAGGGCTGAGGATCCGGCCACGTTGACCGAACTGAGGCCGTGCGTTCCGACGCTAAAAGAGTTCAACACACGCTGCAACGCCAGATCCCGGAGTTGAAAGCGTACTCGCAATTGAATGGACGGCACCGGTCCGGCAAAGGTATTAACGTAAGAAGGCACAATAAACTGATGCATACCTGAGCTTGAAGATGTAAGCGAGCCAGGCTGATTGGTAGAGAAACCCACGCCAGAAGTAAAATGTGCAGTCGTCCGAGAGATCAGATCCGACGTCGGAACGCCGCCATTTCCAGTATTTACGGACCTGTTCTCATTCACCTGGGTCGCGCTCGACAAAGTCTGCGACACGATTCGCGACAGCGAAGCTTTCACCGCTTGAACAATAGCAGCAAGAACCTCCGGAGAGGGTACAGCGGCCAGACCTTGGGTTTGATCCGTAGTTGAAGATCCAGTACTTGCGGCATCGATTGTTGGGAGGGAATCCTGGCTATTTCTTGTCGAGCGAGGCATTATGTAAACCGAGAACACACCACAGCGAAAAACCAAACATACTAACGCGCAAAAACAGGAGCAAAGATCCGTAAAGATCGCTAAAGATCGCTAGTGCCTTAAAGGATGGTGGCGGCATGGCAATTGAGGTAACCATGGCAACTCTGCGAGCGTCAACCACCAGGCACCGTCACACTGATGGAATCAGTGGAATACCTACCTGATACTCAGTTGCGTCTGGGTGGGAGGAGTGGGAGCAAAGATCCGCAAAGATCGCTAATGCTTGACAAGGATCCGCAAAGATCGCCAATACTTGTGTGATCCGCAAAGATCAGCAAACTGAGCTGCAAGCACGTGCAAGAGGCGAAACACCTAGCCGCCCCTTAAATATCCCAAAGCCACCCCGCATGAAGTATACTCGCAAGTAGCACCACCACTGACCCAACTTAATGTCTCGAGTTTAACCTAGCCTAAATTGCATTTAGCCCCAATAAAGGTTTTCCAGAAACCTTAGCACACCTGCATTTTAATACATGGAAATAAGGTAGGAATTGAACCCAATTTTCTATCAAACATTACATTTGACAAATCCAATCATATTTAACACAGATTTTTCAATTGTTTGGCAATTTCACACTTATTTGATTCACCGTGAGATTTGGCAGGTCTGGTATATATAAACTTATGGACTTTCATGTCATTGGAAGGTACAGGGATGCTTGTCATCTTGTTTAGGGGTGTCAATTAAAAATTTTGGTGTCACTTAGGGCTTTGAGGATATTTTTAGCCATCAAGGTGTATCCTGTTGGTGGTTACTCTCATTACTGGAGATCAAAGAAAGTCTTTATCATTATTATAGTCACTATGACTATTGTTCATCTGTCTTGTCTAGCAGGTTGATTTCATTTATGAGTTTAATTCAAAATTTCTGATGAGCATCCCCATACCTTTAATATGAGGCACAGTAAATGTGATATAAAATTTTATATTACTGTAATAATTATTTATTGGACAGTTTAAAACTCACAAGTTGGTTATTGACTTTTATAGATTGGGTGGCTCCTAAAGGAGCCGTTTTTGTTTGTGTGTAATTGACTGAAGTTTACTCAGACCTTGGCAGGGTATCTGAGGACAACAGAGCATTTATTATGTCTTGTTTTCTTGTTCTTGTGTTAACTTTATTCCCTGTTCGCTGTTCAAGCAGGGCAATGAGGTCAGCAACAGTTTTCTTTTTTAAAGTGGTTTCACTCATTGCTGTTGTGGTTACAACTTGGTGTTACGGAGCACGAATATATGCTAATTAGTATAGCACGAATATATGCTAATTAGTACATATGAGCACGAATATATGCTAATTGGTATATATGCGATGAATATAGTAATAGGGTTCATGGTTTCATAGGTTTCATGGTTTCATGGTTTCATAGGTTTCACGGTTTCGTGGTTTCGTGGTTTCGTGGTTTCATGGTTTCATAAGTTTCATGGTTTCATGGTTTCATAGGTTTCATAGGTTTCATGGTTTCATGGGTTTCGTGGTTTCATGGTTTCGTGGTTTCATCGGTCTCATGGTTTCATGGTTTTATAGGTTTCATGGTTTCATAGGTTTCATGGTTTCGTGGTTTCTTGGTTTCATCGGTTTCATGGTTTCATGGGTTTCGTGGTTTCATGAGTTTCATGGTTTCATGGGTTTCATAGGTTTCATAGGTTTCATGGTTTCATGGGTTTCGTGGTTTCATAGGTTTCATGGGTTTCGTGGTTTCATGGGTTTCGTGGTTTCATGGTTTCCTGGGTTTCGTGGTTTCATGGGTTTCATAGGTTTCATGGTTTCATAGGTTTCATGGTTTCATGGTTTCATGGGTTTCGTGGTTTCATGGGTTTCGTGGTTTCATGGATTTCATGGTTTCATGGTTTCATAGGTTTCATGGTTTCATAGGTTTCATGGGTTTCGTGGCTTCATAGGTTTCATGGTTTCATGGGTTTCGTGGTTTCATGGGTTTCGTGGTTTCATGGTTTCATAGGTTTCATGGTTTCATGGTTTCGTGGTTTCATGGGTTTCGTGGTTTCATGGGTTTCGTGGTTTCATGGGTTTCATGGTTTCATGGGTTTCGTGGTTTCGTGGTTTCATGGGTTTCGTGGTTTCATGGGTTTCATGGTTTCATGGTTTCATGGTTTCGTGGTTTCATGGGTTTCGTGGTTTCATGGTTTCATGGTTTCATGGTTTCATGGATTCATGAAACCATGAAACCATGAAACCATGAAACCCATGAAACCACGAAACCCATGAAACCACGAAACCTATGAAACCATGAAACCACGAAACCCATGAAACCTATGAAACCATGAAACCTATGAAACCATGAAACCATGAAACCTATGAAACCATGAAACTCATGAAACTCATGAAACCATGAAACTCATGAAACTCATGAAACCATGAAACCTATGAAACCATGAAACCCATGAAACCATGAAACCATGAAACCTATGAAACCATGAAACCATGAAACCATGAAACCATGAAACCCATGAAACTCATGAAACCCATGAAACTCATGAAACTATGAAACCCATGAAACCACGAAACCCATGAAACCATGAAACCCATGAAACCACGAAACCCATGAAACCAGGAAACCTATGAAACCATGAAACTCATGAAACCATGAAACCTATGAAACCATGAAACCATGAAACCCATGAAACCATGAAACCCATGAAACCATGAAACCATGAAACCTATGAAACCATGAAACCCATGAAACTATGAAACCCATGAAACCACGAAACCCATGAAACCACGAAACCCATGAAACCACGAAACCCATGAAACCACGAAACCCATGAAACCAGGAAACCCAGGAAACCTATGAAACCATGAAACCATGAAACCATGTAGTTGGCAAGTTGAAAAATGGCTGGCTGTGACATCCAGGCTGCTTGTGCCAGTCAGGACTCATTTTTCTTGCAATGGGAGGGCTGTCGTAATGGTGGCAGTTCTTGGACATGTCACATCTGTAGACATATAAAAAAAATGTACAAGCCCAGCCATTATAATCGTCTAAATCTTGCAATGGACATCTAGTCATGACCTTCATACACAATGGGCATTTAAAGTTCCCCAGCGATCAAATTTAAAAAAAAAAAAAATTATAAAATTTGATCACCAGGGCACTTTAAGCATAGAGCTTTTGGGGTCACGAAAAGAAGAAACATTACCTGTTGTTCTTGTAAATTGCACACCAAATACAACTGTTGTCAGAAGTGGCTCCTTTCATTCCCATCGCTATTAGAAGGAACTGTCAAAAAAATATTAATGGTCATTAATTCCCTGAGTAAAATTTGGAAAACATTTTCACCTCTTTTTTGTTAATTCAGACTTGCATGACAAGTATAAAGATACACTCTTTTTTAGTAAGAATTTTTCCTATAAGAATGCAGTATCAACCCAAGGCCCAGATTTAGTCTGTTACGGGTTGCAAACCAAGGCCACCGTAAGTAGAAAGGAACTCGTGCGAATAAGTAGGATTTAAATGCC
The DNA here is from genome assembly GCA_022457155.1 of Cladopsammia gracilis. Lineage (NCBI taxonomy): Eukaryota > Metazoa > Cnidaria > Anthozoa > Scleractinia > Dendrophylliidae > Cladopsammia > Cladopsammia gracilis. Next base: position 129,132 of record JAJGOT010000002.1, read on the forward strand.
AACGACTAAGTAAGTCCGCACCGCGGTTAGCTAAACTAGAAAGATGACAGGCACGTATCTCGAACTCGTGAGTAGCTGCAAGAAACCAAATTTCCCGCAGGCAAGCAGCCAACAATTTATCACAAACACGCCCAGAGTTCAATAGATGTGACAACAGAGAGGTTGTCGCAGTAGACCACGATTCGCAAATCACGCCAGCGATGGTTGTCGATGGCCCCACAACCGCAAAGCCACGACGATAGCTAAGGCCTCGAGAAGATGAATGGTTGGGAACCGAAGAAGAACGTCTTGTGGAAAAACGGCGTGGAAATACTGAGTATCCGACATGCCACCGCAGCCCGTTAAGCAAGCGTCGGTGGAAAAAGTTCCGTCTGGAGCTGTCAAAAAAATATTAATGGTCATCATTAATTCCCTGAGTAAAATTTGGAAAACATTTTCACCTCTTTTTTGTTAATTCAGACTTGCATGACAAGTATAAAGATACACTCTTTTTTAGTAAGAATTTTTCCTATAAGAATGCAGTATCAACCCAAGGCCCAGATTTAGTCAAGAAATTTCTTTGCAATGACGATTTGTTCAAACATAAGCAAGCAAAAAATAAAATCCCATGTTGTTTCATTTATAAGTAAAAAAAAATAAGTGTGGCAATGATAATTTAATATTATTACATGCACTGTTATAGCTGAAACAAGTCTCACCTTGTAGTCTTCTCCAAGGTAAAACTCTAGCTTAATCTCCTTTCCGTCAATGGTCATGTGGGGGTCATCTATCAGGGTGTTGACATCACTGATAACATTTGAAAGTGAGGACTTCAGGGTCTCATATTCCTCATTACCCTTTACCACTGCTATAGTGTGGTTACCTATAGGTTAGAGTGATGGTTAAATATATTAATTTTGATTGAGTAATTCTAGACCATTGTAATATTTTTATTGCTGTTTTTGAATAAAATAAATATTATAGACATTGTAGGAAACTTAAATTTTATAGGACTTGATTCCAATTTGTATGAGTCACTCTAAAGAAAATGTTGGAAACTTGAATTTAATAAGACTTTCCACTTGTAAGAGTCACTCTCAATTTTATTTATAATACAATGTTATGTACGAATCACCTTCATCTTATTCTGAGTTATCTACATTTTTCTTACCTGAACTTGACAGACAGCGTTGTCTATCCTCCAGTAATGGAAATGAACAAACAGATTGCTGCTATGGGACATTTTTGCCCCATCTCCTGAAATCTTTATCTTGAAAACTTGATCATTGCTGTTCTTGAGCTGCAAGAAAATACAAAGACAACAAACTTTAGACTTAGTAAAAATATGGGAATTGATTTAATTTTGTAAAACAAGTTATGTGAAATTCTGTATTTCATTTGAAAACAAGGATGTGTGTTAGCAAAATGCAGAAAATTAACATGATGTGGGGTTATTTTTAAGTTCAATGTGTGGGCTATCTAGAGGAAATGATAGGATTACTCACATGTTCTCGAATTTTTCTCTCAAGGAGACTCTTGAAAGGTAATTCAGCACCTGGGGCTGTTCCCGGAGTTCGTTTGACATCCCACTTGCCGTCCATGGACTTTGTGCAGCTTTCTACAAGGTGAGTTCTTGGTAGGGACTTGTCAACCTGAGTAAGCTCGCGATATCCCTCAAGAGAGATTGAGAAGCGGTCCATTATGTAAAGGATTGTCTTCACTTTCTCTTTTTCTTCTTAATTCTCCTATAAACAATAATCTACCCCAGCACTTAAAGAACAACAACACTTTGGTTCTGTTTGGCACAATGAGAGGTTTATTGAGTGAAATGACAACAGCTAAGAACGCTAAATAACGAAATCACTCCACAGAAAACCTCTCGACCCGAAAGCGGGTGGGTTGGGGGGGTAAAAATTACAATATCACGTATTACAGAGGACGGAGTATCTAGTAACGAGATCACACGTATAATGATCGACTCTGGCATTACATCACTATTTATATGCTGTGGCTAATCATTAACTGGAATATGATATACATAGATCACAATAACAATACATAATATTGATGGGCATTGAATTAAACATTTTAAGCAAGCTCAAAATAAACCAATTCTCCTATAAACAATCTACCCCAGCACTCAAAGAACAACAACACTTTGGTTCTGTTTGAAACAATGAGAGGTTTATTGAGTGAAATGACAACAGCTAAGAACGCTAAATAACGAAATCACTCCACAGAAAACCTCTCGACCCGAAAGCGGGTGGGTTGGGAGGGTAAAAATTACAATATCACGTATTACAGAGGACGGAGTATCTATTAACGAGATCACATGTAGAATGATCGACTCCGGCGTTACATCACTATTTATATGCTGCGGCTAATCATTAACTGGAATATGATATACATAGATCACAATAACAATACATAATATTGATGGGCGTCGAATTAAACATTTTAAGCAAGCTCAAAATAAACCAATTCTCCTATAAACAATAATCTACCCCAGCACTCAAAGAACAACAACACTTTGGTTCTGTTTGGCACAATGAGAGGTTTATTGAGTGAAATGACAACAGCTAAGAACGCTAAATAACGAAATCACTCCACAGAAAACCTCTCGACCCGCCAAACCAAAACAAAGGTGGTTGTTCTAGGAGGCGAGCGCGCGAACCATGTCGCGTGCAACACACAATTTTGCATCATCAGAGAATTCGAGGTAACATTTGTAGGCATCTGAGGCCCAGTCGCCATATATTTGAATAAGCCCTCCCGGAACACCGTTGCGGAAGGCCCATGTAGCCCCTCCTCTCCAAAAGGAGTGACCCCTGAACTGAGAAGGGTTAGAAACACCGATTCGTGCGAGACGATCCCTAAAAACCGAAACAAACTGTGTCTTTGTAACGGCGGTATATGAACCAGAATGTCGCGCCGTGAAGAAGGAAAGCACCGCCGCAGGCGCCGGTAAACATGAGCACATGTGAAGGTAAGCACGAATCGGACACAAAAACGGATCAGAAATGCTAAGTAATGGAAGAGTGAGAGGCCGTGCGCCGGACTGATTGGTTTTTGACCACTTGAGGGTGACCAACAATCTGAAGCTAGTCACGACAATGTCGCCCCGGCATAACTGCTTGGTCGCTCGAAAGTTTTTGAGGACACCGGGACAATATTTGAAATACGCGCGAAAAGAAAAGAGGCAAAAAGTAATGCGCACGAAAAAACAGACTCCTCGACCGAACCATAAGAAGAGCACTGCACTAACGCGCGGAGTAATGCCGGCGCGACAGGCGGTGCACGCGAAGGCGCGTGCTTAACGATACAATCAAGTCCACGGAGAGTCAACTTTAGTTCGGGTGCCTCATAGAAAGGGAAATCGAAACCCGTGGAAACGTGAAGTACTCGACACCGCTGAGGTAATTACGCACCAACTGATTGGTCGACTGAGAAATTGACAATACAAGCAAATCGTATCTAAAGACGCTGGTAGCGGAGTAAAGCCGAAATGAAAACAAAAATAAAGATAGGCTCTCCACTGTGTCCTGTGATTCTTGTGTGTGCCCTCTGCATAAGCTGCTCGGCGAGTCCTCTTTAAATCCTTTATTAACGCAGATAACGAGGGATCTAAGAAAAAAGAATAACAAAGAGAAAAACCATTAAAAATTTTCCGAAACCTGAAACAAATCCGGGGAAACTGTTACGGGTTGCAAACCAAGGCCACCGTAAGTAGAAAGGAACTTGTGCGAATAAGTAGGATTTAAATGCCAACGACTAAGTAAGTCCGCACCGCGGTTAGCTAAACTAGAAAGATGACAGGCACGTATCTCGAACTCGTGAGTAGCTGCAAGAAACCAAATTTCCCGCAGGCAAGCAGCCAACAATTTATCACAAACACGCCCAGAGTTCAATAGATGTGACAACAGAGAGGTTGTCGCAGTAGACCACGATTCGCAAATCACGCCAGCAATGGTTGTCGATGGCCCCACAACCGCAAAGCCACGACGATAGCTAAGGCCTCGAGAAGATGAATGGTTGGGAACCGAAGAAGAACGTCTTGTGGAAAAACGGCGTGGAAATACTGAGTATCCGACATGCCACCGCAGCCCGTTAAGCAAGCGTCGGTGGAAAAAGTTCCGTCTGGAGCTGACCACAACTGTGTAGGGATAAGCGAAACTCCGTTATATACACTAACAAAGCGAAGCCACCAATGGATGTCTTTCCGAAATTCGGCAGCGAGCTTAACGCGATGATGATTACGTCGCAAGGAACGTAGGGTGTCTAAGATCTGCGTCATAAACAAACGACCGGGACGAACGCATTTAGAAACAAAAGGCAATTTTCCGATTAAAGACTGTACCTCGGTTTTAGTGGCAGACTTCTTAGAAAGCCACATAGGCAACAGGTCGTCTTGTAAGTGAGTTAAACGATCGGAGGTGATGGACATCGTGAAGGCGACCATATCAAAAAGCACACCGAGACAAGTCATCTGAGTAGATGGAGGACAAGCCTTGTGCGAAGATTCCTGAAGCCCTAAAGCATCTAGCAAAGCACCACAATGTGCGTAGTGCGCGAACGCCGTCGAAGGGGCTGAAATCCCCATGAAGTCGTCCAAATACCTTAAAACGTCACAGCCGGACTGAGAAAGCATAAAACAAACCGCATTTGTGACACGTTGACAGGCCATGGCAGCGGAACGAAGACCCATAGGTAAACGTACATCGAAATAAAGATGATCACGCCACAAGTACCCTAGCAAAGGATAATCGTAAGGATCAACCAGTAACTGACGATATGCGCGTTTTAGGTCGCGTTTGTATAACAGACAACTGGACCCAAACTGAGCAATGCGCTCCGCAATGTCATCCACCGTTGGATAACGAAGGGTGACTGTTTGACCTAAATAAACGCCCTTAGAAATTCCGTCATTAATGGACGAACGCGCCGGTCAGTTGAGATCGTCAGAGTCAGGTTTAGGCACTGAATTTAGAGGAGACACGGCCATGTGTCCCGCAGAAAAGGGTTTCCGTGCAAATGGTCCACAAACGGAACCGAACGTAAGCTCAGTTGACAGGTAACTGTCAACAGCGGATGGAAAATCAATAGCGCCCTTATGGTTACGAAACTCTCGACACGAAAGGACACCAGGACGGCTATAGTCAAAACCGATCGGCCAGCCGAATTCTAAAAATTGCACACTGCCTGATCCGAATATCCCGATAAAAGCGAGCGCCACAAAGAAAGATTTAACGACGTAGGAACTGCAACGCGTGCACCTAAAAAATTGGGGACCCCTAGGGAGAACACGGTGTCGTGCAACTCCACGAAAGACTGTGTAGCAAAAACATCAGAAACCGAAACGTCTAACGACGATCTAAAACTAACTGCATTACTATCCTCCAGAGCAACAGAAGTGTGCTCAGGAGGTGACAAAAAAGGAACAGAGGTTATGGGTGTAAGCCCATCGATAGGAATGTCATGTGGTTTGGAGGGTGTGTCCAGCTCACAAACCAAGGGAACTAAAAATTCTGTCAAGTTATTAGAACTAAAGTCTTGAATAAATGATTCATGGACGGAAGAGTCTAAGTCTTGAAAGGACGTATCGTGTATGTCAAGTCTAGAATCCTGAATAACGTTTTGCACATTAATACTAGAATCGTTAATAAAGTCTTGCGCGGAACCAACATCAGAGACGAAATCAGCAATGTCTAGTTCAGAAAAGTCTTGACAAGGCAGAAGAGTACATTCTTCGGAAACAGAGAGCTGTCAGGCGGATGCATCCATAGCAGTAGCTGCTTTTGACGTCTCACCCGCCGAAGGACAATCCTTTGAATACTCCGTGTGGCACGCCGACACGCACGAATCCACCCAACAACGAGCACAGATATGCTGGAACCATTTGCGTTCCCCGCGAAGAGTACTGTAGTGGTCCTTCGTAAACTTGCACACTCCGTGCTGGTAATCTCGGCAGAAGAAAACAGCCGCAGAAGAATCCGAGCGAGTAGACCCTGCCTTCGATGACTTGCTTGATGACTGTAGGATTCTGTTCTCAAGATACGAAAAAGAGTCTCCTTAGCGCGCTCGGCGGCACTTGATCTCGAACAGCGCAGCAGCGTGGAGTTCGCGAACCGAAGGCCAGGTGAATTGTGTTGCCAAATACATTAGCGAAGCGAAGTGGTCGATTCTCGCGCGAAGTTCTGCGGGTGAAAGGTCTGGCCTTTGAAGGATCGCGGCATAGCCGCCGGCGAACTCAGCAAGGGATAACTCATCATAGTTTTTCTCTTTCAAGATATATGACAAGCTAAGATGACTATGCGGCCAAAGCTGGGGTGTGACGACTCGACTCGTAATCTTACTCGCCTTCCTCGATTTCAAGGAGTTGCACCTACCTCTACTTTTCCTGGAGGCTCACTTGTCCTCGTCATCGCATTCGTCAGAGCTGCTATTATCCAAGTGTGAGAGGTACTTATCCACCTGCTCCGTGAGTGAAGACTTTACACGCAAGTCGTGAAGTGTGGGTGGCAGTCGCGTTTGGCCATGTTGCGAACTAGGTGGGGCAAGGCGTTTCTCCAGCTCATTGTTACGTGCACGCAAACCTTCCCGCCCACGCCGCATCTGTTCCATTCTTGTGTTAAACTCGAGGGAAGCATTTGCAGCCTTTGCACTTTCCAATTGTTGCTGTTGTTCCGTAAAATCAGAGGAAATCGGCTCGTCCCGTTTGAGTGGCGAGTCTAGGACTGGTCTGTTCTGCCCTGGGCGCCCTCCCTCAGATTGCGCAGGCGAAAACCCAAAGGCTGGAAATTGCACTGCTTTCCCAGTGTGAAGCACCGCGTAATCCGTACGTTCACGGGGGCGAAGACCATAAGATGATTGAGCCATGTTAAAAGTATAACAATTAAAAATTACAATATCACGTATTACAGAGGACGGAGTATCTAGTAACGAGATCACACGTAGAATGATCGACTCTGGCGTTACATCACTATTTATATGCTGCGGCTAATCATTAACTGGAATATGATATACATAGATCACAATAACAATACATAATATTGATGGGCGTCGAATTAAACATTTTAAGCAAGCTCAAAATAAACCCATCAAGTCTTTCATAGCTGTTGTTTGCTTTGTCTGTTAGGGCAAAAAAAGAGTTAAGGTAATGTAATATCCTTCAAACATTGCGTCTCACAACTTTTTCTGAAAGGTCTTGAAACTATTAGCTTCAAATTTCAGAAGCTGACCATGAATTTCATAGGCAAAGTTGATAAGCAGAAAACTTGTGTGATGCAGTGTTTGATAGATCGGGGATGTAGATTCCGTTTTTAACTGGCGGGAATATAGAACTGACAGACGGGTAAAAAATAGAAAAATGTAGTCCCTTTTAAAGTTGCACTAGGCTTTAACAGCCGGAAAAATGAAGTTCACAGCTGGGTAATTTCCTTGCTCCTGGCTATTATCTACATCCTTGATACATGTACATATCTTTGTTAACTGTAGCCAAATTCTGAATCAGATCTACAGACCTTTAATTTCCACCGAAATGATTTGTACTGATTTGTATCCACTTTCCTGCTCGATTCATACCCAATACTTTTTTTTATGAAATCATACTTAGATACGCAAAAGTAGTTGAGTCATAATATGAACCATGACTCAACCAAACTCACCTGATATGTTGCCGAAGCATACCCAAATTGCACAATTAGGTATATGAATCATGAAGTTCAAACATAAGTGTGAACTAATAACATCAAAACAACATGCCATGTACATGTATTACTTATTACCTTGATTTTTGTCACATTTAGGTTTATATTAACCTCTTGACCGGTTGCACCTTCCATTGTGAGAGACGGGAACAAGCCCGTAGGTTTCGGCAAACCACAGTGCTTTCTTTGCTTTTTCTCTCCAAAGAGAATCATGATCAAATAAATTATTAATTTGATCTGAAATAGGACATGGTTTTCTGTGTGTAGATCCATGCGGCCACCACCACCCTAGGGGTGTTCTGATATAATTTTGGAGCTAACAAGTTTGAATGCATCTATTATAGTAGTAGTGGAGGGAAGTTGTTAAAATATCAAGAGAACTTGTCTTGGGTGATCATACCGTTTAATTCTCATGACCTTAGGAAGCAGCTGCTTTCGCCCCCTTTCGAGTTCGCACCGTCGACTTCGAACCCACTTTTTTCGAGTTTGCCCCAAGTTTTTGAATTTGGTACTTTTTAGGCCGCCTGGTATAGTTTTTACTGTTTTTTAGGAATACTGTAAGTCATTAAAGCATTGGATAATATTGGGGTCAAACATTGGTTAAACTGGGGGTGAACTCGAAAAAGGTGGGTGCGAACTCGATTGGGAGTGAAACCGGTAGCATTCGATATTACTGATGGCTTAAGCATTGATATTAGAAGGAGAAATTTGATGCCTATCACTCTTAGGGTTCAAAGGGTTAAATTCATTCATTCAGTTAATAAAGAAATTGTTTCAGACTAGAAACAAAATGAATGCAGGCAAAATTATGCATAATAAATGACCTCATTTCCTTCAGATGTCGCTGTCGTTGTCGCTGCCCGACTTCTTCAGTGCCCGACTTCTTCGGTGCTTTTGCCTTGATGGCCATTCTTTTCATGGACACTTCTCAGCTGGGCCATAGCCTCATAAAGCTGCGATGCGTTATCTTAAAGAAAAAAAATGCGATATTGTTGATATTGATATTTCTTGCGGCTGGGTAAAATAAACATTGTTAAACTTTTCTTCAGAAAAGCACTAATTCAACAAATTTAACCGCACTCGAAAACAAATAAAATATGTTAGACTTACCGACTGCGTTAATTGTAGCCGATGTCTTTCTGTGTTTTTCAAAGTTTTTTCATTGATCATCATTTTTAATTTTTTTTTTTCATTTTTCATCGATCAGCTTAAATCAGTACGTAACGCATCTTAATTTAACTTACACTCGTATTACACTCGTGGAGTGATCTATTGAACTGTTTTCAAGATTTTTTATGCAACTGTTTCTTATGGAACGATGTGGCCGAATTCTATTTGACCATGGAACGATCTGACCCCATACCGGCGATTTATTTAAGGAGAATTACTTTCTTACCTTCCAGTTCATGTCGTAACTCTTGATTTTCACTAATCAAGTGTTCCTTTTCCTTTAACAGCTCGTGGATAATCTCTCCAGGCCCTTGGATCAACTCGTCTGGATGAAGAGCAACTTTACACCAATAACTCGATCATTCCGCTCGGCGAGCTGCATTGTTTTTGATGTTACGAACTTTTTTCACAATGTAATCTACTCTTCTGTAGACGGCTTTCCCAACTCGAGAGCGAACAGGCGACGATAGTTTGTACCCGAGCTTAACCAAGCTTTCTTGGAGATTATCGAACACTTGGCTGGGACTTTGAAGCTTCCTCCATTGCCAAAGGGCCTCTCCATTCAGTTGAAGATGGAACATTGGGTTGCAGCTACCCATCAACGGTGCAGAAATGTTTAAGAAAGCAGGATTGATCGGGGATTCAACGAGCTCTGAAGAGAGCTCCTGATCAATACGCTGCATTTCTTGCACGGAACACATGACTCTTATTCTTAGATTGTATTGATGCTTTCGTCACAACAGCGAAAGAAGAGGGTTTTAGATTTAGATTACTTCGGAAGCTAATCTATTCGTTTTGAGGGAACAATAGTTGCAACAATCACACCAATAAGAGGGCTTTTGTCAACGGTTACGCATCTGAAACATTATGTAAATGAAACTTTGCCTTTTTTGTATGTTCAATGAACTTCCATCCAGAGATTGAGTTCGATTACCGGACGTCCTATTTTATTTGATTGCGCCGTATTTGTGAAGTTGTGTTTTCTTTCGTTTATGATGTAGAAACACAGTTGAAGCCTTTGTGAACGGACACCCTCGGACGGCAGCAGTAATGTTCGAAATTAGAGCTGGCCGCTTACGAGAATGCGCACTGGGGAGATGAGTAAACTGCTGGTTTTGTCGTCCCCCCAGATTTCGATAGCCAAATAATTGAAGATGGGAGGTCCATGATCGAAGGTGGAGGCGCGACGATTTCAGCGCAAAAAATAGAGGGACTGTTAATGGTCTATTTTTTTAATATAGCGTTTATATGAACTAGAGTTTCAAACGCGGCTCTGTCAAGGCGGCCGTAAGTAGAGCTGTCCACTTACGACAGCGTTGACTGGTGTCTTTAGTTTTTACAAGGTACTTCTGCAGTTCATCTGGAAAATGCAAATCTTGCAATGTTTCGGAATGGGCAATATAAACAAAGGATTTCTTCGAGTTTATAAAGCATTGTCTGCTTACCACCTTTTCATTTCAATGGTTAATCTCGGCGGCGTATGTCCTATTGTTTGCGGAGGCGGAGCTTGCATGCATTAAATTTTTCGCGGGAGATTTGAGGATGGCTCGTTGTATTGTTATGCGAGTCTCTGAGTAATAACGTTAGAAAGTTGGATTTTGCGACCAGTTTGAAAGGTCATTTTCCTTTAAAACTTGACAGAGAGCTTCTACAAACATCAAACATTCAAAGCCATATGGTAACTTTTAGAACAAGCATCTTGGCGAAGAAAAATTCAGCCTCAAATGAAAAAAACTTGAAATAGCCCACATTCAAGCAAAATTTGCGACCCGTTCCTCTTTTGGTAAAATCTCGGAAATAGTCTCATTTTTCCCATCGATGTCTCATCTACAAAAGCCATATGGTAACAATTTCAAAACTAAGGTATTAAATTCGTAAACTCGCAAAACGCACGTGCTGTTGGCCACTTTCAGGTCATTTTCTTTGTTATTTGACCTTGTTTCATCTGAATGATTTTGAATTTTCGCGCGGACGACGTGTAAAAAGTCCCGGATGTGTCATGGCATTCTGGGCGATGGTTTGTTGAATGTAAAACAGGCTGTAACTTCCTCAGTAAACCTTCGATATTAGGAAGGCCTGGATGATATGTAACTGTAAAAGGGATCCTGTTGTTGTTTTCTTTTGGTTTTTCCCTTAAAGTCTCATTCCTTGGTATGCGTCTCGCCCTATCAACTTGTTGCTCAACAAAATTAATCTGTTTGCGGAAAATAAAAAGGATGACGTTCTTAACCAGCATTTTCATAGCCAAGGACATTCAGGATTGGAACACACGAGCGTTCAATGATATACTGGGTCAAATGTGAGAGGGAGCTGCGTGACAAGGAAGGACAATGGATGTACAGATTAGGGACTTTGATACCGAATGGGCTTAATGACAATGATGGTTTTTATGCTCAAAACAGGAAGACACGTATAAGCGTGAGCGCACGCGTATGAATAGTTTTTGTCGCTTTTTTGTAATGCAACGCAATATGTTTCCGTTACAGTTTCAAAATAACAGTCAGTTGTTTTGGTACGCACGCGTTTCCTTGACATCGGACGCCTCAGCAATTTTGAATTGTAATACGTTAACGGTGTTTTAGTCACCCTGAAGAAGACCACTGAATGTGGTCAAAATATAGGTGTCAGACAAAAAAGTATTGGTTCGTCTTCATCTGTGACAAATTTATATTATTTTTATGAAAGACTGGATAAGTGGATGCTTGTGACAAGTTTATATATATATATTACACATAATTTTTAGGGTGACACAACTTACCATCTAAGAAAAGCAAAAACTATCAAGAAGAACTCAACATACAATTTCAACAAAACTGAACATGTAGTTGCGGGCGAGCGTTAGCGAGGCACCACACTATTCTTGGCAATAGGGGAAAAAATCCAAAATTTTGTCGGATGTAAGATGGGGTGCATGCGCAGTGGCTTATTGTCACTGTCGCCTAGCAACATCTGTCATTTTGCTTTGCAACGCAATCAATCAACTGTGACAACGAACGCGACAACTGTCTAAAACGACAATCCACGTGAGAATCTGTCACGCCGTCAGACGCTTTCACTTTCGAGGTGCAGTAGTAGGTACGTATATTCTAAATGTTTGCTGAATGTCTTCATTTGCTTGTGAATTTTTTTTTTAATTTTTAATAAATCTTTATTCATAACAAACATAACAAGCAAAGGAAAAGTAAAAAACACAGCAGAGTTATGAAAAAAAATTAATTACACCACAGTTGTGAGGTTAATATATGTAAATTGAATATAACACATAGTAGTTAGCTTGGGAAAAAAACTAAGTTAACAATAAAGAAAATCACTATACCTACACAGGAGGAGTAGAAGGAGCGCTTTGTAGTATGTTACGAAAGTTACTAGTTCATTATACGTTCGACTTTGTACTTAAAATAAATTTTGTTTGTAAATTCCGACAAAATAGGTCTATTGTTATTTAATTTTCTAGAATATAAGTAATATTTCATGAAAAGGAGGGTGTCATTTAATTTTCTCACGAGCCTTTGGTCCATTGAGTCTTTAAAGGTTCCAAAGAGCATTTCTTTGGTGTTTGGATTAAGAGAGGTACCATTACTTTAGTTAAACCAGCCAACGACTTCCTCTACGAAAGTTTTTGTTGTCCTGCAACTAATAAAGGTATGATTTATGGAGTCAGATTCACCACAATATATACAGACATCGTCTGTATTAATCCCATATTTAAATATTTCTCTCTTTGTGACGACAATTCTATGAATTAATTTATATTGAAATTCTTTTAGTTTCATTTTTTTACACACATTGGAATTGACTGCTCTGAAGACATCAGTCCATTCTTCTTTGTCAACCAACAAATCTTTACTCCATTTTTCCGGGCCAGTGTGAGGAAGCTGATGTTTTTTATCTAAAAATAAGCGATAGTAATCCCTTGTCTTCAATTTTTCCAGGTCAATTTGAATATTTTGGTTGAGTGAAAAAAGGGCTGAAACTTCTCCGTGGTTTTGTATCGGGCTCTGCTTCATGTTTTGTGCCTTATCTTTTAAATACCTCGGGATGACAAAGGTGAAACACTTAAAGGATAAGTAATGTCCTGCAATCCTCTGTTGGGGTGTAGAGGATTCACAGTTTCTGCTAAGGAGACTGATCCAGGATCATCATTGAGAAGATCTGCCAAGAATGAAAATGGACTATCAAAACAACCACTTCCACGCTGAAGGTGTTTTGACGCATCGCATTCAGATCGTGCCAATGGAACTGATGCGTCAGAGTGGACAAGTGTGCCACCATACGAAACAACATTCTGAGAACCCGCTGGACTTTGTTTGTTTAAAGTGGAAAGAGTAGAACTAGAAAATGGCACATTCTGCATGTCATGTTGTTGCATGCTTACATGTGGCTGCTGGGAAGTATTTAACCCAAAGACATTTTGACAGTTAACAACAGTTTCAGTAGTTGGCATTGGCCCCTTGAATCGCTTGCGGGGATTGCTGATCTTGCTTGCCTCCCATGTTAATCGATGTGATATTCAGTCTAGTGCTTCTGTTATAAACATCAAGATACTTTGCTTAGAAGGCCTTGTTTTTCAGAGACGGCTACAGCGTGAGAACAAATGCCAAGAGATTTGAAGCCTGGGCAGGAGCATTTAACCACAGTATTGGCACTGCCATTACATTTAACGGTGTGGAAGTTGTCACTACTTTCACTAACCACTAAAAATGTACCCTCAGCTACTTGCTTGCCTGTGAAACAAGGAGCAGGTTGGACTGCTCCTGGGGAGGTAACAATCTTGACAGCCTTCTCCCATATGTTGCTCAAAACGACGTCATCTAGAGGACTTTGCAGAATTTCCCATGAAGCTGATAACGGTCCTGAAGAGGTGATATTTCTGATAGTGCTTCTCTCCCCCTGCATCACTTCAGCGATGATCATTCCTCTCAGCTTCCTGACATATGTTTCTCTCTGCTTCACTGTCATCTTGAACCACTGATCTGTGGTGAGAGCTAGGTGAGTGTATTTCATTGTGTACTCTCCTCGTCCCATTATGGCCTTCACGAACTCGTCGTCGTAATCTGTCCGGAGCTGTTTCATATCTTACACGAATTTTGGAAGAGATACTTCCTTGTTGTTCTCTTTGTGTTTGATGACATGATTATTACTCTCTGAGCTGTGCGTGTAGAATCTCTTAGGAGGATAACCTAGCCCAGCGGATGTTCGTACATTGGCAAGCATCGTTTCTTTGACCATTGAAGTTGTTGTGTCAAACCAACGGACAAAGGTGGGGCACTTCTTCTCCCAATCCTGTCGCACAGATCCATAAAGGGTGTCAAACATTTCAGGCGAGTCAGCATCGACCATTCCTTCATTGTATATCCCGTCTCCAGTGTGGTAGCCAAAAATCTGGTTTGTGATTTTGCTCCTGTCAGACTCTTCCAGGACTTTCAGATGTTCTTTTACATTGTTTCTGAAATGGCTCATACATCGCATCCTCACAGCAGATGGAAATCCCTCTGAGAAGGACTGTTCAAGGGCCTTCTCTCCATCAGTTCTAAATGCCCTCAATTCGTCTTTAAGACCTGGACAATTTTTTTGGATACAATAAACAAAATCAGCGTAGACGTCTTTGGTCAGGTTTTGACTAATAAGAATGGGGCCAATACAGATTGGGTGTTTACCAGTTCGTTTAGACACTAACAGGAGATCTTGATAAGTAACTGGTGTTACACTGTACTTTCCGATGTTAAAGGTAGGATCTACTGTTACCACAATTGATACCAATTCTGACGTGCAGTAGGCTTTCAAATTCTGAAACTGTGTGGTCGTTCCTAATACCAGAAATAACGGGTTAGGATGTGTTTGAATGCTTCTAATGAAGGTATTTTGGGAATCGCTCCATCTCTCTTCGTTTGCCATTGTTAAGAGACTCCCTAGGATGTCGTTAGATTGTGATTGCTGGGGGAAGCCAGTGCTCGTCTGCTTCATGTTGTACGCTTGTTAAGTCGTGAATACGACTTATCGCGGTTACTGGAAAAAGTCACTCGCTCATCGTAAACTTTATATTAAATTTATATTAAATTGTTGATATGTTACACTTCGGTAATAGCATACATGGAGTACACGAGAGTAAACCACGTCCACCATTAGGATCGTTGTGTTTACGAATGTTCGATGAGATGAAACGTCGGTTTAGAAAAACGTTGGGGTTATTTTACTTGTTATTATTGTTTGGCAAGGATATCTGACATTAATAATGAAGGAAAAGGTAAGTTTGTCCCGTAATTTTCATTTTTGTGAGTAAACACATTCCTTCGTGTGAGGCTGACAAACATTGCCGAAGGTTTTACAGGTTCTTATTCTGTTTGGTAAAAGATATTGTTACGTGGATCCGCCACATAAGGGAAGTAGTCAAAATATGTACAATCTAAGAGGACCTATTTTGTGTAGGGTAGGAAAAGGTCCGATGTTTGTTTCATATTCACGACTTGGCTCGCAAAGGAGCCTTTGATTTTCTGTTCCTTGGGGTACAACCTGCGCTCTTTGCATGAATTGTTCCTCCTAGGTCTCGTGTTGTTTTTTGAAAAGCTTCTTTCGGGGTGCCTTGGCTAAGGTTAGACCTGAGCAAATTCTTTGTTGACTCCTTTGTTCTTTTGTATGGCTCCTTGTTTTTCTTGGCATTCCCGTGTGATTTCACAGTAAATCAATGTTTTACATGTATATTTTCAAATATCATTAATGTGCAAACATTACGCTTGGGTGTCCTGTGAAGTGACCATTGCTTCCGGGCTCCTGTCGAAAGTTTTGGGATTTTATAGTTCTGAGGGAAAACATCTACTGAAAAATGCTATACTAAAGTTGTCAGGCACGGTAGATAAAATGGCTGACTTTTTTTTTCAGAGGTAGAGAACGAGTAGAAATAAGCAGCTTGCATCTTCGAACCAGTCGCTTACCTGGCAATTTACACAAGGGCGCTGGTGTCATTCAAATAACGGCTCACTTGTTAAACTGTTGGTTGTTTATTTTGTTGAGAAGATTCCAAATAGAATGGCGAAAGAACAGATTTCATAAAACAGTACTGCACAAAAATATTAAAGTCAACATTTGTTGCACTAAGAATCCTGAACAATTACTACCCATATCAGCAATCTTTATATAAAGATTACGTGTGATCTAAATATAAATATCACGGTCATTTTAAAATCATTCTCATTAAAAATTCCGCGATAATTGCATTGTTTGCCCATTCAGCCCCGAACTCCCCTGTGACTGAAATCAAAGCCGCCACCAGGCTTTTCATAATGACCGTAGATTACCAGGTATAAAGGCTGGCTGATATGTTCATGAATTATTAATGAGTTTTTGAATAAGCTCTTCTACTTCTTCATTGTCAGATTGTAAGAGATTTCTTTCAGGGGTATACACAGCAGTACCTCTTAAAAAAAGTTAAACTGTGAGACCTCAACGTAAAGATCATTTTAGGAAACCATTACTGAAAGCCAATACTCTACTTAGGCAGAAACAGCTTGTATCAATACATAATAGGCCATTTGCACGATGACGTCAATTGACTACTACTACCAGAATTCATTTCGTTTTTCCTTTCTTATTTAAATTTTGTAATCCCAGTGCGGTTTAAATAACAATAGCCCTAATTTGCATTACAAAACAAAAAACTGAAGGATTCTGGTAGTAGTAGTCAAACGACGTCATCGTGCAAATGGCCTATTGTTAAATTATTCACTTGATTCTTAATGTCAGCATTGCTGTAAAGCTTGCCTGAGTGCTTATATAGAGAATAAAATTTTATGTTGATTGTTGCAATGCTGCTTTTATCATTCAATTCAATAAACTGACAAGAAACTGTAACAGTTTCTTTAAAAATAGCATTGAAGTTCTATTAACAGAAAGATAATAGAGTGATTTCACAAACCTCGATTCTTATATGCTAATGAGAATCGTTATATGCTAATGTCAAGAACAATAGATAACGCTCGCACCAAAGTACACCATTGTTTCAAGTTTTAAACTGTGCACGCGCTGGTGTGTAATAACTGAATGGTTCGCACAAACAACCGCAACAATGAAATGTGTTTGAGCTATTTTTTATTGAACAGAAACGATAACTACTGAAAATCAAGCAGGTCTCTCTTAACAATCCTGATATCGCGGCAAAATGTTCACAATTCCATAACAAGACCTAATAAATAATTGACCATACGGTAAAAACGTGCGCAAATAGGAACACATTTCTTTTCAAAAACTAGGCAAACATAAACAGTTCAAAACAACTAAGTTTCACACTGGTTTAATGATTGCCCTAGATTTTGAAAAGGCGTTTGATTCCCTAAGTTGGAAGTTTCTGATTGACACCTTAATTTCTTTCAATTTTGGTGAGTCCTTCATCAAATGGGTCAAAGTATTATACTGTAATATTTCAAGCTGTATCCTTAATAATGGTTTTTCGACTCAATTATTTCAAGTTCAAAGAGGTGTTAGACAAGGTGACCCGTTGTCACCTTACCTCTTCATCATCGCATTGGAAGTGCTGTTAATCAAAATCCGAACAGATAGTAACATAAAAGGTATTCAAATTGGCAATAAGGAAACGAAATTAACTGCGTTTGCCGACGACTTAACCACTTTTCTTAATAACACAGTCTCATTCAAACATCTTTCGAACACACTCCACCAATTCGGTATTTGCTCTGGTCTAAAACTGAACGAAGAAAAGACTGAAGCCTACTGGCTTGGTATCAGCCACAAAATCAATCAGCCCCTAAACATTGAGAAAGTTAACGAGCCAATTAAAATCCTTGGCATTTATTTCACTTACGATTGGCGCATAAAGCAGGAGTTAAATTTTGACGCAATCCTGAAATCACTTAAAAAACTTTAAACTTTTGGCAGTGGAGAAATCTCACCTTGTTTGGAAAAATCCAAATTATCAAAACCTTTGCAATACCGAAGTTGATGTATCGCGCATCTCTTCTTCATTTGAATAAAGACCTCATTAAGCAAATTAACACTATTATCTATAATTTCGTTTGGAAAGGTAAAGACAAGATCAAACGTCTATCCTTGGTATCTGATTATAAGGATGGAGGATTACGAATGCCTCATATCGAATCATTGATAAACACGCAACGGATTCTTTGTCTTAAAAAATATGCAGAGGACTATTACAGCCCGTGGAAAATTATCCTTTCAAACTATTTGAGGGACTACGGTGGTAATTTCCTTTTACGCTGCAATTTCAACCCTGCGGACCTCCCAAGTGATCTCCCGAGATATTATCTGGAATGTTTCACACTATGGTCCAAATATATTGACAAGGAAATTTCCACACGCGAAAACGTCCACGAGCAAATTCTATGGAACAACCAATTTCTGCGCGTTGATAACAAAACTACATTTAATAGAAAATTAATTGACAAAGGTTTTGTTTATGCCGGTGATATTCTGTTACCCAACGGAAAGCTAAAGCCGTGGAATTTCTTTAAAGAAAAAGGGCTTAATTTAAATGAATTCATATTATTAGGAATATCAACCTCATTCCCAAACTCGTGGAAAAACATTCTTAACGCAAGCGTAGCTAACCCTCGAGACCAACAAAACCCGGACCTAACAAGTCTGGATCATATTTTGAAAATAAATAACGAATCTGTCAAGGTCAAAGAACTATCCACAAAGAAACTGTATTGGGGAATTATTGAGCAAATACGTCTCTGCCCATCTGCTCAAGAGAAATATGCTACATTAAATAATAACCGAAATCTTGATTGGAAACAGATTTATTTAATCCCACATCAGGTTACGCTAGATACGAAAACTAAAAACTTCCAATATAAAATACTAAATAGAATAGTATTTACAAATAAAATTATGTACAAGATGAAATTATGCGATACACCTATGTGTACCTTCTGTGAAAAGTCGGAAGAATCCCTCGAACATCTCTTTCTTCACTGCCACTTTAGCAAAGAATTCTGGTTGTCTGTTGTTCGTTGGCTAAATAGCATGAACATCATTGTGCGGATCTTGAACGACGAAGACATAATGTTAGGTCTTGTCGAGAAAAGAATGCATTGGTCATTATTAAACCACATCATTATTGTCGGGAAATTGATCATTTATCAGAGCCGTTTAATAAAAACAAAACCAAAATTGTGCAATGTTATAGCTAAACTAAAAGACATAGAAAGTATAGAACGATCCATTTCGAAAAAGAATGGCAGACACAAGTTTCACGTTGAGAAGTGGCAACCCATAAATAACAACAATAATAATTAGTAAATTGTCTCAATCAATAACAAAACTGGTAGGACACAATTTATAGAGCATATGATACTGGAAATTTTATGTATAGTGTGATGTAAGCACGTCGTAAGAAAGTAATGTTTAAGTCAAGTAATGTGTATGTAGTACAATGTAAAGTAACATACAGCATGGCTATGCAAAACTATAATAAAAAAAAAAAAAAAAAAAGTTTCACATTAAAATATCGATCCGGATATTGGCTTGATGCCCATCTTGAACAAATCAGATGCTTTGTCCTGTTAATATTTGTCCCTTCCGTTATTTATTGGCCTTATCTAAATAGGAATCTACTTTAGCAAGCAATTCGTTCACACCAGCCATCGTGTCCATGGCTTTGTCGCACATTTTTTTGTGCGCAAGTAGTGCCTGTTTTGCGTGGTCGATCTTTCTTTTTTTGTCCTTTTTCTCTTCACGTCCACCATCTCCCCCACTCTCCGACGACGAAGCGACAAATTCGTTGTCGAGCTTCCTTTTGACAGCTTCTGCTTTTCGTTGACTTGGCGTCAACCGCGTGGAGTAGGTTGTTTGCTTGGCTATTAACGCAGGAGTTTCGTCTATGCCTGTCGATGTAGCAGACTCGACTATACCTGTCGATGTAGCAGGTTGAGGCAAGCGCTGTTTCTCGTTCTCACCGTTAAACGCTCTGTTGTTTGGTCGAGATACATATTGACAATGTGGTCAGGCAATCCCGCCTCCAATACTCTCTGTTTCACAAACTGCAGCACTTCGTTCCAGTCCTTGCCGTGGCATGTATTGTAACATTGTACAATAAATCTTCTTCCAGGTTCTCTGATAGTAACGCGTTTCCTTTGAGCACCTGTACGCAGCATAAATGGAAAGAAATACATTAAAAAAGTGGTTCGGCGGAAAAAATAACTCTCTCAAGGTTTTTAGTTGTGAGCATTTCGCAAACTTTATAAACCACTGCTTGTTGCTGGATTATTTTACCTGTATCATGGGTATTTGGTCGCACCACTTCGTCTTGTCCTGCATCCCACGGCCGCCATAAATTGGACATTTTGAGCAGAGGTGTTTAAGCTTCTCAGAAAAGAGGACGAGTGGTATTCTCAGAGTGTGCACGATTTTTTTGTGTTCTTGTGCATGTGCAAAATATGTAAAGTCCATTGTCATATGAAGACTGTTTCAAAACGGCAAACAATAGAGCGTTTTCACTCACGTGACCTTCAATCCTGTGGGACTCAAATGACAAAGGCCATGGCAGCCATGTTGGTGTTCCTAACAAAATTCTTTTGTATGGGAACACCAGTATGGTGGCTATGACGGCTAGTGAAAACGCTGTATAGTTAATTTAATGTTGAGCAACTCCGCAATTAGGTTGACCTCGAAATGTTGTAAATAGACATGGATGAACAAGAGGTACAAGCCGTGCTTTTAAATATTTTGGCTTTCATGTTGCTTCTAATAACTTTGCAGTCTCCACTAGATGACGGCGCCTTTCCTTTGCAGCAGCGTTTATTTCCGAATTTTCGTGGATGCGCTTTTCATGGTCGTGACGTGTTCACCCTCATATCAGGACAGGCTTGGTTGTTTTGGAGAAACACTGGTGAAACACCGTGCTCGTTCTTGAGACTAGCTGTGGATCTTTTACCGTCCCTTTCCTGTTTAACAGTACATGGACAATGTCACATTTCCCAACGTCGCCAGAAAATAAGCTTAATTAACCAAGTTCTACTGGTGGTTATGTGGTTAAGTAAATATCCTCATGAGGATACTCTCTCTCTTTGGTTAGACATTGATCCGTCGTCTGTTGTTCGCATTGTCTACAAAATTCTTCCAGAACTTTGGCGCTACTTTCAAAATCAAATTAGTTGACCCAATCTCCGCAAATGGACAAATCTTATGGGAAATTGGGAAGAATTTCCTAATGCAGTTGGTGCAATAGATTCCACTCCCCATGAGATTTATCGACACCTAACTGAGCCACAGCGGCCATTCTATAGTGGCCATCGGCATTATCACTGTATGAACACGCAACTCGTAATGGACAATGAAGGACATATTCGCTTTGTTCAGGCTGGATTCTTAGGAAGTACACACGAAGCCATTTCCATTAGACTAATGGAACCTATTGGCCCAGGGCCCAACTTGGATCCCCCGCCTAATGCAAAGCTCTTGGCTGATAAGGCTTATCCCGACGGCAGGTCATTAATGACACCCATCAGGGCTAACCAGATGGCTTTATTAAACAACAGGAAGAGAAGGCGAGCACGAAGGTTTAACAGGATGCTGTCAAAGAGGAGAGTAAAAGTTGAGCACGTTTTTCGAACATACCATAGCCTCTATTGTTTTAAAATACCGTGGCTAAAATTCCCATACGACTTATCATCTACACAAAGAAATTGTTCCACTTCACTTCGTTCATCGGACATTTGCATACTATGTAGCTTTCAAACAAAAGACGTGTTCAAACATGTCCTAGCATTTATTGTGTTGCATCATGCAACTAAAACATTTGCATACCACTTATCCTTTACACAAAATATAATATTATCTCTGTAAAATACAGCAGAAACGTTTGCTTCTTACCTGTGTCTTCTTCGCGTGGTCGTTTTGTGGTTGTAGAAGTGGGTTTGCCGTGAATTGTTTTCTGGTGCGCTCGGAATGGCGCCATATTGTGGAATACTTCTCCGCAGGTCTTACATAAATATTTCCTCATCGCAGATCGACGCTCGTGGACTTGCTTTACATGGCGTAATAAATCCGATTTTCGTCTGAATTTCTTGTCACATTTGGGACAGTCGTGCTGTTTCTCGTTGATGTGCATCTGATGATGTTGTTTTAAATTATCTGCTCGAGTAAAGACTTTTCCACAGGTCTCACATTCGTGGCGAGTCTTTTTAGCGGGAGGAGATATGTCTACACCATCCTATAAAAATCAACGTAAATCGTATAAATACCTGACAAACTACGTGTTTAAATAAGAAAAGTGAGTAAGTACTGAAGTATTCACTAAAAATACCTACCTCTGCGGATCGTTTTCTACCACCTCCACTCTGTAATTGGCCAGGAACAGACTCTTCAGTACCCTGAGAAAATTAATTCTATTTAGTGAGCCCAAATAAACTGTGTTTCTACGTGAACAAAATCAAAGACTTACCTGTACTGTAGTTTCAAACTCTTTCTCCCAATCGTTCCATGGCTCCAACAATTCTGAAGGAATGTCGGAATCGAACACTTCAGGAGATCCCTGGAATAAAACTCTATGTTACTAAAAGAATATAAGCCTTTCTGATAATGAGAGTCAACAACCAAAATTAAGATTACATACCTCTGCTGGACATGGCAAGGCCATCATTCCTTCCAAAAGCTGATCACTAGGAAAATCGTTGTTCCTGATACAATTTTCAAGCTTCCAAAGTGTTGAACTGGTTGAAAGCCATAACTCAACTACTCACAATTTGTGAATGATACGGTGGGCAGTGCGAGAGCTTTTCTGCTTACCAAACAATAGATTGTGAAACCGGAAGGAACGCTGTCAAACTGGTTACACCAGCCATGACCACTCGTAACGTAAACATGACGTTATTGAAAATGTGTCTGTCATTACCAAATAAGGTGATACAAGTGTGCATTACCAAATAAGGTGATACAAGTGTACATCGCCTCATGTTAATGAGATTCCACCTCACGTTAATTTATTCCTGCGCACGTTAATGAGATTCCACAGCATTTTATTCATGAGTTCAAGACAATAGCTTATGACGTCAGAGACGCTAATTTATTCCTGCTCGCTCTAATGAGGTTCCTGCCCGCGCTAATGAGATTCCTGCCCAAAAATACGGCTGATTCGGTCCCTCCTATACTACTTTTGTCCCGTGCATCCACAAGCCTCTGGACGATAGAGACTACGGGAATAAGACCCTTGACAATACTGGATTGCACTCGTTGTAATTTGATGTCATTAGACCTCGTGTCAGGTTTCAGTTTATCCCAAATAAGGTGGTTTACCTTCGTAGTAGTGAGACAGTCGCAGTTTTCTGGCCTGTTATAGCGGTTCTGAGTCTCAGTCAGGACCTCGTCTGAAAGCTTTTCTCTCATCAAGCCATGAACAATTTTGGCTATCTGCTCGTTAACAGCAGGAGCTTGCTTCTGATCGAGTTTGAAGTCGCTCGCAATGCCTGACAGTACGTCAATGTCAGCACAAGCACCTCGCTGCGACTCAGAGCTCTGATTTAACAGACTGTAAATGCTCTGCTCGGTTGACACTGCAGATTTCTGGCTTTCGTCAACAATGCTTTGTTCAGCGGACCTAGATTGCTGGTTTTCGTCCGACTGTTTCGCTCGTTCAGTCACTGTAGACGTTTGTGTTAAATCTCCGACCTCCGCTTCGTGGGCATCTGTTGGATCTTCCCCGGCATCTGTTGGACCTTACTCGATTACGAGTTGGTCAATCCTTTCCTTCATTTCTCCGATAGCGTCAGTTATTGAACTTTTCAATGAAGCGAGCGAAGAGGCCAATAGGTCGCTCATGGAACTGATTGCAGTTACAATGGCAGAGTCGGCGCCATTGGCGCTTGGCGCCATGCCGTTCACCAGATTCGACGACCTCGTTCCCAGGGTCTCTCATCTTCCCGCCCCCTGGAGCGAGAGAGGAGAGACCCTGGTCTGGTCTGGTGACGTGTCTAATTGACATTTTTAAACCCAAGCCATTTCAAGTAGCGGTTATTCAAGTATCATTTTAAAGCCAAAACAAGTCAAGTGTCTAGAAACAATTTACTGCGGCCGTGATGTTTTAGCGGTGCTACCGACGGGTTACGGGAAATCCATGATTTTCCATCTTCTGCCATCGCTTCTGACAAGATAATGATTCGGAAAGTCTTCTCCTCAAGTTCGACCAGTTGTCATCGTGGATAATAAAGAGACTCTTTATTATCCATGTTGTCATCGTTGTGTCGCCGCTGAATGCTCTCATTAAAGACCAAATCAGTCGGATTTCGCAGGGAACATTGACAGCAGCAGCTCTTAATGTTAAAAGGAATAATTCAAACTCGGCAAATTTTGATCTCGACGTCGGCGACGCCAATTTCGCCGAGTTGCAAGACGCAAACTACCAGCTATGGTAAGATCCTACCTAGGCTGCTAATTAGCTGATTATATTTACCTCCTTTTCTCCCCCTGTCCCAGTTTCGAAACTCAGTCCGCAACGGCTATATTAAAGAACTTTCTTTTGGGAGTCCTTCGCCTTCGATCTCTTGGTCAAAGTGCGAGGCACAGATGTCACAGATGGCGATAGGTCGATGCATCTTTCGATCCTTTCAAAAGAAGACTGGCTTTCAATGATCGTGGCCTGGGAGACTTCAAAATTTTTTAAACGTCTTTCGCAAGGCCTGCACAGCAGATGTGGCAATGATCGTTCTTGTGTTAAAGGTCTGCCATAAATTATCTCCGCCGTTACAAGCAGAGCGCGATTTTTTCCGAACAGATTCTTCCAGCATGTTAGGTCCCCAACTGATTTACACAGCCGGCAACAACTTGGATTTTCGCAAGAAGACCATTTATATATTTTCTTCGGCGTCTGTGAAACTTTGTTTTCGAACCGCGAAACTGTGTTTTCTCCGAAGTTGAAGTTTTGACTCACACCCCTAGACAAAGTGGTGACAAATTTCACACTTATCCGCCCCTCCCCCGTATCGTGTATTTAGAATCTTCTAAAATCTAGAAGACACGTGACCAGACCAGACCAGGGTCTCTCTTCGGGAGGATGAGAGACCCTGGGAACGAGGTTGCAGATTCGAGCCTTCGTTCATTTTGTTGTGGATCGACGCTTTATCGACAAAGATCTAGCTCCCAGTAAGACCAAACAGGTTACTGATTTGGTGCTATTCTGGATTTGAGCTAGTACACAGTTATTTTTTTAAATATATTCCTTTTAGTGCAGAACTCGTGTATTAGACCGACTCAAGCAAAGGCGGGAAGTGCACTGACCACTCGGGCGGCTGGTGCTTTCTCACGTGACTTCGTAGTGCGAATGATGACGAGGCAGAAACTAAGTTTTTGAAGCCAAAGTTCCAGGTTAAAAATCTTTCAATAAAAACTCATCTTACCATCCATGCTGTTTGCTCCGACAACCGAGTTAGAAGAGCGCATGCTCAAAACTGGTGCCCAGACCTTTCCGTCTATTCATCCGCCATTTTGAATTTTTGTGCGGATAACCGCTGTACGCTCGTTCCCCGTTCCCCGTTCCCCGTTCCTCGTTCCCCGTTCCTGGTTTTAGTAACATCCTTGATTTTATAGTATAAAAAATTACTGTAATTAGACAATCTAGCGCTTGTTTACTAGGGTTTTTACTCCATTTGATTTAAGTGTTCTTATGTTTCCGGTTTTGTTTTTTCTATCGAGCGTAATTCATTCATAGCAGTGCGAAAGATTAAACTAAGCTATTCTATTTAAAAACATATTTTCTTGAATGAAAACTTACAAAATTTAGATAAAAGAAGGTAAAAACGTAGAAATAAAAGTATACAAACCGAGCAATGTAGTGAAAGTACGAATTATCTCGTAAAATCCGATCGCGAAATTGCGTGTAAATTTATATTGACAAGAAGCTAGTACAAAACTAGAATGACAAATTTAAGCAAGACTACTTTTCAATGAATATTCACAGTATCCTCACCGGGGGCAAACACAACAGTCGAAAGCTACCAAAGCCAAAGTGAATTTTATCGGCCGTATAAAATATTTAACGACATAAATGAAGAAAACCAGCAAAGTTTCACCATGCATGGCTGACATCGGCTGACATATTAATATACAAAGATCCGAAAACACGCTAAAGAGTTTAACGCTTGAACGAGGTATCAAAAAGACTTATTGTAGAAAGCGAGATTAAACTAAGTGGAAGGAGAAACTAGCCGTAAATTAAAGGCCAACGTTATTCCTCGAAAAGGCGAGTACAAGTTTGGATTTTATGATTTGTTGATTTTATAATTTGTTCGGCGTTTATTGTTTTTTTACAAAGCCGCATTTGTTGCTAAAAACATTACTGTAATTAGACAATGTAGCGCCTGTTTACAAGGGTTTTGACTCCAGTTGATTTAAGCGTTCTTATGTTTCCGCTTTTGTTTTTTCTTCTAATGGAGATTGAGAAATGTTGTCTCCTACAATGAAGCCGTGGAAACATGAAGTCGAGCGTAATTCATTTATAGCAGTGAGAAAGATTAAACTAAGCTATTCTATTTAAAAACATATTTTCTGGAATGAAAACTTACAGAATTTAGATAATTCATAAAAGAGGGTAGAAACGTAGAAATAAAAGCATACAAACCGAGCAATGTCGTGAAAGTACTAATTATCTCGTAAAATCCGATCGCGAAATTGCGTGTAAATTTATATTGACAAGAAGCTAGTACAAAACTAGAATGACAAATTTAAGCAAGACTACTTTTAAATGAAAATTCACAGTATCCTCACCGGAGGCAAACACAACAGTCGTTTATTCTACCGAGAGACATAAACTGATAGAAACGAGTTCACTTTGCAAAGTAAATTTTTTTTGTTTATGAATGAAAAAGTTGTGAAAATTACCGAGTTAATTTAGGTTTTGCACGAGTTGTGTCAATTTTCCTTGACGCGGCGCGTAAAGACATTTCTTGAAAAGCTTTACAAGTATGTCAAGATTTTCTCGGCAAATTGCAGAATTGGAGTACGAAAAAAATTAATAAGTTATTTATCCGGCCTTGGTCGGCCGTGCAGGAAAAAAACTGTGCCCGAGATGTTGAGTATGGCCCGGACCTCCTGGCCGGGAAATAAGAGTTTTTTTCTCGGAGCGCAAGCGGGCGGAATTCTGCGAACCAGAAATATCATTGGTTCTGGGAGCGACCGGAAAGTTACGATTTCGCCCGCTCACTCTATGATTCCACCAGGGTTGCCTCGTAGCGTGATAATCACGAAAATCACGATTGTGACTCGGTTGTTTTAAGCTTGTGATCCCTGGTATTATTGAATTTTCTCGTTAAATATGGACCCAGACGAAAGCTACCAAAGCCAAAGTGAATTTTATCGGCCATATAAAATATTTAACGACACAAATGAAGAAATTTTATAGAAAAATTTGAAGTTTTTAAATTTAATCTTCAGCTTTCCACGGCTTCACTGTAGGAGAGAACATATTTCTCTATCCTCACCGGGGGCAAACACAACAGTCGTTTATTCTACCGAGAAACATCAACTGATAGAAACGAGTTCACTTTGCAAAGTACGTTTTTTTTTTGTTTATGAATGAAAAAGTTGTGAAAATTACCGAGTTAATTTAGGTTTTGCACGTGTTGTATCAGTTTTCCTTTACGCGGCGCGTAAAGGGATTTCTTGGAAAGCTTTACAAGTATATCAAGATTTTCTCGGCAAATCGCAGAATTGGAGTAGGAAAAAAATAAACAAGTTATTTACCCGGCCTTGGTCGGCCGTATAAGAAATAACTATGCCCGAGGTCATGAGTACGACCCGGCCCGTACTCAAGACCTCGGGCACAGTTTTTTCCTATACGGACCTCCCTGCCGGTAAATAACATATATTTGTTTTATTCTCAGAGCGCGAGCAGGCGGAATTCTGTGAATCCTGCAATATCGTTGGTCCCGGGAGCGGGCGGAAATTTACCATCTTGCCAGCTACGATTTCGCCCGGGTTGCCTCGTAGCAAGATAATCACGAAAATCACGATTGTGACTCGGTTGTTTTAAGCTTGTGATCCCTGGTATTATTGAATTTTCTCGTTAAATATGGACCCAGACGAAAGCTTCCAAAGCCAAAGTAAATTTTATCGGCCATATAAAATATTTAACGACACAACTGAAGAAAACAATGAAGAAAACCAGCAAAGTTTCACCATGCATGGCTGACATCTTCTGACATATTAATATACAAAGATCCGAAAACACGCTAAAGAGTTTAACGCTTGAACGAGGTATCAAAAAGACTTATTGAAGAAAGCGAGATTAAACTAAGTGGAAGGAAAAACCAGCCGTAAAATTAAAGGCCAACGTTATTCCTCGAAAAGGCGAGTACAAGTTTGGATTTTATGATTTGTTGATTTTATAGTTTGTTCAGCGTTTGTTGTTGTTTTTTACAAAGCCGCATTTGTTGCTAAAAAATTACTGTAATTAGACAATGTAGCGCCTGTTTACAAGGGTTTTGACTCCATTTGATTTAAGTGTTCTTATTTTTCCGGGTTTTACGGTTTTTTCTTCTAAAGGAGATTCTGTGAATTTTCATTGAAAAGTAGTCTTCCTTAAATTTGTCATTCTAGTTTTGTACTAGCTTGTTGTCAATATAAATTTACACGCAATTTCGCGATTGGATTTTACGAGATAATTCGTACTTTTACTACATTGCACAGTTTGTATGCTTTTATTTCTACATTTTTACCTTCTTTTATCTAAATTCTGTAAGTTTTAATTCAAGAAAATATGTTTCTTAAATTGAATAGCTTAGTTTAATCTTTCGCACTGCTATGAATGAATTACGCTCGACTTTTCTTTTATAGAAAAATTTGAAGATTTTAAATTTAATCTTCAGCTTTCCACGGCTTCACTGTAGGAGAGAACATATTTCTCTATCCTCACCGGAGGCAAACACAACAGTCGTTTATTCTACCGAGAGGCATAAACTGATAGAAACGAGTTCACTTTCCAAAGTAAGTTTTTTTTTGGTTTATGAATGAAAAGGTTGTGAAATTTACCGAGTTAATTTAGGTTTTGCACGTGTATCAGTTTTCCTTTACGCGGCGCCTAAAGGGATTTCTTGGAAAGCTATACAAGTATATCAAGATTTTCTCGGCAAATCGCAGAATTGGAGTAGGAAAAAATAAAATGCAAGTTATTTACCCGGCCTTGGTCGGCCGTATAAGAAATAACTATGCCCGAGGTCATGAGTACGACCCGGCCCGTACTCAAGACCTCGGGCACAGTTTTTTCCTATACGGACCTCCCTGCCGGTAAATAACATGTATTTGTTTTATTCTCAGAGCGCGAGCGGGCGGAATTCTGTGAATCCTGCAATATCGTTGGTCCCGGGAGCGGGCGGAAATTTACCATCTTGCCCGCTACGATTCCGCCCGGGTTGCCTCGTAGCGTGAGTAATCACGAAAATCACGAAAATCACGATTGTGACTCCCTGGTATTATTGAATTTTCTCGTTAAATATGGACCCAGACGAAAGCTGCCAAAGCCAAAGTGAATTTTATCGGCCAGATAAAATATTTAACGACACAAATGAAGAAAACAATGAAGAAAACCAGCAAAGTTTCACCATGCATGGCTGACATATTAATATACAAAGATCCGAAAACACGCTATATAGTTGAACGCTTGAACGAGGTATCAAAAAGACTTACTGAAGTAATCGAGATTAAACTTAGTGGAAGGAGAAATCAGCCGTAAAAAATTAAAGGCCAACGTTATTCCTCGAAAAGGCGAGTACAAGTTTGGATTTTATGATTTGTTGATTTTATAGTTTGTTCGGCGTTTGTTGGTGTTTTTAGAAAGCCGCATTTGTTGCTAAAACCATTACTGTAATTAGACAAACTAGCGCTTGTTTACAAGGGTTTTGACTCCATTTGATTTAAGTATTCTCATTTTTCCGGGTTTTGTTTTTTCTTCTAACAGAGATTCTGTGTATTTTAATTCAAAAGTAGTCGTCCTTAAATTTGTCATTCTAGTTTTGTACTAGCTTCTTGTCAATATAAATTTACACGCAATGTCGCGATCGCATTTCACGAGATAATTGGGTCATGTAGCAGCTCTCGTTACACTACTGAGATAATTAGTACTTTCGCTACATTGTTCGGTTTGTAGGCTTTTATTTCAACGTTTCTACCTTCTTTTATGAATTATCCAAATTCTGTAAGTTTTCATTCCAGAAAATATGTTTTTTAAATAGAATAGCTTAGTTTAATCTTTCGCACTGCTATGAATGAATTACGCTCGACTTTTCTTTTATAGGAAAATTTGAAAAGTTTTTTTAATTTAATCTTCAGCTTTCCACGGCTTCACTGTAGGCGAGAACATTTCTCTATCCTCACCGGAGGCAAACACAACAGCCATTTATTCTACCGAGAGACATCAACTGATAGAAACGAGTTCACTTTGCAAAGTTCGTTTTTTTTTTGTTTATGAATGAAAAAGTTGTGAAAATTACCGAGTTGATTTAGGTTTTGCACGTGTTGTGTCAGTCTTCCTTTACGCGGCGCGAAGACATTTCTTGGAAAGCTATACAAGTATATCAAGATTTTCTCGACAAATCGCAGAATTGGATTACTGATAAAATATATAAGTTATTTACCCGGCCTTAGTCGGCCGTATAGGAAAAAACTGTACCCGAGGTCTTGAGTACGGCCCGGACCTCACGGCCGGGAAATAAAATTTCTTTTTTTTTCTCGGAGCGCGAGCGGGCGGAATTCTGCGAACCTGAAATATCATTGGTTCCGGGAGCGACCGAAAATTTACGATTTTGTCCGCTCACTCTATGATCCCGCCCGGTCACGATTGTGACTTCGTTGTTTTAGGCTTATGATTCCTGGTATTATTGAATTTTCTCGTTAAATATGGACCCAGACGAAAGCTACCAAAGCCAAAGTGAATTTTATCGGCCATATAAAATATTTAACGACTCAAATGAACAAAACAATAAAGAAAACCAGCAAAGTTTCACCATGCATGGCTGACATCGGCTGACATATTAATATACAAAGATCCGAAAACACGCTAAAGAGTTTAACGCTTGAACGAGGTATCAAAAAGACTTATTGAAGAAATAGAGATTAAACTAAGTGGAAGGAGAAATCAGCCGTAAAATTAGAGGTCAACGTTTTTCTTCGAAAAGGCTAGTACAAGTTTGGATTTTATGATTTCTTCATTTTATAGTTTGTTCGGCGTTTGTTGGTGTTTTTTACTAGCTTGTTGTCAATATAAATTTACACGCAATATCGCGATGGGATTTTACGAGATATTTCGTTCAAGGCTAGTACAGGTTTGGATTTTATGATTTATTCATTTTATAGTTTGTTCGGCGTTTGTTGGTGTTTTTTACTAAGCCGCATTTGTTGCTAAAAAACATTACTGTAATTAGACAAACTAGCGCTTGTTTTACGGGATTTTACGAGATATTTCGTACTTTCACTACATTGCTCTGTTTGTATGCTTTTGTTTCTACGTTTTCACCTTCTTTTATGTGAATTCTGTAAGTTTTCCTTCAAGAAAATGTTTTTTTTTTTAAATAGAATAGCTTAGTTTAATCTTTCGCACTGCTATGAATGAATTACGCTAGCCTTTACTTTTGTATAAAAATTTGAAAAGTTTTTGAAGTTAATCTTCAGCTTTCCACGGCTTTGCTGTTGGCAAGAACATTTCTCTATGCTCACTGGAGGCAAACACAGCAGTCGTTTATTCTACCGAGATACATAAATTGATAGAAGCGAGTTCACTTTGTAAAGTAAGTTTTTCTTGTTTATGAATGAAAAAGTTGTGAAGATAACAGAGTTAATTTAGGTTTTGCACGTGTTGTGTCAGTTTTCCTTTACGCGGCACGTAAAGGCATTTCTTGGAAAGCTGTACAAGTATGTCAAGATTTTCTCGGCAAATCGAAGAATTGGAGTAGGAAAAAGAGCAAGTAAATTATTTACCCGGCCTTGGTCGCTCCGAATAGGAAAAAACTGTGTCGGAGGTCTTGATTACGGCCCGGCCCGGCCCGTACTCAAGACCTGGGGCACAGTTTTTTCCTGCACGGACCTCCCTGTCGGTAAATAACATATATTTATTTTTTCTCAAAGCGCAAGCATACGGAATTCTTCGAATCCTGCAATATCGTTGGTTCCGGGAGCGAGCGGAAATTTACCATCTTGACCGCTCACTCTACGATTTTACCCGGGTTGCGTCGTAGCATGATAATCACGATTGTGACTCCGTTGTTTTATGTTTATGAGCCCTGATATTATTGAATTATAGCGTAGACTTTGTGACGCGTGATGTTGTGGAAGGGTAACTGGACGTTCTGGACATTGTTTGCAGCAAATAACGTTTAAATGTGTGGGTTGGTGAGATTGAAATTGGTTTAGATTGCTCTTGTTAAATGTTGTTTGAAGTTGTTTTAAAGAATTAAATAGTGTTAGAAGGTTTAAATGTGGCTTTTGGTGAACTGTGAAGCTTATTACTACCATTTGCGTTCATCCTTGAAGCGTGACGAATTTAGCGCGAAGTTTTACTTTTCAAACGTTGAAGGTTTTGTCGGTTATGTGTCACTTTTGACCAATGAAACGTTGACGGTTAAGTCGTGAAATTTACAACGTTTGCGGCGCCATACGAACATGTTTTGTTCACGTGATATGTAAGTTTTCAGCTTTTGCACGACCGCCCCAACGAAAGTCTCTGCTCGTTTGTTGTTGTTTTTTCATGAAGACGAGAAAAGTTAACAAGTTTGGAAGGAGTTATCGTCCAGGAGTCGCTCTTGGTCAAGATTTCAAATGCTCCATCATTGACAGAATTATAAGCGATGGAGGTGACCGAATAACGGGTTATATTCCGCGGAGTTTTACACAATTTGCGAATGAGCTGCGTGTATCCGTTAACACTGTAAAATCTGTATGGTACAGATACTGCGAAGATATGCAAACTTTAGCAAAGCCTAAAGGAGGCCAGACATACGAAAAATTACAGGAAGATGACCTTGAACTCATCGAAGTTTTGAAAATCAACTCCCCATCTATGTCACTTTCTGAAATTGTCGAGGAGTTGGAGCAGTTTGGAACACAACAAATTTCAATGTCGGCCGTTTCGCGGGCCTTAAAAAACAGGCTTCCTTCGGGTCAGCAATATTCAAGAAAAAAACTCACAAAAGTGGCAAGCGAGCGATTCACCCCGGATAACTTGTTTTATACCCAGCTGTTTATCAATTACCTATCTTCAAAAGATCCAAGGAGACTGAAATTTTTCGACGAAGCGGGAATAAAGATTCCAGAGGTGGGAACTCGCACTTATGGACACAGCGCGAAAGGAACACGCTGTGTAGAAGTCGTTAGGAAACTCGAATCTCCAAATACCACCTTGAGTATGCTTGTTTCTCTAAACGGCCCAGAGTATTATAATGTTGTCCGCGGAGCCACAAATACTGCTCGATTTCTTTCATTCTTTCAAGAAGCTGGTGAGGCTGTAAACATTGAAACTGGTCGACCGTGCCTCGAAGTCGGTGACATTGTTATTATGGATAATTTATCGTCTCATCATTATGAAGGAGGAGAGATTTTGGAGGAATGGTTCGATACCATGGGAATTGAGTTGCTATATACACCTTCATATTCCCCAGACCTTAACCCAATAGAGCTTTGTTTTAACAAAATTAAAACCGAATTGAATGGTGAGTTGAGGGAACTAGTTTATTCAAATATTAATTTAGCGATAGCAGAAGCAGTTGAGACCATCAAAGCACGAGATATGGCTGGATTTTACGAAGCCACAGCTTATCTGTTTGTATGAGAATTGTAATATAAAAATTTCGTAGTTTTTTCCCTCCGAGACGAGCATTTCAATGTATAAAATATAGAACAAACTCCAATCGGATTTTTGTCATGATACCCCTAGATCACGTACATGAAACAACAAAGTCTCCAGTACAAGTTCATATTTTGAAGGAGACAGCTATCAATGAAAAACGCGTAAGCTTTGATGTTCATTTCACATTTATTAACAAACCAAGTGGTTGAAATGTCAACAAAATAACTATTCTTTCTAGTGAAACTGTTGAATGTTGTTAATTACATGCGCCTCTGTTAATACTATGAACACAACCTGAGGGCAAGTTTGATTTTCACGATTTTAGTATCAAAGAATTATTTCTCCCAGTGTTGAGGTTAATAAAATTACATAAATAGTTGCTTTTATTATCATTACACAACTTACTTTTACTTAGTAATACAAGTGACCTTGTGGTTATTCCAATATCAACAAACTAATTATTTATTCTATTAGGTAATTAATAAAACAAATTAGTCTCGAATTTCCGTTTGAACGGGTCCTACAAGTTCTTTTCCTGACACAAAAAACCTCAAGTACAAAATTATACGTTTTCAATATCAACAAAATTTGTCTCTGGTGGTGAACAAAATTAGATAGGCTTAACTAATCAGTGGAACACAAGGGTATAGTTTTATTTCCGGCTTTAACACGTGTAAACATGATTCAGTTTCAAACGGCATTTTTCAGCTACGGTGCGTTGATAGATTTAGCAATAAAGATGTTGCTTCAACGTCAGATGAATCACTTGATACTTGTTTAGGACTGATGCATTCTGCTGTTTCGGTGCTGTCTGTACTTGAAGTACAGGTTACAGTACCTGTGCGATGTTCAGCACTTACTGTAGGATATTGCATGGAATATGTGCTCATGGGAGGGTAACCCATTGCACCTATTGTTACGGGGTGATGGAAACTTGGGAAAGAAAGTGGCGGGTGTGGAGATGACAAGAAGTCATAAGGGTTACTTGTGTTTACTCTATTTTGCATTTCCCCAGACTGCTCCCTCAAGCTTTCCCTAATGACCATAGCTAACTGCTCGGCCTCTTCCCCTTCATTATTTGGGGCAGTATACAAAATTTGTGAAGAAAGTTTCTCAGTGCTTGAACTGCTACATTCACGTTTACTACTAGGGAACTCTATACCGCGTCGCTCAAGCAACGGTTTTGTGGGGTTTTCACGCTTGCGGCTACCCCTCTGCTTTGACCTGTAAAATGATAGACTACGTGAATCATTGTCAGCTAGAGCTTTTTCTAAAATATTTTCGATGTCTTGCTTCCCGGATATTTTTCCTCTTAAGTTTTTCTTGCAGTATTCCTCCACGAGGTAAACATGTTTTCGTAACAATGACCAGTTTTTGTTGCCGTTCATAATGTAAGCAGACTTATTTGCCTGGAACAAGTCGCTTTCAATGCGGTTGATTACTTTGTCTTTCATTGTTTCTATGGCACTTTTTTTACTATCAAGCTCAACGACTAACTTGTTAAGCTCACTTTGATGTCTCTTCATTTGACCGTGCATCTCTTTTATGTTGAGTTCACCGGGGTGCAATTTTTCCTCTCCGCATTGGAAGACCGAGCAGCATTTCCCGAAGTCACAGGTGCGCGCAGAATGCCCTAAGCGCAGATGACAATTTCTGCAAATATTTCCGTCTCGAGGATCAGACTTCACTCTTTCTAGTTTCGCTTCAGTTTCGTGTATTTTTTCCCGTAGTTGCTGAATCACGGATCTCTTCTCTTCCATTCTTTCCTCGCTTTTAATGATGTACCTTTCAAGTGGAGTTTTCACTTTGCATGAAGTCTTTTCATTGCTATCCATGATGATTTCTGCGGTATTTCTGGTATCTTGCTATCTTGCTCATTATTATTGGAAAGAAATCACTTTTCAGACAAGCCCGGGCTTTGGGACGATCTGACTCGGAAGTAGAGCTAGATGGATCAGTCCTGTCAGCAGGTTTGGCGGGAGGTTTGGTTTTTACACTAGGTGAAGAACCCTCGAACACTCGTAGCTTTAGACGGGAAATATCCGTTCCTTCGATACGTTTTGAGGCATACATGGCAATTCTTAAGCACACGGGATCGTCATTCAACACTACATATTCCCCTTCGTCGTTTTCGTACAGTAAGCCAAAATCCATGAAGCGTGTTTTCGGAATCTCACGCGAGATAGCTGTTGTTAACTCATTAAGACTCCTTGGCGGATTCATAAAGAACACTCGCCTAGTATCTCCAATTTGCACTTGAATTTGAAGCTCCATAATCTGAAAACTTTCAAATCACGTGAACAAAACATGTTCGTATGGCGCCACAAACGTTGTAAATTTCACGACTTAACCGTCAACGTTTCATTGGTCAAAAGTGACACATAACCGACAAAACCTTCAACGTTTGAAAAGTAAAACTTCGCGCTAAATTCGTCACGCTTCAAGGATGAACGCAAATGGTAGTAGGGAATAATAATAATAATATTTGTCAGTTCTGGAATTCATTTTAAAACGTTTTGCAAATGTTTGTATCTCGGAGAGCAGATAGAAAGGCAATTTAAGAGAAATTTAAGGCTATTTAGGGATTTATTTATCAATTGATTTGTACTACTTGGTTATATTATTTTGAGCAATAAGGTTGTAATTTTAGGAAGATTTCATCGGTTTTATGTAAACTTTGAAGATGCAGGTGGGCTGTGAGATTTTTCTTTTCCGGTCGTCCATTTGTGGTTTGTGTGTGTGCTAACTATTAGTGATAATGGGATAATAAATGTGGCTTTCAATGGTTATTTAAGGAAAGATTCAATCTAGCCTTGTTTTTTTTATCCATGTTGTATTACTTTGAAAGTGCACCATAGATTTGTATTGTTATGCGCAGAGTTAGAAAAGAAACGGCGGCATAAGGAAATATTTTAAATGGCCCGTTATTTTCATAGGTATAGTCGTTACATACATTTTTTATTTCAAAGTCGACAATCTTGGATTTTCGGTCTGATATCTGTGCTAACGATCAAGGATAATGGGATGGTAAGTCTGGCTCTCAATGGTTTTTAAGGAAATAATTAACCTAGGTTAATTCTAGTAGCTTTTGAAAGTGAGACAACGAAACTCTATTGCCATGCCTCACAAAATCTCACGAAACGAATAGTAGTGGAGCTCCATACTCATCGAACCTATGCCCGTCATTTTTCATGGTCATGGCTAGCGGAATGTTTCGCGGGCGCGTCCGTGCGTGTGTCCCTCCGAGCATTGCCAAGGGCTAGCTCGCGGGCGCGTATGACGTCGCAAAGCATGCGCGTATGACGTCACGCCACATCCGCGATCTTAGGAAATTTGAAACCAAAGCGAGGCTTTGTTAATCGCGCGGCCACACGGCCGATGTCACGTCAGCTGTAGTAAACACTCTAGGTTGTTGAGTTTAGCCGAGAAAAACCGTTTGCAAAGTCGTTTTTGCCTGCATTTTTTCGCGGTTTGCTACTCAAGGCAGGGATACTAATTAAGGGATACTCAGAAGCCGCTATAGTGGAAAAAGGAGAGCTTTCAGGGATAAAATGTCGTTTCGAGGAACTTCATTCAAAATAGCTCATTAGCAGGCGCAAAGGTTGGTTTGTGATGTTTGTATGTTAGTATGTTTGTATGTATGTCTTGGGTTATGTCACACCAATCAGATTGTCTCTACTGAAGTTCAAAGAAGGGCACTTGACATGAATTGAAAATCAGCCCTCTTGAATCTTCGCGATTGTTGCCTCAAACACTAAAAGTATAAAGTTTTGAAAATTTGTTGGTTGGGAACTGTGGTCTAATCCCGACTGGCTTGCTAACACGGCAATATCAAGGACATTTAGAATATTGTTTAGACATCACGTCTTTTTTCCACGTTCGACGCACTTAAAAACTATAAAACTACAAAAACTGTAAAATTATAAAAAAGTAAAAGGATGTTCTATAAAAGTCACTTCAGGCTGATATCGATTTCGATCCTACTCGGATCCTCTTCAGTCGCCATTTTGGAAATACACATATTGTTCATGTAAGTGACCAATATGTGTATTTCCAAAATGGCGACTGAAGAGGATCCGAGTAGGATCGAAATCGATCTCAGCCTGAAGTGACTTTTATAGAACATCCTTTTACTTTTTTATAATTTACAGTTTTTGTAGTTTTATAGTTTTTAAGTGCGTCGAACGTGGAAAAAAGACGTGATGTCTAAACAATATTCTAAATGTTCCAACACGTTCTTGGCTTCGGCTCATGAAATTTCACTGCAATATCAAGGACATTTATTCGGAAATACCGCCTATAATGTGCTCTATGCATGAATGGTAGAATGGTCTGCGGGGGATGAGACATCCAAAAAATGTGGACTGCGGTTACGTTAATAGGTGAGCTTGTACTGAAGTAAGAAAGTATAGTTTTATCGCAAAAACAGCAAGCGGATTTCAAATAAAGGCCGGCACACACTAGGGGACATGTTGCGGGGACATGAAGCGGGGACAAGCCCCTTCGTGTGTACAACATACTGGCGCATGTTGCAGGGACAGTACGCAAGCTGGTGCACACAAAGCGGATTGAGGTATAAAAATCACAGAAATCACTAAAGGCGCCTGGGAACTAGCCGAGATACGAGCAAAGAAAGATGGCGGACTCTATGGTTAGGAAAAAGAAGCTTCTACTACTGTCAATGATATTACTAGATAAAGAAATGTGTAATTATGTTGACC